>CM021106.1:551763242-552363242 GCA_007115665.2 Sequoiadendron giganteum
CTCTCCCCCTCTCTCCCTCCCACTCTCCCTTTCTCCCACTCTCTCCCTCTCTCCCACTATATATTTCTCGCACTCTCCCCTTCTCCCGCTCTCCCCCATCCTCTCGCACTATATCTTTCTGCCACTCTCACCCTCACTCTCTATCTCACACTCTCTCCCACTCTCTGCTTCTCCCCTTCTCCCACTCTCCACCTCTCTCTATCCCTCTCTATCTCCCACTCTCCCCCTGTCTCCCTCCCACTTCTTTTCCTGCACTCTCCCCAACTCTCTCCCAGTCTATCTTTCTCCCACTCTCACCATCTCTCTCACTCTCCCCTTCTCCCACTCTCTCCCACTCTCCCCCTCTCTCCCTCCCATTCTCTCTTTCTCCCACTCTCCCATTCTCCCTCCCTCTCCATCTCTCACTCTCCCCCTCTCTCCCTCCCACTCTCAATAATATACTAAGAAAACCCAATTTCACATAATGCGAGCACATTTTTAACTCCACTAAAATGGTAAAAAACTCTATATACCCATGATTTCAAGGCTCACAGTATGCATATTTCTCCGATTCTGCGTGTGCTCTGACAAAGAATAGCTTTTTGATGATGTTGTGAAGTTTGTAAGCATATTTTTCACATTCCATCACCTTTTCCATGATATTTTTACCACCTTTGCATGAAATAGTAGACTTTCAACATTGAAAGACATATAATATCAATTGAAGTTTGAATTCCATTGAAAAATGATATGCAATTGAAGTGTGGAAGGGAACAAGCTTTTGAACAAGTAAAATTGTTGTGGAGTTTGAGGAAAGAAGAAGCTAAGGCTACATAATTGGGTTGAACTCCTCCATTTGAAAGTCTCTCTCATTTCTCCGAAGGGTTCAAACACCTTCCAATACCTCTACACAAACTGATGCAGTATAAAGGAAGAAATCAACACCTTTCTTGACACACTTATTCAACTATATTTCCCTTCACAAAACATTTGATTTGTATACTCAAATTAGCATTAAGAGTTCCCAATTCCTTAAGGAACTTCAAAACACCTTGAAAATCTTGAAAATAACTAATTACAATCAACTAGGTTCCTCAAAACATCAACCAATGATTATGTCATTCACAAGTTGTCTTAAATCTCCCATAATGGCACCATTGTTTACAAACACAAACTATAATTCTTAAGGCACAACCAAACCATTATTTTATTAATAAATCTTTGTTTGAGTTAGTACAACAAAAATGAAACCTTTCAGAACTCTACCCTTACACACAAACTTAGCTCCTTTGTTCACTGTCCACATAACTAGTAGCCAAGCATCTGCAAACTGTCACATATATCTCCCAAACCATGCACACACTTCAAACTATGATACTCATATTTTATGCAGAGTTAGAGGACCCAAAACCATTGAAGATGTAAACTTTCCTTCAAGAGGCATCTAAGAATATTAAAAGGGCGTAATGGACCAATCCCAACACTCCTCCAAGCTAGACAACAAATAGAAACATTATTTCCCACATTTCACCCTTGGAATCTACTTACTATGCAAAATCAGTTATAGGCCCTTAACTCCAAAACTTTCCAAAAACACCAGTAAAATAAAAGAATGATTCTAGCACCAATTTCAGAGTTGCAAGACATACATTAACCCATCACATTACTCCTTTGGGACAACTTTAAGAAAACTAACCTTTTCACTATTTTAGGCCTCTAAGTAGGCCAATTTTACAAAGGAACTACCCTTAGATCTTCACACCATACTTCCAAACCAAAAAATAGTCTTTAATTAGGTCTTAAAACAAGATAAGTTCTATGTCTTAGGACCTTACCCGCTCAACTAGGCTTCCAATACAAAAACCCCCATTTTTCAATGCAAAGAGAGAGGGTTTATAGAAACTCCTATACCCGAGCCTTCCCAAACCATTCCAGAGCATCAAAAATCTTCAAAATACCCTGTACAAGGTCAAAAGTTCATTAGATAGACTACTCCTTCAACACTTTTCCAAAATCACTCCTTGGTTCCTCAAATTCTCATGGAAAAGTGCTTGTTTGAGCTAAGAACCCCATCCTATTGTCATTAGTTTCATTCCAAGGCATGTTCAACAATAAAAGACCCTACTCTAAGAATGTACATGCCATCCCACCAAGAAAAAATCATAACAGTAGGTGGGATGGTCATTTCATAGTTAAATCCTACTCAAACTGTTGACTGGCTTGAAATGAGCAATTTCAAAAAATTGTCAATTGCTCCCTTCAAACATAATGTTAAGCCCTCAGAACTAATGGATTAGAGAGCTAATAAATTTTCCTACAATATTATATTAGTTTTCTATCAAGGCGAGGCTGTATAGATGCGTACAAGTGCACGAAAGTGCAAAAAAACCATTGAATTTCTGCAAAAGAGCATTTCTTTATAAAAACAATGGATTTCAAAATGAACAAAAATCCTCCCTTCGAGCCAATGGAGGCTGTTTAAACCTTTTTCAATGAAAACAAACTCCCCCCAATTCCTATAGCTAAAAAACAACCACCTTTGAAAGTTTATATAACCGGTACATGGAAAATGTCTTTAATGACCCTCTTACAACATGAAGATACCCAAAATTGAATCAAATTTCAAAATGGAAGCATAGATTGTCAAGGTGCTCCTACACCACAAACTTATCAAATGCTCACAATACCATTATAGTTATTAGTTTTCAGAATCACCATTATTGTTATTCACTTTTAGTTAGGAATGTGCTCTGGCCAGCCTAGTGCTTCCTTAATTTGTACACATTTGTCTACATGCTAGGTTAAATTTTATACACAATGATTGTAAGTATTATTTAAATGAAGCCTTCAATAAAATATATTTTTAAATTAACTTCAATGGATACATTTCTTAGGAACTAATATTTGTCTCATTACCATGGTACAGATAAAATTATCCGCCATGCCGAAGAAAAAGACAAAGAGAAGGAAACCTTGAAAGAAAAGGAGAGAGTTCGGGTCATGACATATCATGAAAAGAGGAAATTGGAAACGATTGATGAAAACAACCCGATTGTAGAGGAACCTCAACCATCAAAAAGAGAACGGGAATTGGCAGCACAATAGGCACAAATGCGAAAGCATCATCATAAGATAGATTCAAATACCGTAGTTGGAGACACACCCTCAACGACAAGCGAATATGGAGGGACACCATCTAGCACAAGTGAATATGGATGAACACCATCTATTGTAAGTGAATATGGAGGGACACCATGAATCACAAGTGAATATTGTTGGACACCATCCAACACATCTCAAGTTGATGGTACATCATCACTCGGAATTGATGAAGAAGGTATGTCATCATCCCCATGTGAACCTCAAGGTATGTCTTCTTCTCCACCCTCGATCAAAGGTACGCAATCTAGCCCACCTCAATTAAATATTGATGAAATTCCTAATGTTGAGATGTATGTACCTAGGAGAACACCACCTAGAATTTTCCATAGAAAGTCAAAGTATTTGATTAATATTGATGATGAGATTTTGTAGCACATGGAAGGTAAGATTTCAAGACGCACTTGTAGAAGATAAGATGTCAAACAAAGAGAGCTTGTCTAATTAAAAAGACTACTGAACAAACGGGAATTAGAAGAATTTTTTTATCAAGAGCCATTCAAAGGCGATGAAGAATTTAGGGCAATGATACAAATGAATTATGGGCATTCTTGAGGAGACTATCATGAAAAGATAATGAAGTTGTCCAAGCCTTGAGAACACTAATTGAAGAGTATTGGAAGAATAACACAAGGTCGTCTTCGAATCAAAGGGATGTGGTAAGAAGGAGAATTGGTAGTCAGAATCATGAGCCACATCCAAAGCATTTTTTGGATATGACTCAAACCCAATTTTTTCAAAAATTTGAAAATGATTATCCTCAAATTAGTATTTCTCAAAAAAAATTTGAAATGCTTAAACCTTTTTATGTAAAGATAAATCACACACGCAAGTTACTTGTTGTTGTAGACTACATATTGAGTTTTCTAACCATTATAATGTTTATCATTCTATATGTTTAGATTTGCATACTAACGATGTTTTGTAGGATTGTGGCATAGAATCCCCACCCAAATCTTCAAGAGAGTTCTTATCAAAAAAATTATGTGAAATAGAGGATGGCTAGATATTCTATAGGACAACATGCTTGGATGGTTCATGCGAGCATTGTGGTGGCTTCCAGTGTATGCCAGTATGTCAACATATGGAAAGCACAAATGAGGTGGGACAAAAACTAGTACAGTTTGGGAAGTATAAAATAGTGGCATATGCTACAAAATATGGGTCTCAAGCAAAAAGGTGTGATTTGGTTATTGAGAAGATTCTAGTGTACCAATTTATGACCACATTTCATGATAGTATACTTTCTGAGTATGCAATGCATACCCATAGAGACCGATGGTTGGACATGTAGTTCAAGCTATGCAAGGAAGCCTTTCCAGTTGGAAGCATAGTATCCATGGTTGAATTTGTAGAGAACTACACTCTACAGCCACAACATGAGGTGTAGTCATAGTATTACAACTCCACACAAGTTTTGATATTTGTGCACATAGCATTCGTTCATGCATCTAATAGTATAGATGAGAAAAGAAAGGTATTGAGGGAGTACCACTTTTACATTAGTGATGATCACACACATTCTCTTGAGTTTGTGCAAGGTTGCTTCCAGATGTTCTACAGTGGTTTGGCTTAGAGGGGCATAGAATATGATCAACATCTAATATGGTCTGACAACTATGCAACATAGTTCAAGAACTCGTGCATGTTCTGCTCGTTGTGCAGGATGCATGTCATTATAGGTGTCCAACATATGTGGAACTTTTTTGAGGCTAGACATGGAAAGGGGGAGCATGATGGTGCAGGAGCATGCATGAAAAGAGCATTAGCATGAGAACAGTTAAAGTACAAAGATAGTGCAGAGTTGACAGATGCAAAATCAATCATCGAGTGGTGTAATTCTTTGATGGGTCCAAGTAATGAAGGTACATCTTCAGTTCGTAGATTATTTTGGTTGACGGATGATACTAACATTGCACCATATGAAGACTGTTGTACACTAATAGGATCGAGTTAGGTATACTCTTTCCTTAGCTCAAATTCAGGTTCATGGAGTATCGATACATGAAAGATGGCATGCTTTTGTTCTTCATGTACAATGCAAGCCTGGAATGACTCTGAGTCAGGGGAGTGGGTTGAGAAATGGTTCACAAGTTATCTTAGCCCAGTTCACACATATCACCCTCTAACGGCATTGGAACTGACATAGATGGAATCATCAGTCGACTTTGACCACGTATCAGATCTATTTCAACCAGGTGATATATCTACTTTCTTATTTGTTGAAATTCCATATCGTTATCTTACTTTGTACTGTATTCGTAATGTTGATAAATTTCAAGAGGTTTTTTGCACATATCAATGCAAGGTATGTTTATGTAGTTATTGTAGATGAAGACAATGAAGAGGGAACAAACTATTACTTGTGTCATTGTTTTGAGACCAAAAAAAAATTGGAGGCCCTAGTTATAGATGGAGAAAACATTGAATACCCTATAGGCTTAGTTATGGTTATTGAAACATGGCTTAGAAGGTACCCACATTCAAGTGTTAAACATTGGCTATTTCAAGACTTTGACATGCATCGTAAGATTCTTCATTACTCAAACCTTGTCATGGCATCAAATGTTCATTTGACCAAATATGGGGGTAGACCTTTGAACAAGACATTATGGAAGGTCCGTGAGTCTGACCATGAGGCAATACTTGACACAATAAAAAGTAGAGCAGACCCAGATGGTTCATTAGATTAATTTGTAAGTATATGCACATTGGTTCTTATTAATTTATACTTGTATGCACATTAATTTGTTTGATGCCAATGCTATCATCTTCTTTTACAGTGATTGGTGTCCCCTTGCAAAAAAAAAAGATATATGAGCCATCCAAGAGAATATTAGCCAGAAAAGCAATGCAACATCCCTATTTTGACGCTTGCATGCAACATCTGTAAGTGCCTTCCATCTATTTTTATTTTATTTTCATTATGGATGCTCTTTCTTTTTCTCTTTTAATTTGTATATTTGTAAGTAAACTACTAAAAATTGATTGATCTTTCGTTGCAGAAAATGCTGATTTAAGAGCCATCAAATAGAATCTCAGCCAGAAAAGCAATGCAACATACTTATTTTGATGATTTTGACAAATCTCAACTTTGATTTCAAGCCATTATAAGAGAGCATGTGAAGCTTAGTGAGGGAATCTCAAGCTACTCATTTGAAGTTAACCTCATAATGAGCACCTATGATGTAGACATTTAAAGAGAATCTTGAATGTATGAGTGACATTATCAAAGATATGAGAGAATGAAGTGCCAGAGGCATTGTAATAAGATTTAATTACATAATGAGATATACTAAATTATTGTAAGGTTGGAGTTCATGTTTGGTGTAGTAGCACCTTGTTCTGTAAATGCCTTGAGTAGGAAAATTTGCAAACTTTGAATTTTGAAATGTAAACAATGTTAAAAAGGTCATATAAAGGTCATGTAAACAATTTGTACACATTTTTCTGCAACTCGTGTGACCAAGAAAACTATTCCATAATGTCTGAATAGGTATCTTTTTGCTAGGTATGGTCCTCTTTCATACTGAAACACATAGAATCGCTCTGAGCTATGTTCCACCCGATCGATCCCTTAAGGGTCCAAAGTGCAAAATGGCTGCAAATATCAGCATGTTATTACTCGGATATTGTGACACTTGCAAACTTCTCATCTAATCCTATAGAAAGGCATTGGGACCCTCTAGAAAAACCTCTCTCGGTTTTGGCTATCTTGGCAGCGAATTTTCACTTGATGGAAAAAGAATCAAATTCAAGCAATGCAAAGTCGCAAAGTGGTGCAACTTCTGTTCTGCAACTTGTGTGACCAAGTGGACTATTCCAACATGTTTGAATAGGTATGTTTGTGCTATGCATGTTCCTCTTTCGCACCGAAACATGTGGAATCGCTCTGAGCTATGTTCCACTGGATCGATCCCTTAAAGGTCCAAAGTGCAAAATGGCTAAAAACGTCAACATGCTATTACTTGGATTTCGTGACACTTAGAAACTTCTCATCTAGTTTTAAAGAAAGGTGTTGGGCCCCTATAAAAAAACTCTCTTGGTTTTGGCTGTCTTGGAGAGGTTTTCTCGTGGCGGCGGATTTTCACTTGATGGAAAAAACATCAACTTCTAGGAGTGCAAAGTTGCAAAGTGGTGCAAATTTCATTCTGCAAATTGTGTGACCAAGCGGACTATTCCAACATGTTTAAAAAGGTATATTTACACTAGGAATGGTCCTCTTTTGCAGCAAAACAATTGGAATCGCTTTGAGCTTTGTTCCACCGGATCGATCCCTTAAGCGTCCAAACTACAAAATGGTTGCAAACATCAGCATGCTATTACTTGGATATCGTGACACTTAGAAACTTCTAGTCTGATCCTATAGAAAGGAATTGGGCCTCTCTAGAAAAACCTCTCTCGGTTTTGGCTATCTTGGAGTGGTTTTCTCGTGGCGGTAGATTTTCACTTGATGGAAAAAATATCAAATTCAAGTAGTGCAAAGTTACAAAGTGGTGCAACTTTCATTCTACAACTTGTGTGACCAAGCGGACTATTCCAACACATCCCAATATGTATTTTTTCACTATGCATGGTCCTCTTTCACATCGAAAGACATGGAATCGCTCTGAGCTATGTTGCACCAGATTGATCCCTGAAGGGTGTAAAGTGCAAAATGGCTGCAAACTTCAGCATGCGATTACTTGGATACCGTTACACTTAGAAACTTATCGTATGATCTTAGAAGAAGGTGTTGGGCCCCTCTAGAAAAACCTCTCTCGGTTTTGGCTATCTTGGAGTGATTTTCTCGTGGCGACAGATTTTCACTTGATGGAAAAAGTGTCAAATTCAAGTAGTGCAAAGTTGCAAAGTGGTGCAAATTTCGCTCTGCAACTTGTGTGAACAAGCAGACTATTCGAATGCATCCAAATAGGTATATTTATGGTAGGCATGGTCTTGTTTTGCATCGAAACACATGGAATCACTCTGAGCTATGTTCCACCAGATTGATCCCTTAAGGGTCGAAAGTGCAAAATGGCTTCAAACTTCATCATGCTATTGCTCAGATACCATGACACTTAGAAACTTCTCATTTGATCCTATAGGCCCTCTACAAAAACCTCTCCCAATTTTGGCTATCTCAGAGTGGTTTTCCCATGGTGGCAGGTTTTCACTTGATGGAAAAAGCATCAAATGCAAGCAGTGCAAAGTTGCAAAGTGGTGCAACTCATTCTGCAACTTTTGTGACCAAGTAGACTATTCCAACATGTTTGAATAGGTATTTTTATGCAAGGCATGGTCCTCTTTCACACCGAAACATGTGGAATCGCTCCGAGCTATGTTCCACCGGATCGATCCCTTAAGGGTCCAAAGTGCAAAATGGCTGCAAAATTTAGCGTGCTATTCCTTGGATACAATGACACTTAGAAAGTTCTCATCTAATCCTATAGAAAGATGTGAGGCCCCTCTAGAAAAACCTCTCTCGGTTTTGGCTATCTTGGAGTGGTTTTCTCGTGGCGGCGGATTTTCACTTGATGGAAAAAGTGTCAAATTCAAGCAGTGCAAAGTTGCAAAGTGGTGCAACTTTTTCTCTGCAACTCGTGTGACCAAGCGGACTATTCCAACACATCTGAATAGGTATTTTTACGCTAGGCATTGTCCTTTTTCATACCAAAACGTGTGGAATCTCTTTGATCTATGTTCCACCAGATCGATCCCTTAAGGGTCCAAAGTGCAAAATGGCTGCAAACTTCAGCTTGCTATTACTTAGATACCGTGACACTTAGAAATTTCTCATCTGATCCTATAGGATTTTGTTGATATTTTCTACAAAAACCTCTCTCGGTTTTGGCTATCTTGGAGTGGTTTTCTAGTGGTGGCGGATTTTCACTTGATGGAAAAAGCATCAAATGCAAGCAATTGAAAGTGGTACAACTTTCATTCTGCAACTTGTGTAACCAAGCAAACTATTCCAACACATCCAAATAGGTATGTTTATGCTAGGCATGGTCCTCTTTTGCACCAAAACATGTGGAATCACTCCGAGCTATGTTCCACTAGATCGATCCCTTAGATTGGAGGAGTCTAAAGTTGCAAATTTGTAAGTTACTTAAAGCAACATATTTGAAATGATATTGAATGGACCAGTTAGCACTCATTACATCTAGGTGATGCTCACAGAGGTGAGGCACTAAGCCTTACTAGGAGGTCACCCATTCCAGTATACACTAGCTCAAGTGCTTAACCACGAAGTTTTTTCCCCAAGGTTAAGCCCACTTAGCTTGCAACCCCATTTGCAAAACCTTTAGCAAGTGTTGTGCCTTATGAAACATTCATTATAGATCCCCTTTAGCTCATCAATTTATAATTAGGAGGTATTTTCTACAATGTGTCAAATTGTGATATTACTATCAGGATTCCATTGAGCAGTCATTTGTAGTATTAGATATAGGTTTAGCTTCTATAGTATTGCACATGATTGGAAATAGTTTCAAAGATCTAGATGACATCAATATTTCACATTACTCAAGAAGGATGAACATCTTAAAGACATTTGCAAAAATCAGGACAAGTAACCTTCTTGTGGACTTAGGGTTGCAATATTTGATCTACAACATGTTCCACCATTTCTTCAGTAAGATCAAGAACACACATGTAATGAAGGTGTGTTTGTAGCCATGAAAGATTATGGTCCGAAC
Organism: Sequoiadendron giganteum; assembly: GCA_007115665.2. Classification (NCBI taxonomy): domain Eukaryota; kingdom Viridiplantae; phylum Streptophyta; class Pinopsida; order Cupressales; family Cupressaceae; genus Sequoiadendron; species Sequoiadendron giganteum. Next base: position 551,773,061 of record CM021106.1, read on the forward strand.
TATCCAAAAGAGTGATGTTTTATCTCAACCAACCATATCTATACCATGGTTTGTTTGGAAACAAGGATTGCTTCTCTCTTCATCGACATATACATTATTCCTCGATGTGTTCACACCAGTTTTACAAGACTAGGACTTGCCTCGGACTTGACAAGCCATTTTTTGACTTGGACTCGAGCTCGGAGCCCAGACTCGACAAATAGAAAGACCTAAGAAATTTGAAGATTTTTAAGGATTTAAAAATGCACCCTTTAATAAATAAACCTTAAAGACACAATAGCATCATGAAATAGAAATTACTATGATCCCATACACAAACATACATCAATCACATAAGTATAAGCACAAATTTTAGCTGAAGGAAATAACACATTTAGATATATAAATATTATGATATTTTTATTAGGATTCAATCATGTAGTTATACAAGTCAAACTCATTGACCCATGATTCATTAGTAGTGGTTCACAAGAACCCATCTCTCATGATAATGAATGGTTCATAAGGAGGAAGATAAATCTTCATACATTTCTTCTATCACAAATGAGATAAGTGCTTGGTTTCATGAAGGTCATGAGACACCCATTAATGGGGAGTGGATACATGAAGAACTGATGGAGAATGATAATGGCTTCAAACCTTCTATAAAGGAAAAAAAAATTCATTTCAATGATGCAAGAGCTTTTTGGTTTCATTACCAAAATGAGCCTATGAAGAATGCATGTGAAACTCCTTTTGACCTTGAGGGTGTTCTTACTCCATCTCAAGGATCATGTATTGAGGATGACATAGATTAATGCTAAGGCTATCCAATTAATAATTATACACATGAATAAGTCAAACATGTACATGTCAATAAGGGAAGTACGAGTACTCAAAAACACGTAAGCGTCAAAAAGTATACACACGAATACATAGTATACACAAATTAAAACAAAGTATATGCACGAATACAAGGTATATGCATGAAAACATGTAAGCCACAAAGTATACACTCGAATGCACGTAAGTCACAAAGTATACATGTAAGTTGTAAAGTATACACTTGAATATACGTAACTCATATCTATTGAACCATCAATTTAGAATGCAAATATGGACAAGCATCGAAAAAAGATATTTGTATTAACCAAATAGCCATGTAGGCATACATAAATATATGTTGATATAAGTATGAAATATATGTACAAAATAGCCATGTAGGCTTACGAGAATGCCATCTAGGCATACAATGTCAAATATGTCCAATAAAAAATATGTACAAAACTGCCATGCAGGCATACAATAAAGGACTCTGGAATCAAAAGTCATTGCTCTCCATTCCTAGGAAATAAAATCTTTCCCTTTCCTTTTCGGTCGAATGGTGATAGGTCTGTCACTCATTTTTGCTACTTGAATACACGTAACTCATATCTATTGAACTATCAATTTAGAATTCAAATATGGATAGGCATCGATAAAAGATATTTGTATTAACCAAATATCCATGTAGCCATACATCAATAAATATTGATATAAGTATGAAATATATCTACAAAATAGCCATATAGGCTTGTGAGAATGTCATCTAGGAATACAATGTCAAATATGTCCAATAAAAAATATGTACAAAACTGCCATGCAGGCATACAACAAAGCACTCTGGAATCAAAAGTCATTGCTCTACATGCCTTGGAAACAAAATATTTCCCTTTCCTTTTCGCTCAAATGGCTATAGGTCTGTCACTCATTTTTGCTGCACTCATAGAGTGCTCCTGCTACTCCTCCTAGGGTTTAGTTCATGGTGAAGTTTTAACTGTTACAATAAGAAGTAAAGACATGAATATATAGAAATTACATTATAAAAAATGATACATTTGAAAAAATAATCACTTACATCCATCTCATGATCTCTCTCCATGATGGAAATATTCTCACACCCATGCTTAGGCATGCTCAAACCCTATATAAACCATACAAATAGAAATTAAACTACATGAATCAATAATGGTTTGATATTTCACTAACTAACATCTATAACAACAAATGTAAATTGAAATTTACTAATTTTCCTCATACCTCTTCTGTCAGAGCCATCAAGGATTGTATAGCAGATGTCAGACCAATATCCATTGCCCTCGTCACATTCAGAGGTGTATCCTCTCGCAACAACTGAAAATAAAACAAAAAATTATTCAACGTAATCAACGATGTGCATGTATAAACTACACAAATCTATTAAATACTTGATTCATTAGTTAAGTTCTTTATTCTATTACCTACATGAAGGTTGGAGTAAATCCACTGCCACTGGGAAGTGTTCCATCAAAACCTCCAATATTAGTTTGTTCAACACCCAATATTGCATATTAAATTACAATTCATAAAACAATGCCATTAACATGCAATAAATTTATAATTGTTTACTAGTTACATACCCTAACGATAGGTGTATTGCAAAAATAGGTTGGTGGCGGGCCAGTGTATCCAGTCTCAACACTGTGACCCTGCAATTTAATTAAAATCATAAAACATTTTTAGTTAATCTTTCATTTCAAAATCAAAATTTAATAAATTAAATTCAATGAACACATGCATAACTTTTACCTGACTATCAATGCCATATGCCTCATGTAAAATGTCAGTTACCCTCTACATCTCCATAGCTGCAAATGGATCCTATGTACCAGTCTCCTGAGGGTCGGTGGGATCATGTGAACAAGTAGCCCCGCAATATTGACACACATGTGTTCAAAGGCCACCACTCGAAGAATCCCCTGGATGGTGCTGTAGAATATGGCTAGTATGATGGATGACACTCTGGGTCAAAGTGCTAATTGCCTTCGATGTCTCTATGTCAGCACTTTCGTTCATGAAAAAAGGCATAACAATGTGCTCACGAGGTGGCCTAGCGAGAGCTCATCTACCTTGCATTGTAGGATCCGACTGTGCACTAGGTCTATCCTGAGATGACCCCCACCTCTCCCCTAGAAATACCTCATATCAAAATAATTTGGGATTTTGTTCAATATGAAATCACTATATAGTTTCCTAAGGAAATATTGCGGGACCTCGCAATTGTTGCACGGTGGGTAATCAAAGACTATGTACCATCTATCATAAAATGGGTCCCTAATCTATCGGTGGTGGAACCAATGGATAGGAAACCTCTTCGCATTGAGGGTAAGATTTTGATTTGTGCATGGGGTGGTGAATAATGAGCACAAATCACCTTTTGTAATTTTTAAATCCTTCACATCCTTGTATGATAGTTTATTTGCATAATAGTCCCTAGATGCCTACCTCCTATCTTCCCATCCAGTAATTTGTTTGCTAATTGAATCTATGTTTTCTAATATATCTTTTAATGAATTTGCTAGGGTGATTCTTTCTGTGGTTGAACCATTTGGATCACTTAACCTATTGATCAAATCCTCAATTTTTTTTTTTTTTTCTCAATTTCACTCATTAAATTTTCTTGAGTGCTAGGAGGGGGTTGAGTGATTGGTGGAGGAGGTTGATGTTGTGGTTGATTTTGGTCTTGAAGATTTTGAGGGTTTGCAGGCTGATTTGCATCTCCTAAAAATTCAAACAAATAGATATCAAATTCAACCTAAAACTAACAAATACAACCTAAAACTAAAAAATTCAAAACAAAAACCATAGAATCCTTACCTCTCACAGCTCCTCATCATCGTGGTGCCATTGTTGTGAAGAAATACAGATTGTTGGTGAAGATATTCTCCTCCTAGAACGTGAGCACAATATTGTGGGGTTTTTGGCCGTGGGTGCAACAAAACAACAAGTCGAAATGCAAATGAGAGATTTGCATTTGTTTTTTGCTTTTAATAGTAAATAACGCGAGCGTGTTATAACATGCTTGTGTTATTTATTTGTAGTTGTTGAGACCTAGCCTAGGCTTAATGGAGACATAATGCGAGTGTGTTATAACGTGCTCATGTTATGTTTTTCAAAAAAAAATTTGAGGGTGTCCACGAAATTGCTACCCATTTCCATGCACCTGCCCGCAAGGATAGTGTTAAGAAACACAAGGATGATGATATATTCATGATGATAACATTGTTGAGGATACACAACAATGCAATTATAGTGTAAAGAAACACAAGGATGATGATGAATTCATGATAATAACATTGTTGAGGATACACAACAATGAAATGACAGTGTTAAGAAACACAAAGATTGGGAAGGATATCTTGAGATGATGAGGGATTGATTAGATTTGATTGATCTAGATTTTGAAGCTTCATTTGGAACAAAATTGTTTTGATGATTTGATGTGACGGTGTAGTGTATATTAGATGTAACTGAGATTGATCATCTGGATTGATATTTGACAAGAGATAATGCTTGATAAGGAACATCATCTTGTCAAAATATGACATTGTTTAGTGATTTGGATTTTGGCTCAAAAATGTTTTGACCAATTTGATTTAATGTCTTCCAATGTCTGGATCACCATGTATAAGTTGGATGATATAGATCAAGATTTACTCCTGAAGAAAGATATAAATATTTTCCCCTAGTGTCTAGCAATGTTTGAAAGGCCATGGGTGGATTCTTGGATAGGTGTGTGGATGGATGGATATCGTAAGCATGCAAAGGATGCCAAGGATTATCTTGTGATAAGATAAGGTGTTTGAATAGAGGATGCTCATTTGGAAAATTCTTCAAGGATCAGATAATGTTGGGTAGGATAGGATCAATAAAAGTGACCCATGTCAATATGTTTATCATAAGCAAGTGTAAAATGTGCACCAAAATTTTATCATGACCAAGACAATTTGGAAGATGGATGGAGATGGATGAAAATGGATTGGATAAATGGATCTATTATGGATAAAATGGATTGAATGATGGATTTATTATGGATGTGATAAGATGCTTCCAACTAAATTGGTGCACATAGATGCTCAATTCTACACATGATGCATGTTTGCCAGGTTTTCATTATGGTACTTTCCCAAAGCACCACCGTAGTGGTTTTCACTAGAGGAAAAATTTTCTCTTTACTATTTTGAATCCTTTTATTGATTTTATTTTTATTTTTTGATTTTTGATTTTTTTTAATTTTTTTAATTTATTTTTTATTTTTTATTTTTCTGTGAAAGATTTTAAGCTCATGTTGAACCACCTAGTGGTGTCAATGTAGATGCTTCTATCATAATGTTCCATCAGTATCCTACTTGAATAAGTTTCTTTTCTAAGATACGTGAACTTGAATGCAACTTGTTAGATTCTTGATCTACTTTGTCGATAACGGAGTTAACTTTGTCTATGTGCACACATAGCGATCAAGTGCCTTTTGAATCCTTATGATGGAAGGGCATTGCAAACACATGGTCAATGTGAGAATTGGATATCATCCGTGGAGGTTTGGATGGGTGAGTGTGTTTATGAATAAAATATGGATTGGTTGATAGTTTGGAACCTTTGACTCTCCAAACTTGGGAAGATGAGCAATAATGGGTGGATACAGAAGTGTGCATGAAATTAGGACCAACTACTTGATATAATTTGTATGTCGCTTGGGAAGACTACTTTTTCCTTTGTGGACATTTTTGATGGATACTTTATCCTTTTTTATTTTTCCCCATAGTTTCTTTGACTAATGGAATTTGATAGGGATCATCTTTTGTTGTATTTTTTGGTATTCATATGTATTTGATTTATCTAATATGCTTCTTAGCTTCTTTTTCTTTGGTAATTTTCTTTGTGCTTTTATTCAAAACATTGTTTTTATGTTGGTCCCAATTTGTGGATGGCACGATTGGTGGATGAAGATTCATGATGTGGCTGGTTGTAGTATTGGCATTGGTTTCACCATAAGGATTCTTCGTGCCCCCTATTTTGATGTTTGCTTGAGACAAAGTTGCCCCCAGTATGGTGGTAGTCACCTTTCTTCTTGGATTTTGCTTGTTTTAATATTTCTTGTTCATTAAGCATTAATGTAGATGACATTATTCCAATTTCCTGCTTTGTTGACTTTGGAATATCCTGTTCATTCTGATGTATTTCCTTGAGTGGATAATGTCGGATATCTGCATATATGATGTCCTCAGTCTGAATTTGGGATATATCTGATCCTGATGTTGACAACTCAATTTGACCGTAGGAATCAATAACCTGCTCCTTTTGTGCAATAACATCAGGAGTAAACGAATCTTGTTTTGAATGAAGATTATCTACGTGTCCATCCAAAGAAAGAATCTCATGGGTAGATGGAGGAGTATGTGCTATATGGATATGATCGTTATTTCTGGCATCTTGTATAAAATGGAGAGTGTCCATTAGACCATTGTAGTAGCTGGGAGATACAAATTATTGATCTCGATTAGTTTTGGAATATCTTTTTACATGCTTTGGATCAAGTTCTTGACATAGGTCAGCTTCAAAAGATGGATTGCTTATAAAGGGTTCTTAGCTATCCTCATTAGGCATGGAAAATGGCTTAATATCCTCTGGATCTTTGGAATGAGCTTATAAAGGGTTGAAGAAATTGGGAAAGGGACAATTTCTATTCCCAATTTCTACAAATAATTGATCTTCATCTTACTAACACCACTTCTTCCTAGATCACCCCCTTCATTGATCTTACTAACAAACCAGAGACCGAGAGCACCAAGTTGCTCCTAAAGGAACTCATGCATACCTTCCATTCTCTATAGTACCGGGCATTTGTGCTCCCTCGAGTGAAGTATCTCAAGGTCCTCCTACACAAGGGAAACCATTGCATCAAATTTCATAAAAAAATAGGATCCCACACCAAGTTTTTGCACTTGAAACAGGAAATGCAATGTTGTTCTCAATTGTAGCATAGTTTGTAAAGTTCCAAACTATGCCACCATGGTGAATTTTTCTAACCCTAAAGTCCTAGAGTGCGTCGCACGGTGCTCTTTGCTCATGTAGTAGACTTTGCACCTAAACCCTAATTCTAAAGTGCACCACATAGTTTGATGTCCATGTGTGGTTGAGTTTTGGTAGAAACCCTAATCTCCTAAGTGATTTGTGGTGTTGCTCTTCACACATTGGATGCTCTTTGAGGTCGCACGATGTCGATTTTACATTTGTAGTGGCACTATATAGCACCACTTGAGTCTAGGTCAATTTTGACCCTAATAAATGCCCGTAAAATGATTAAATAAAAAGTTGAGACAGGGGTACATACCATACGTCCTATGCCGGTTGGTCACTGTTGCACTCATACTCTCTCTGACATGAGCTGGGGAAGCTGTCATTTTGCCATCTCGATTAAGACTTAGAGCTCATGAGGCAAGAATTTCCAAAGGCTAAGTGTGAAACTGATGTGAAAGTGACCCCTCAAGGTCTATTTAAGCCTAAAAATTAGGGTTTTTTGAACTAATTTGGATATCTGCCTAGGGTTTTGGTCCCCCAATCCCATTTCTACCCAATCAATGGCCATTTTTCATCTTTTTTTAGTGTTTTAACCTATTTTTTGGCATCCCAAGGCATTTTTGGACCCGTCGGGCATCGTGTCCTCTTTTTTTGTGAGATTACCCAAAAATCCAAATTTTCATCCGATTTCTCGAGGGGGCAATGTACGAGCATAATCCTTCTCACTGGAGCAGTAGTGGGGCATCTCAAAAATTGAGAAAATTTATGAACTTTGATCAGAACAGTTTTATCTTTGAACCAATGCAACAAGTACATTGCTTCAAAGACGGGCAAAATTAAATGGAAAATTGGCTGACACACTTGATCCTAACTACTAACATGGTTTCATCCCAAATCACCTTCTCAACTTGTCATCACTTTTTATCTCTTAATTAAATAAATCATTATTTATTTGATTAAGTCACTGTTCCTGGTTGATTAAATTAATCAATTTAATTTAATTAACCCTAAGTCTCTATTTATTTAAATAATCCATTTTATTTAAATTAAATCCCTAAAGTCCTCCTATTAAATTGAATAAATCAAACATTATCTAATTTAATCTAACATCATACCCTTTAGTTAAATAAATAAAAATCATTTATTTAATTAAATCTTTGTTCTGAATTTTTGATTTAAATTAGCTCATAAATTTACATCAAAATTGTCACATCCCCTAATCTCTCATGAAATTAATTAACCTTTGATTAATTTAATCCTAATCCATGTCACATCTTGTAGAGAATGCAACTTGAACAATAAATCATTTATTTTGATTTATTAAATTCTTAGTTTCTCTCAACATAGAATAAAAGGGGAATATTCCTCCAAATTTTAAAATCTCTCCAAGTAAATTTGTACATCCAACAAACCATTCACTCCCCTCTTACATGTCCTTGTGCATTGAGCCAAGTGGCATTTAAGTCATTTTTCTTCCCTCTTCAACAATCCATTTCACAAATTTGAAATCCACCTAATAAAATTTATTGGCTCATTCATCAAAATGTGCACAACTTTCACCCATTCACATCTTGACAAGTGGCACTTGGCCATTGGATGTTGAATAATCCCACATTGCTCAATCTTTCTCATTCTTCCAATTTTGAAATCTATAAATAAGAGGCTTTTCTCCTCAATCTTCATCCACAATTTGAGAGCAAAGTTATTATCTTCATATTTAGAGCAATTTAATCTATTTTCTTGAGCATTTTCCATCACCATAGCTAGGTTATTGCAGGTTTTCTCAAGGAATCATCTTGTTCTTCATCAACAAAGTGGATCAATCTCCATCAAATCATCAAGCTTACAAAGGAGTTGGGAAATGGCCAATTTATATACATAATTGGCACCAATTCCCCCATGAGATTAAGTGTCTAGTAGATCATTGGTAAATGGAGGAGTATTTGTTATATGGATATGATCATTATTTGCAACATCTTGTATAAAATGGAGAGTGTCCATTAGATCATTGTAGTAGCTGGGAGATACAAATTCTTGATCTCGATTAGTTTTGGAATTTCTTTTGACGTGCTTTGGATCAAGTTCTTGACATGGGTCAAATTCAAAGGATGGATTTCTTGTAAAGGGTTCTTGGATATCCTCATTAGGCATGGAAAGTGACTTAATATCATCTTGATCTTTGGAATGAGATAATAATATAATAGATATTAATAAGCTAATAAGTTCTTGAAATGGATATAATGTTCTTGTTTCTACATCATCGAGAGGTCCTTGGAATGAGCACAATAATATAATGTGATCCCATTTAAAACTAAATTTCTATGCATCAATTCCTTTTCATTCCACAAGGTCCACAATGTAAAAATTGAGGTTTCAAGAGAATAGTTTCCTAGGTTGAATTTAGAGAGAGAAAATTATAATTAAACCTAGATACTTATAAACCTCTAAAGATAGAATCCTTAGGGAAAGCAAGAGCACTTGAATTTGTCAAAATGTGAACCCCAATCCTAGACCTGCACAAACATTGCAAACAAGCACATAATTAGATTGAAATGCAAGTAAGAACAATTATGTGTAGAAATTGGCCCTCATCCTAGCGCCAAAATGTGAACCCCAATCCTAGACCGAGGGCCATTTCACATCTTTATTTGGCATTTTAACAATTTTTTTGGCATCCTGGGGCATTTCTGGACCCGTTGAGCACCTTGTCCTCTTTTTTGCAAGATCACCCAAAAATCCAAATTTTTGTCCAATCTCTCGAGGGGGCAATATACTAGAATAATCCTTCTTGTTGGGGAAACAGTGGGGCATCTAAAAAAACAAGAAATTTTTTGAACTTTGATCACAACAATTTATTCTTTGAACCAATGCAACAAGTGCATTGCTTGAAAGAGAGGCAAAATGTAGACATGGAAAATTGACTGACACACTTGATCCTAACTACTAACATTGTTTCATCCTGAATCACCTTCTCAACTTTTCATCACTTTTCATCTCTTAATTAAATAAATCATTATTTATCTGATTAAGTCATTCTTCCTCATTGATTAAATTAATCAATTTAATTTAATTAACCCTAAGTCTCTATTTATTTAAATAATCCTTTTTATTTAAATTAAATCTCTAAAGTCCTCCTATTAAATTGAATAAATCAAACCTTATTTACTTTAATATAACACCATCCCCTTTAGTTAAATAAATCAAATCATTTATTTTATTAAATCTCTCTTCTCAATTTTTTATTTAAATTAACACATAAATTTAAGTTAAAATTGTCACATCCCCTAATATCTAATTAAATTAATTAACCTTTGATGAATTTAATCTGAATCCATGTCACATCTCTAGAAGCCTAGAAGCCTCTAAGGATCAATTATGTGTAGAAGCCTCACCCTCCTTCTAGTGCCAAAATGTGAACCCCAATCCTAGACCTGCACAAACATGGCAAACAAGCACAATATTAGATTGAAATGCAAGTAAGAAAAATGATTACCCATGAAATTTATCTACAATACTTAGAATAGGAAATTAAATGAAAAAAAAAACAAAAAACTAAGTTAAATCCTATTCAAGCAATCCAAACACTTAATCCCATGGGGGAATTTGTGCCAATTATGTGTAGAAATTGACCCTTTCCCAGCTCCATTGTAAGCTTGATGATTTGATTGAGATTGATCCACTTTGTTTATGAATAACAAGATGATTCCTTGAGAAAATTTGCAATAACCTAGCTATGGTGATGGAAAATTCTCAAGAAAATAGATGAAATCTCTCTAAATGTGAATATAATAACTTTTCTTTCAAATTGTGGATGAAGATGGAGGAGAAGAGCCTCTTATTTATATATTTAAATATTGGAATAATGAGCAAGATTGATCAATGTGGAATTATTCAACATCTAATGGCTAAGTGCCACTTGTCAAGATGTGAATGGGTAAAGGTTGTCAACATTTTGATGAATAAGCTAGTAAATGTTATTAGGTGGATTTCAAATTTGTGAAATGACTTAAATGCTAGTTGGATCAATGCACAAGGACATGTAAGAGGGGAGTGAATACTTTGTTGGATGTAAAAATCCACTTGGAAGGTTTTTCAAATTTGGAGGAATATTCGCCTTTTATTCCATGTTGAGAGAAAAAAGGAATTTAATAAATCAAAATAAATGATTTATTCAACAAGTTGCATTCTCTAGAGGATGTGACATGGATTAGGATTAAACTAATCAAAGGTTAATTAATTTAATGAGAGATTAGGGGATGTGACAATTTTTACTTAAATTTATGAGTTAATTTAAATCAAAAAATGAGAAGAAATTTAATTAAATAAATGATTTTATTCATTCAACTAAAGGGGGTGATGTTAGATTAAATTAAACAAGGTTTGATTTATTCAATTTAATAGGAGAACTTTAGAGATTTAATTTAAATGAAATGGATTATTTAAATAAACGAGACTTAGGGTTAATTAAATTAAATTTATTAATTTAATCAATGAGGAAGAATGACTTTATCAAATAAATAATGTTTTATTTAATTAAGAGATGAAAAGTGATGACAAGCTGCGAAGGTGATTCGGGATGAAATGATGTTAGTAGTTAGGATCAAGTGTGTCAGTCAATTTTCCATGTCTACACAAAGGATCACTTTCTATGGTTGGATTACAAGGGTGAGTTGGGATGGTGTTGATGTTGGGTGAAGGTTTGATGATTTCGATGAAGGGAAAAAATATTAGACTATGATTGGTTGTCTATGTAGGAAGATAGATAGGGTTGTGGATACCTTGTTCTCTAGAACCACATCATTTTCCACTATAGCTAAGTTCTTTCATGAGCTCATAACCTTTTCCATAAAGCTTTTTCAACACTTTTGGATGAGGTGATTTTTCATTATTGGCTTATTTTTCTAAAGTAGTTTAGGTGTATTCTTTTGAAGATTGGCCAAGTCTTGTGTTGATAAGAATGTGGTTCCCTTTTTAGAGTCTTTGTTTATGATCTTGGACTCTCTGGTAGTAAAGGAGGTGTGAAGTCTATGAAACACCAATCATCGTCTAAGGGCATTGGTTGTACGGGTTCCACTTTTTTGGTTGGTGGTGAAGTGTTGAAAGGTTTAGATTTGTTGTGCTATTGTTGTAAGGCAATAAATGGAATGGGATTAGTGTCAAGCATGTACACTTGTTTTTTCTTGATGTACTTCATGTTACGATAAAGAGTGGAAGCCACCCCATTCATTGCATAAATCGATGACCTACCTAAAATGAGGTTATATGAAACACCATGTGGAATAACATGGATCGGTGTGTCTAATGTGGCCATTCCAACTAGAGAGGAAAAGTGATTACACCAAGTGGTTTTTGTCGTACATTGTCAAATCGACTAATAGATAAAGAGGTAGGTTGAATTTTTTATTTATCGATATACAACCTATCGAAGAGATTTACACTACACACATTAACAACAAAGCCATTGTCAACAAGGGTTCACTTGATCCCTATGGATTTATATTGAGATATGATTCCAAGAGCATCAACTTTCTTTCTTCACTTCCAAAGGAGGGAGGTCACTCTGGTGGAAAACCAATGTCAGCATTCAAGCCTTGAATCATAGTTGATATGACATTTTTTTGTGCATTAGAAGGGATAGGAATTTTTTGTATGGAATTCTACATCATATTGTGATAGTGAGGGGAGGCTTGAATAAGATCTCATATTGAGATCTTAGTAGGAGTATTCCTTAGTTGGTCAACAAGTTCATACTCTCTAATGAGTGAATTTAATTGAGGGGCAACAGGTAATATGGGAGGGGATGAAGGTAAGAGTGTGGAGGTTGGTGATTATGATCATGGGTTGTTTTTTGTATAATGTGTATGAGCAACAATATTATGACTCGGTTGTTGTGACACATTATTCTTTGGTGGATATAGAATAAGTAAGGGTTTAGGTTTATTTGATGGTGGATAAAGGATGAGTTGAGGTTGAATAATATTAATATCCATTAGGGGAGGATAGTCTAACATAGGCTCTGCATCTTCTTGTAAGGGCATAATATTACTATTGTCAATGTCGTGCATCATGATATTGTCCCTAGGAGGAGAGATTTGAGGATAAATTCAATCCTCTTGACATTCAAGGATTCGTTCTTCTAAAATGACTTCATCATAGGTAGGGGAATGATCAATGATGGGATTATCACTAGTGCAAGTAATATGAGAAGGGTCTATTGGATTATATTGTTTTTCTAAGGTCTCATTCTCTTGTTCTATATTATCTACCCTAGTAGGAGAGCTTGGAAGAGGTTCACCACATGCCATGGCTAGAGTTTGTAATCTAGTTTCATCATAGGTAGGGGAGACATCAAGAGAAGGACCATCATGATTTTCAAATATATTATCCCAAAGGGTAGGAGCATTGGGTAAGGGAGGTTCCATAGTCTCATGACTTAAGAGATGGATCTTCTAACACAAACCTATCCTCTTTGAATCGAGGAGGGATATTAGAAGAAGGGAAATTGTGATCATCATGGTTACAAGGACTAGGTGAGGAAATATTTAGAAATGTGTTTATAATATCATCATTTTGTTTTTTAGTGTCTTCAAAGGGGGATGAGGAGAGGGAAAATCAAGACCCTAAATGCTTGTATCTCGTGTCACCAAAATACCTTTGTCACTAATAGGAGAGGTATAGGGAGAAGCACAAGGATGATTGTTATGAGTGTCAACAATAATAAATTCATCAAGGGGTAGTGTAATTTGTTAAGAATTGTGTTAATGGCTTGATTATAATTAGTGCTTTCATCAACATTACACTCATAAGAGGGAATTTTGTACTTATGTAATCCATTTGAAACAAAATCAAAGCCACAAATTTTTAAAGAAAACATGCTATGAAGAGAAAGGAAAGAGAATGCAATGTAATGAATTAAAGTAAAATATTAAAATGTCATTTTTTAGATGGGAAAAAGGTAATTTTTTTATTACATTATGCAAAAATCTTAAAAAGAAATGTAGTATATGTAAAATTAAGACTAAGAAATGTATGAAATGAGCTAATTTAAGCTAGTTTTAATGAAATGCATGTAATAGAAACACAACCAATGGATACAAATAGTTAATGGCACAAATCATAAGCTTAAAAGAATGGGTTTTAGCTATGTAAAAGGCTATTTCAGAGGCTTGAAGGGACTAAGTCACCCAGGGTGGTGACTTAGTCCACCTGCTGATTTTTTTGAGAATTTGCAGGAAATTTTGATGGATTCATGTTATTTTTGTGTTGTACATTGTAGATCTAAGATGAAAATGTAAAATTTCCGAAATGATTAATGTTTTAAGATGAAAAATGGCAACCTATATGTAAAATTTTAAAATCCTAGAATGCACAACAATGAAAAACCCTAATGTAATGATGCAAGCTATAGGATGAAAAGTTGGAATTAAGAAAGTGTTCTAAAGCTGGGTTCACCAAAATGTAACACAAGTTTTGGCACCACAAGAATCTCTAACACTTCTAGGGTTTTTCACCTAAAAGGAGAGAGGTGGGCCAAAATGCTAATGTTAAATTAAAAGGTTAGGGGTAGAATTTATATGTGGAATGTGATGATTTTAATGTAGTAAACTGAAACATAAATGATTTATTGATGCTAATCCTATAACAATGTGAAAACATGTACGAGATAACCTAGAAATGTAAACTAAACTAAACATAAAACTATGAAATATAACATGTGTACCTAGAGGATAAAAAGGGATGAGATGGAAGTATGGAATATTGAAAAACCTAATGTATAATTTCACTGAGACACATGTACCAATTTGGATGATTTCTAGTCTAGTTTCTAACAGATTTTTTCAGAATAGGTTTCGGGTAGAAGGCTACTCAAATCTACAAAAAACCCCTTTTGAGCCTGAGAGTGGGACTAATTTTCCATTAGTGGTGACTTAATCCATTTTCAAGTTTTGGGAAATTTGAAGGTACAATCTATAGCTCCTGATGTGCTTTTTTTCTCTTGGCAAGTTTCGAGATGTGAAAGTGAAGAATTTGGTCTCCAAGTGTTCTCCAAGACTCAACTAGGGTTTATGCAACCTTGAACAGCTTTGTCAAGTTGTTTAAGACTTTTCCACCTTAGTTATTTTCCAAATCTGCATACAAGACTTTCAAATGACACAAAGAGGGAAAACCTATTGATTATTATGGCATGTGGGTTTGCCTTCGTCAAACCCCTTTTTAGTAATCAAACCAAAATGATGAAATAATGTAATAAAATATAAATCAATGGATTTTATCTTGCCATGATGATTGATCTTGAGTGACATCAATGGAAGATTCAACCCTTGAATGCTTCTTGAGAGATTTCTTGATGATTTAGAATACTTAAACCCTAGCTTGCTTGAGAAGAATGAGAGATGGGAGATTAAGAAGAAATGAGGTGTAGAAGAAGTGAAAATGAATTAGGGTGAAAAATATGAGATAAACCCTTATTTATACATGGTATTCCCTAATGTCTCAAAAATAACATCACAGGCTAACCTTAGGGTTTAGAAGACAAAACCCTGCAAGAATTTTACGTTTATTTTAATTTTTATGCCACATAGGACTAAGTAGCCCAAGATAGTGACTTAGTCCACCTGAGCAATTTTAAGTGGCTGTTAGGAATTAAGATGTGATTAATGATTTATGTTGAGGTTTTCTTATGAAACACAATAAGTTAGGACCTATAGGTGTATATAGGGTTTATTATAACACAAGAAAGGGTTGAATTTGTGATAACAAGCCTAGAAAAGTGTGAGGGTTGGTTACAATACCTTACAACACTTTGACAAAAGGATTGGAAAGGGGTTATTTAGGTGAATCATGATGAAAGGATCTTAGAAAAGTGGGAATATGTGTTACAATATTTCATAACACCTTTCCAAGACACCTTAGAATCTAAGAAAAAAAAGCCAAAAACCACAAAAGGGACCAAATGAGTGAAAATTGTCAAGGCTACACTTCTTGGTGACACAAAAGGTCTCAACCCTATGAGTTTAATCTCTAACTCATGACATATTAATTCATCATTCTTATGAAAGAAGGTTTCCAAAGTAGTCCACACTACATTTTGTGTAGTGGTATATTCGAAGTAAACCAAAAATTGAGGAGAGATTGACATACATGGAGTACCAAACGCTTACTCTCATTTATTAAACAATTTTATCTTTTTTGCAACATCTTTATGTTCAGTTTTAATTCCCATTTAACTTGATGATATCCCTTTCTTTTAAGATATATCATCATCTTATATTTTCATTCAAAAAATGCTGTATACAATCAGGACATGAACTACAGATGCTAGATTGCAAAGAAAAAAGAAGAGTTTCAAAATAATACACATGAGACACCCCACTTTCAACTGGTCTCAAAATTCACACCCCAAAATATTACAACATTCAATTTATGTGATTAGTGTGATTAAATTATTATTTTTGATTATAATGCTTTCTACAATGTGAATACATTTTTTTATATAAAAAAAATTAATATGAAATATGGGGAAAAAAACATTGCAGTTGAGTATTTATCTTCAAAACATTTTGAATTCCTATTATTGTTTAACAACAAAAATATTTAAGGTGAAATTTATGGCTTGTTACAGACAAAAAAATGTACTCGATTAAACTTTCAATATCTGATAAAAAATGAAGATTTTTTTATTGAGATATTTGTAGAAGAAAATTTATCTTTTCATCTTTTTGTCAAGATTTGTTTTGCAAAATTTTGACACCTGAGGCAACAATTATGCACTTTTGAAAAAAGTGTTGAATTTATCTTTAGAGGAATGGATCTTCTCACAAAAACCATCTACTTCTAACTTAATTTCTATAAAAAAACTCATAAGTATGCAAAAAATAAAAGATACACAAATAGTTCTCCAATGATTCAAACATAACCTAGAAAGTATTTTTAATTCTAGAAAATGGAAGATACTTTTCTAATGCACAAATAAAAACAACTCTAGTAAAAAATATTTCAAATTTCAGACTCTGATTTGTTACTGTGTCCTCCAATCTGTAAGTTTGGTTAAAGGAAAATCCAATATTGACTTTCTCAAACCTTGTAGACTCTTTGGAAAGGCTAGAAATGCCTCCATTATTACCAAATTTTGCAATCACCTATATCTCAGAGGAACACCAATATACAATGTAGAGTTCACAAATGATTATTTTTCCTTAAACTATTTTGGTACTCCAAAACATCCATGGAGGGAAGGGAAAATAATTCTATTCCTTTTAGAAAAATATGAGCTATCTATTCATCTTAAATCTCTAAAAAAACTATATAACAAAATAAGCTATACCATACAAATTTGCTCTGATACCATGTAAGATTTTTTGAAAAGAGAGAATTAAGATAGGATCTAATGTCAGTCATAGATCACTTATAAATCCAATCAATAGATGATCAAAGATAAAAATAGCAGAGTGAAGATATAATCTAAAAAAGAGAGAAAAGTACACACAATGCAAGAGAATTTGAGGATGCAACATGAAGATTATTTTTATGATACAAAAATAATAGTTGTATCCCTTGGGTTAAGATAATTCCTAACAATATTAAAGATGAAATATTATGGCCTATCATTAAATAAAATTTTCATGCACTATCCCTATATCCTATTATAGGGAACTATGCAACCAGAGATAAATATAATGAGTCCAAGTTACATTATGTCACATGAGACAAAATACACTAGGATACCATTTGACATACCATATGATGAGGAACTACGTAGACATGAGCTATCAATAATATATATGTAGGTCAATAAGGATGTGTCATGCAAAATAAAAATGGCCAAATTAACAATGTGTTAAAGGAGAAGCTACTACACAAAGGTAAGCCTTAAAAAAATTCTAGAAGATCTAATAATTAGTCAAGAAAATAGAGGTATCCAATGGTGAATGCATGATGATAAAATATATCTTACACACTTTGTATATCCTAAATAGTTGATGAAAATACATGTTGTTTTGTAAGAATGTGAACAATCAAATATATGGTATGCATAAAAGTGATGTGTACATGCACTATGAAGTCCAAAATAAAAATTGGAACAACATTGACTCTTATTTTTTAGCTATATTTTAAATGGGTACAATAAGAACATAAGTTAGGCATTCCTTTTGATACTATATATGCTATGTTTGTCTGTACTAATTCTAAAGTCTTTTCACCAAGCTTTACATTAGGAATGATTACAAAGTTATAGGTTTAGGATGCACTTGTCGAGAATGACCATTGTCCTAATAAACATGAGTTATCAAATGATCAACTCAACTTATAGGTGTAGTGATGACAAGGTAACTCAATTGATGATGGAGATGTGATACCTAACTTCCATCAATCAACGAGTGGTGACACATACTTACCTAATATTCATTTTTAACTTACGTAAACAATACTATTTAGCTAAATAAGCTTAACTAAGGTGTAATGTTTAATTACACTAGTACCTTTAACTCAAAATATGACCATTCAAATCATTTCATAAGGTTTTTTAATGCTACAATCGACATTGATTCCTCTATTAGCTCTAAATTATGCACAATGTATAACATTTGGGGGTTGCCTTAGGACCTAGAGTTAACCTCAAATTCCTTGAAACAGGCAATATTTTGTAAAAATGTTCATCCTTCTGGAAGTGACAAATTTTAGATTTTACCATACTCAACCAGAGTTATCAAGACTGCATTATTGATTTCAAGACACTCATCAACACATTTTAAATTTTTAAAGGAATAGATTTTCTCATTCTAACTTAATGATCTAAAGGCATATTTTTTTTCTAGAATATTACCTCTCCTTGCAGAAACAGATCTAGAAAGAATGTTAATGAAATCCTTAAAAAAAATAAAGAAAGAAAGAAGATGGAAAGGAAAATTTGATATTGACCTTGAACTTTTCAGTCTGAGTAAGCGAAATCTACAGGTGGGAGAAGTATCACGCCTTTCCAACCATGGCCGAAGGCAGGGAGAATGGAATATGTGGGCTTCATGATAAGGCATCTGTCGAGCATCTTCACCCAGCTAAAAATGGTCAGTGCAGATCGAACAATGAGATTCTACATTAACATGATTAGACAAAATTTTTATTTTAGCAATCATCTCCACCATCTCTCTATGTGCTTGCAGCTCAACTTCCAAGGACTCGCGAGCTTCCTCAATTATGCGGCCAACCAGTCAATCTAAATATCTAAAATTGTTGTAAACTATGTCAATGGATTCGGGAAAATCATTCCGGTATGGTAACCCATTAAGTTCCATGACTACCTAGTTAAATTCCTCTACTAAAAGATTTATTGAGAGGTATGCAAAGTTATTGGGTAAAAGTATAAAGTTGTGTCACACTTTTATAAAGGAAATGACCAACACTGATCTAACTTTTAAACTTCAATCACTAGAAAGTGGCCTATATGTTTTGAATTTGTAAATGATGTCAACTAAAAAAAATGTGTATTTTTTATTATATTTTATGTTTGTATTTTTTTTTTAAATTTAAAAAATTATTTGAATATAGTTTTTTATAAATTAACACTATAATTTAGTTGCTGATAAAATGCTAAAAACTGACATTACATGAGACATCAACCTTTATATAGTAAATTTTCCTTTTTTTTCCTTCAAATTTTTTGTGTATATTTATAACTGGAAACTTTAGGGCATGGATATATTTTTTGCACTTTTAATAAATAGATATTTTTAAATAAATATTTAAATGTACGTGAATTAAAAAATGGTTTTTTCCAATTGACATCAACTTTTATATTAAATGTTTATCTAAAATAGAAAACAAATTATGTTATCTTAATCTTGATTCTTTTATCTAGGGCATCAAATTTTAAAAAAGAAAAATTAATAAGTTTTAGATTTTTCTTGGTATGATAATCAACCTAATATTTTTGTGTTGATAACCTAATTTTAGTAAGAAAATATAAATAAAATGTAAATAATGACTGAGATATTAAAATAAATATATATTTTAAAACTACACTTATGGATCTACAAAAGGGTATTTTTACATTTAAAAAAAATATATCTATATGAGTAGGAGTTGTTGAAACATTACATTTTTCAAATAATGTCAATTTTTTAGTAAATTGACCTAAACATGGTGCTACATATGCATTTAGCCAACAATTTTAGTTGGAAAAGTTTCATTTGTATTTCAATTATTTTAAATGAATCTTACTAGATCAAATGTTTGATCAAAATTGATTTTTAGTTATAAATACTAAAATTCACTTATGCCGGGATAAGTTGGCCAAAAGTGTGACATAGCTTCATACTTTTACCCTATCATGGTAATATTGTAGATTGTTGGTAACACCACCAAGTAAGGATAAAAAAATTTGTGCTGTTGAAATATGTTGGTGAACTGTATCGATCATGTCCAGGAGTCCTTGGAGAAGAGCCACGCAATCTACTTGTGTGTTGCTGGTAGCCATATTTTATTGCTAAGAGAGTGAATTTTCTTGGAGTTGTGACTAAGGATTCCACTCAAAGCTAACAATTATCTAAAGAGTTGCCAATTCTTATGATGAATAAATTGTAGGGTTAGTGATTAACATAGCAAGCCTAGGATTTTACAATCCTTACTCCTTCACTTTTGGCTCTATTAAACTAGGGAGGGTGATCTCGAATTACATTAAAATTATATATATATAATTAATAATAGATTGATTCATGGTTGATTGCAAATAAACCCACTCCACTAAAGATTTGGAAAAATTTTCAAGTGAATATGTATTCATTTTCTATGAATCAGAGTATTTCCATTCCACACACAATTCATTTAACATGGGTTTTTAAAGAGTGTAGTTCTTAGTTTAAGTTCAAGGCTAGGTGTGCTACATTCTCAATTTTCTTGCTAGATTTCAATGATAAAATAGCGAGTGCCTAAATAATTGGAGCAACAGAGTCAAATATGTTATAATATATAATATATGAACTACTAAATTCTAGAAGTAGATGAACTACCCTCATACTACTTTGCAAGTTATGAAAACTCAAAAATGTCCCAAAGATACATTCACTACTTAGCAATCCTAAGAAATTTCATACAAATTTTATACCCTCTTCAAGAATTTTAATCAACTCCTTGAGCTAAGGCAGAGAATGGGATATAAAATTCAAACATGACCATTTGAAGACAAATGACAACAACATTTGCATTTTCTTTCATAATTTGTAAGAAATATATATGGGAGAGTGTTTTCTTCCAAACAAAGATTCGTTTCTACACTAGTAGTTATATAAAACCAGTTTAGGGTATGTGTAGGATCATGATGGGCCAAAAAATTGCGATATGTAAGTGATATGATGGCCCATGTGGCTGATGACTTTTTTTTACCCAAAATTGATGAAACGAAAAGGGTTTTTAAAGGATATTCTCAACTTTCCACCAATATAAATTATGCTTTGCTTTGAATTTAATAAATCATTATTATTCATTTTCTATTTGAATTACGACTAAAGTATCGATTGATAGGCTGATTGAAAAACATCTATAGCTTCCAAACAGTATCACATTTTTTAAATCTAGAACATGTGTCACATATTATAATTTGCATACTATAGGATTATAAAAACTTCATGATGTTTGGACTAAGTTAAGGTGGTCAGACATACGAGTTTGTTATATTTTTTAAAAGTTGCAATAAAAAAATCATAACTAATTATTTTTACTTGGAAAAAAATACAAAAAAATATGCATCACATTGGGACATGAGTCCTCTCCTTATAAATATTATGAAAATATATTATCATTTTATTGTGGTTCTAGGGTGGTCAAACAGACACCTACTTCTTATTTTTTCCCTAACATTTAAGTACTACTACATTGAAATTTAATATTTTCACCAAATAGAATATTATTATTTAAATAAACCTAGTAGTTTAGAAACTAAATTCAATTTTCTACAAATTCTATTCTTACATATTTTTGAAATAATATAGATAACTTATTCAAACTTTTACGTCAAGTTTCCTAACTAATTTTTTTGAATTTTATTTCCACTTAAGGGCCTATTTTTTCCATGATGATCTTGCACATACCCTTTAAGATTGCTACATATAGGGCTTCATTTCTCTAGGACCCATTTCTAGCCAATTTTCCCTTATCGTAGTTAAGATGCCTTTTTCTAAGATAAGCATTATCCTAAAAACCTATGGAAACTCAAAAGTCTAACCCATGGAATGAGCCCAAAAATCCCTTTTATAGAACAAGGGAGCGAAAAGCATCGGGCTCAACTACATTTACATCTCATTTCATTTTTAGATCATCTGTACCAAATTTTAAGGCATCCCAAGTCGGTTACATGCTATCATGGAAGAGTAAACGACCAACATTCACATGAACTACATGTAGACACGCTAGCTCGTTGCTCCTGTCGATCAAAGAAGATTCTCCACTAATAGACCAAACAAAAATATGCATACATCTCAACGCTAGGAAGCTCAAAATATCTCCAATACACGAGCCAGAAAAATTGGACATCAACACTAGAAGCAAGAAATCTTATGAACATTGAATAGGACATTCCTAACAAAGGGGCTATGGTATCATCGAAAAAAAAAATGGAGCCTATTCATCACTCTAAGTCATTAGACTCAGAGGATATTATCCCACACCCTACTTGTGGTGGAACCATCACCACCACCTCATCAAAAGCATCAGATGGTACCAGTGAGAGGGGATAATAATCACCCTTCAAGTTAGTGTCACCCTCATTGTCTAAAGGGCTATCAGAAAGCTCATTGGAATAATTGAGCCTCCACAAACAAGCCTTACGATACTTGCACCTTTTCTTTATCTCCTTTCCATATCCCACAAACTCCTTGCCTTTGAACTTGACTAATTCTTCTGAAAAAATTTGGTTCCTAAGGCAGTAACTGCTCCTAACACCATACTTCATAAAAAAAATTGTCCTCTTCTATCCTTTGGTGTATCAGGAACTCCCAACATATCATCTTCATCCTCCTGAGTACTCTTCTCAGACTTGAGCAAGCTTACTTTCCTAGACCTTTGGATAGGCCCAATAGACTCCCCAGACTTCTTCATTCTCTTAGAAAACTCCAACCAATTCTATTTTTTGGCTCAAACTTAATGCAACTTTTGAATGAAGAGTATGGAAAATCAGTCCTCCTTATAATGACTCATGCAAGTGTGCCAACCAGAAAGCTTATGCATGTATCCTAGAAAAATAATACCTTGATCCCTCTAATCCCAACCATTCATCATGATTTAAAATGCATCAACATATAGAATACCATGCAAAATTTTGTAATTGAATTTTATTGTTATTTAATGCCCCTTTTAGAATAAAAAAGCCATGAGTAGATAAAAATCCACTCAGTACTTAGCTCATTTAAAAGGATCTTGCTAGAACAATCTTGCTCACTCATGGGAAAACTTCATTTATATTCCTCTATGTCAAAAAACATGGTGATTAATCTATATTTGATCTCAAGATATTGGTTTGTATACTACCATGCTTTATTACCAACTAATCCCCACATACCAGAGGCTAAAAGAATTGACGTTCAAGATTATAAGCATGTGCTTTAAAGAACAAAGACAAATATAGTGCAATCAATAAATAATATCCACTCAACCAAATTTGGAAGCATTCCATCTTTATTAGAAACTAGTCAAGCCAATTTAGAAAGTCCACATGGCAAACGCCTGCCTACTTGTTGAAAGATACAAGACACAGTAGGGGCCCACATGGGATGGTAGGGAATGGATAGGATTTAGCCATGTCATCATTCATTGACCATTGAAAAAAATCCTCTCAAAACAAGACCCCACCATCAAAACCAAATTAGTCATCATGGAAATACAGTTGTCACATTGCTCACTAGCCCATAAACCTATAACTTTCCAAAATAGTAGACGAATGGGGGCATGGGGAAAATATTAGATGAGAACACATGTTATCCCACATACCATTGATTATTATTCAAACATGTGCCTCTCCGAAAATAAATAAATTTAACTCTAGAAAGTGCCACGTGGTCATCACTTGCCAACTCATGTCATTAAAGTAATGTAAAATAACACAAGACAGACATTTGGGGAGTGGGACATATATGGCCACATCATTAGTTCTTTAGCCACCAGTTCCCTTTGACATAAACCAATCAACCTCCCAATTGACACTGGGTCCACCATCGTACCATACACTTAGTTGAGGCCCGCCAACTCATATGAATAAAATAATAAATGATAAAACTAGACAGGCATACGGGGAATGACCATGATTGATTTCCTTTGATTAGATGGCCCACACAAAGCTTAATGTGTACATGCCAAAAAAATTATTCATGAAAGAGGGGCAACAATAAAAACCTGGAAGAACATGAAGCAACTATCAACCTATGATTAATGTTCGGTAAAACAATGTTGATGATGGCATAAGTGACAACTCAAGTGACCAGGGATCATGAGAACATGTCAATGTAAAAATAGAATGATGAAGGGGTTCTTAGGCCAAGATGTTTTATAAAATATACAATAGATCCCTGTCAATATAAATGGAAAATTGATTTTACAATTAAGCACAAGGGCCAAACTAGGCTTTTCACAAATTTCATGATATAACTCAAAATTTTTTTTTGGGACTCCATCACACACAACTCTGATCTTCAACTTAACATTCACAACTTAAATTCACATTTCGCTAATCAAGTTCACATCATAGACATAATATATCTTATCCATACCTCAAAACACCAAAAATAATCCAACTTATATATCCGCATCAAACATGATATCAATTAGGTCAACCTAGTTATCTATGCCAAAATCAAAATATAAGTTCTCAACTAAAAAAAAATCATCTAGTTTTATGCACCATAGTTCAAATCTCAAAACAGCTTGAAATAGGTCATAATGGACCTATAATTGATCCCACATAAGATAGTGCAATACATATTTAACCTTCATATACCTTCAAACAAATTAAATCAGCTTTTCATAAGACCTCAAAGAAAAAAAATTCAAATGCATATCCAAATCCCAAAACATGAATTTAAAAAATTGATGCCAACTACAATTATACTCTTCTACCATTTGGAAACTTACCTTCAAAAGAAAAAAATGAAAAACTCATATTTTGACACGTGTAAAATCTCCCACATAATTGTACTATATAGATAATCAATATAAGTTTCTAATCCAAACTCTGTTGCACATAACTCTCGAACCACTTTCCAAAAATTGATGAAAAAATAGAATTAGATTCATTTAATATCCACCTATTTAATATTAGAAGCATAGAGAGAAATTTTCATTTGTGGAGTGGTGTGGAGCCCAAAACTAGCACTCTATAATACTGCATATGTAGAATTGACACTTAGTTAGTTTCTCATTATAACTATCTTTACGAGTCCAAACTAACATGCTAAAATGTCATCCTCACCAACTCTAAAACTTGTTAACATTGATCAAAATTTTCTACAAATAAAATATTCACATAATTTATAATTTTAACATCAATGAAAACACTACAACACATCATTATCTACCTTCCATGCTCATGTTTCTAGAAAACATCATCAATAACAATCTCTCTAAACTTATAACATTTTAATGATGGCACTACCTCCAAATTCTTCATTTTTTGGAGGGAAGACATGGTGAATATTGGGAGAAGAAGATTTCAAGTTACGTCAATGTTAATTTCATAAGCTATGAGGTTGGAGTGTAGAGACTTAATGGTTGCTACACTCAATAATGGGAATTATCAACACTTCATAGATAAATTTATGGAAGGGGGTGAGAAAATTAAGAGGTTCCATGATTGATATGACCATGATGAACTTATGGATCCGTATGGTATGTTATAATTCATATTATGAATTATTTTACATTAGAAGGCATGTAGACTACTGTGTATGGTTACTATTTTCCATTTTTAAATCATATTAGGATAAAGAAAAAAATTAGTATTCCTTTATTTTTGCTCTCTTCTCTGCAAAAGTGTAAATCCATAAGTGCCTCTCCCTCTTTAAAATATAGTTTAACATTAAGACTCTATAGTTAAATATTTTCCCTTATCCCTTTTTCAGGACCTATGAGTTATGTGAAATCATTACAGATCAAAATCATGGAGGCGAATCCTTAGTTGCTCCAATATAACCCTAGCACTAGTAAAAAATAAATTTTAAACACTTGGGATTGTACTTCTTCATTAAATGTTTCTCCCTCACATTTGGTTATTTTGCATGACCCCTCTACTGGAAGACTTGAGTCTACCCCTCCCTCTGAAAAGAAGAAATATATGAATAAAACCCCTATTTTGAAAGACCCTTCTATTGGAATTTAGTAGACAACCCCTCCCATTAAAGTAAATAAAGCCCTAGGTAAACCTTGTGATACAAAACATAAACCCTCAAAATTAAATGAATTAAGAACTACCAAGAAGGTTACAATTCAAATTCCTAATCAAGGAGAGGAAGGTTATGTTCAGAATTCCTAATCAATGAAAAATTATTGCTTTTGAAAAATGTGATGAAGGGTCATCAGATGGAGAATATATTCCTATGCAAGAGGAAGAAGCGCTAGACCTAAGAAAAAAAGAGTTGGAATGTGTGCTAGGGGAGGACCCTAGGGATGACACGACTAGTATGGAAGATGAGGAAAAGAGGATTTCCAAGAGAATGAAGATGAAAATGACTCTAAGGGGAAGGAAATGAATATGGTCTTGGAAAAGAATGAGGAACACATGGACAAGGACTAAGAAGAAAAAAATACTAAGGTAATTGTAAGCTCTGACAAAGAAGGAGGATTGGAAAGTGGGATCATCCATTAATATAATAACCAAATTAATTCTTTAGAGAAATTATTTGTAACCATTTAAAAATGAATGAGACCTAATTAACTATCAAAAAGAATATTTTTTTCTTTTTGTTGTTTCTTTATTTTGGGGGCTTATGTGCCTTTCTCTCATTGGCATGTGTGCCCCGTTGTTTCATGTTTTAGGTTATTTCTTCTTTTGTGTTTTTTTTTTGGGTGGCTTGTGAGCCTAGTTATGGTTTTAACTAGTAGTCCAGTGGCCTACTTTAACTTTTTTGTTTTGTTTTATCTAGGATCAAGGCCATTTCCCTCATTTTTAATCAAAAACAAAAAAAAAATACTAGAATCTCCTTGAAGGATTATTGATATTAAAATTAAAAAATCGCGGTTAAAATACAAGATTAAACATCAAGAAAAATCACTTAAATTATTACAAGATACAAGAACATAATAGAACACTATCCCTTGTTTATTATATAGTTAAAATGATAAACCAATTAGTAACACTCTCAAATACACATATATAGTGTTCTACCATATCATTAACAACTTCATAGATGTATGTATGAAATTAAATCAAGCTAAATAATTCTTAATTCCACTACATAGTCCACACACACTTGTAGACACATAATGCATAACCATCAAGAAGAATAGTCAATCTCTGATCACTAAAATATGTACTAAGAGTGGGGAAGGTAAGATCATTATAATTTCAAAGGAATGAAAATAGTTCAAAAATATAATGGAATCATTAAAAAACTTGGGGCTACGCCTTGTATTCTACTTTCTAATTGATGTGTTATTAGGTAAAAAAGAAAATACCTTGGAGGAAAAACTTTATAACTACCCTCAAAAAAGTTCAAGACATTATAGAAAATAATATTAGGAAGTGTAATGAATATTTTGGCACCACGAGACTCTTTAACACTTCTATGGTTTTTCACCTAAAAGGAGAAAGAAGAAGGCAAAAATACGTAGGTTACATTCAAGCATAAGGTGTTTAAGGTGTGGTGTGTGTAGAATGTGTCTAAATGAAATAATATAAGTGCAAAAAATTGAAAATAGAAGCTAACTAGTAATATAAAACCTAGAAAATGAACTATGCTAGAAAACACATTGAGGTATGCAAACATTAACTAAATGACCTGATAATCATAAATAAATTGCTACAAATGTTAATAGAGATGAATTTTTGCACCTGGAAACTTGCAGAGGTTAGAATGAGGACTAGAAAAATTGTTGAATCTAGAACTATGGCTTGCTAGGACACTCATGCCATTCTAGGTTTCCTAGTCAAGTTTATAGAAAATTCTAGAAAACTATTCTAGAGCCTATTAAAGCCAAAAGGGTATCTAGATCTACCAAAATCTCTAAAAGGAAAGTTCAATGGGATTAGGTCACCATTTTTGGTGACTTAGTCCTATTCATTTTTTTTTAAAACTAGAGAATCTAAATGGAAGCCCTTGGATGCTTCAAAACATATGTCTTATTGACCTAGGATGTAAAACCGTAGCTTTCTTGAGAAGATGAGACATGGGGAATGAGAGAGTGAAAGAATGAAATAATTAGGGTTGTTAGAGAGAAAAATGAGAGGAAAAAACCGCTATTTATACAAGCTATGCCCTAATTTCCTCAAAATTAACACATAATAGGTTGACCTTATAGTTTTGGGGGAAAATTCCTACAAGAATTTTTATTTAATTTTCAATTTTATGTCAAAAGGGACTAAGTCACCCAAGGTGGTGACCTAGTCCGCTTGGAAAAATTCAAGTGGTGGTTGAGAGTAAAAAGGTGTTTAATGATGGTTAACAAGATAGCCTCCTGAAGCACACTTAAGTTGGACCTAAAAGTACATTAAGGGGCTAATTTAACATGAGAAAGGGTTTAATTTGTGATGATAAACATAGGAAAGTGTGAAAATTCTTTACAACACCTTACAAAACTTTGAAATATGGCTTGGAAAGGGGTAAAAGGAGGTCTAAAATCCATAGACAAAGGACCAAATGAGTGAAAAGTGTTAAGGCTACACTATTTGGTGACACAGTTACCCCCACCTTTAGTGAGAGAATGTCAATGGTGAAGAATGACAAAGATGAAGAAGGTGGTTAAGCCCCCAAGATTCAAGATTCTAAGTCAACGAGACATCAATGCCAAAGAACACATTAAAGGGTGAATGATTTATAATAAAATGAGATAGAAGATCATGTGATGGCCATAACTAAGGGTATGTGCAGGATCATGATGGGCCAAAAAGTGGCGATATGTAAGTGATATGATGGAACATGTGGCTGACAACTTATTTTTTACCCAAAATTGATGAAACTAAAGTGGTTTTTAAAGGAGATTCTCAGCTTTCCACCAATATAAATTATTCTTTACTTTGATTTTAATAAATAATTATTTTCTATTTGAATTAGGACTAAAGTCTTGATTGATAGGCTGATTGAAAGACATCTATAGCTTTCAAATAGTATCACATTTTTTTGAGTCTGAAACATGAGCACATTCTATGCTTCACATACTATAGGATTAAAAAATATATATATTGAATTTCATGAAGTTTTGACCAAGTTAAGGTGGTCAGACATACGATTCTTTATATTTTTTAAATGTTGTAATTAAAACTTCATAATTAATTATTTACTTGGAAAAAAATTAGAAAAAATTTGCATCACATCGCGACATGAGTCCTCTACTTATATCTAAAATCTTATAAAAAATATTATCATTTTATTGTGGTTATGGTGGTCAAACAGACACCCACTTCTTATTTTTTCCCTCAAATTTAAGTACTACAGCATTGAAATTTCAAATTGTCACCAAATATTTTTTTTTCCTTTAAAATAAACCTAGTAGTTTAGAAACTACATTCAATTTTCTACAAATTCTATTCTTAAATATTTTTCAAATAATATAGATAACTTATTCAAATTTTTACGTAAATTTGTGTAACTCAGATATTTTGAATTTCCATTGCCACTTAAGGGCATGCTTTTTCCATGATGATCCTGCACATACCCCTAAAGGAAGATAGAAATCACAACAAAAAGTTGGATCAAGATTCAACCATTTGTCTAGCTAGTTGTGGATTAGATCTAGGTTGTTTTTCATGAGGAAGGCATAGTATGTCACATGCTAGTCATCTTAAGACATGTTGTCCACATCCCAAGCTTGCTATTATAAGTTCATGAAAGGTTAATGACTAGTCAAGAGAGACAATGATAGGTGGCATACTAGGGAAAGGCTACTTAACCTATTTACCCCACTTAGTGTAGGACAGAGGTGAGCCTGGAATGGATGATGGTATGCTGCTCCTTGCAAGGGATGTGAAACAAACAACAGTGAGTATGCTATGATCCTACAAATATTACATGGCAAGGAGCCTCAACTAATTTTATTTATGTGTATGGGTAAATAAAGTTTTGGTAAAGCTAGCCTTGATGGTGTGGACTTTTTCATATATGTGAGTAATGTCATTGTAACTTGTTTGATGTCAAATGTTTGTCTTAGGTGGGTGAAGGATGAATGTAGATGTGATTGGAGATGGTTGCTTGTGTGATGGTGGGTAATGAATGATAGGATCCATTGGATGTCCCATGAGGTATGTAAGAGGTTCATTGATCAAGGGGGGTCAAATGGACACTTGTGTATGCATAATCTCGAAGGGCTTGATTTGATGTATATCTAAGAAAGGGAAATCTTGTATCATCTTGGTTCCATTACCCAAGGAAGACACGTTACTATTTTGTGGAAGGAGCTCAACAATGTTGTTATCTTCTTGCACCATGGTTTGGTCTTTGTATCTATTGATAGGGGTGGGAGGAGAAGGAATGAGGTGATTCACTAAAGTCACTTTCTCATGTATCATAGAATACATTGTAGTAGGAGAGTGTATAATATGTTCCTCATAATTTATGGTTAGAATTGGGGAAGTAGCTTCATCATAAATAGGGAACATAGAAAAAGAAGGAATTTTTTGTTTAAAGAGGTCTTCCCAAATGGGAGGGGCAAGAAGAAAAGGAGGGAGAATATTCCCATGAGTCTTATTAAGGATAGCTTCTAACACAAAACTATCTTTGACACATCGAGGGTGGATAGTAGGAGAAGGATAATTTTCATTGGCCTCGGTATAAAGTCTAGGTAAGGTGATGTTTAGGAAAGTTTCTATGATTTCATTTTCTTATGCTAAAGTATCTTCCCAAAGGGGATGAGGAGAAGAACAAGCAAGACCATCATGATGCTCAATGATTGCACTTTCGTGTACCAAGATACGTTCGTCACTAAAAGGAGAGGTATCAAGAAAAGAACAATTATGGTCATCAAGATTATATATGTTTATATTTGCTTCTAACATATCATCCTCACAAGTAGGAGATATAGCAAATGGTTTAAGTTTAAGAAAATTAGTAATGCTTTCATTCGTTAGACTCTCGTAACTAGTGAATGCAGTGAATGAATGATTAACATGTTTATGTACTAACTTTTTCTTTTCAATTTTGGAAAGAATTGAAACTAAAATTGTTGAAATTTAAAATGCAATGTAAATACTTAAAATGAAATTCAATTTTCAGACGTCAAACAAGGTAATTTATTGATTACACTATGCAATGATCTGAAGATGAATTGTTGTGACTGGAAAATTGAAAATGTACAATTCATGAAATGAGATAATTTAAGGTAAATGTAATTAAATTAATGTTATAGAAACATAACCAATTGATATAGGTAGGTAATGGAAAAAATAGAAGATTAAAAATTTTGTTTTTTGCTTTGTAAAAGGTTGTTTCAAAGACTTGAAGGGACTAGGTCACCTAGGGTGGCGACGTAGTCCTTGTAGTGAATTTTTTGGGAATTTTCATAGTTTTTTTGATAGATTTAGGTGGTTTATGTATTGTATGATGCAGATCTATAATGAAAATACAGAATTTCAGAAATGTTCAATGATTTAAAATACAAAAATGTAACCTCTATGCACTTTCATCAATGAAAATTTTAAAACCCTAGAATGCAATTTGAACCATGCAAAATGCAAGGAATTCAAACCTAGAATGAGAAGGAGCTTAAAAGCAGAGGAAAGGGTATGTAGATGTCAGGTTCACAAAATGTAATAGAGATTTTGGCTCCACAAGACTCTTTAACACTTCTAGGGTTTTTCACCTAAAAGGAGAAAGAAGTAGGCCAAAATGTGTAGGTTACATTCAAAGATAAGGGGTTTAAGGTGTGGTGGTGTAGAATGTGTCCAAATGAAATAATCTAAGTGCAACTAACTAAAAATAGAAACTAACTAGTAATATAAAACATAGAAAATGAACTATGTTTGAAAACACATTGTGGTATGTAAACATTAACTAAATGACCTAATAAACATAAATAAACTGCTACAAAAGTGAATAGAGATGAAGGCATGCACCTGGAAACTTGTAGAGGTTGGAATGATGATTGGAAAAGCTGTTGAATCTATAATTATGGCATGTTGGGACACTTACACCATTTTGGGTGACCTACTTCAGTTTAGGACAAATTTTGGAAAACTGCTCTAGAGCCTGTTTCAGCCAAACAAGTAACCAAATCTACCAAAATATCTATAAAAATGGTTTAGTGGGACTAGGTCACCATTTTGTGTGACTTAGTCCTCTGAATTTTTAAAAACCAGAGAATGGAAATGGAAGCCCTTGGATGCTTTAAAATAGATGTCTTGTTGACCTAAGATGTAAAACCCTAGCTTGCTTGAGAAGATGAGAGATGGATAATGTGAGAGTGTATGAATGGAATAATTAGGGTTGTTAGAGAGAAAAATGAGAGGAAAATACCCTTATTTATAGAAGCTATACCCTAATTTCCCTAAAAATACCACATGATAGGCCAACCTTAGTGTATTGGGGGAAAATTCTTGTAAGATTTTTTATTTAATTTTGTTTTTTTTGTCAAAAGGGACTAGGCTGCCCAAGGTGGGAACCTATTCCACTTGGAAAAATTCAAGTGGTGGTCGAGAATAAAAAGGTGTTTAATGATTTTTAATAGGTTGGACTCCCAAAACACACTTAAGTCGAGCCTAAAAGTACATTAAAAGGATAATTTAACATGAGAAAGGGTTGAATTAGTGATGATAATCCTAGGAAAGTGTGAAAAAATTTCAACACCTTAAAACACTTTGAAATAAGGCTTGGAAAGGGATAAAAAGAGGCCCAAAATCCATACACAAGGGCCCAAATGACTGAAATTTGTCAAGGCTACACCTTTTGGTGACACAGGATGCTATTGGACATTATATAGATAAGTACAATAGAGAAATGAAGAAAGGCACTCAAATTGGAAATTTTTAATCATGAGCAAAAACAAGAAAGAAAGAAAGGCAATGAAGAACTAATATGTCACATAAAAAATGCCCAAAATGCCAAACCAACTGTAATCAAAGTACCATGTAATTTATGTGTTTCAATGGATGCATTCATGTTAGGAAAGGTAGTCACCCACCTATGTGCATGAATGTAGGATCAATTAGATTGAATGAAAAGTAATAAATCCTAGCCATTTCATATATAGTTAATTTGAATAATGTAATAGTAGGTAAATTAAAATATTTAAAATTTTGGCTGATTGACAATATTTATGTCAAAGAATTAAGGATTAAATGATGAGTTCCAAACAAAACAACAAGAATATTCCTACCAAGTTTCTACCAAAATGGAAATTACTTATGCCATAAATATTAAATACCATATGGATGGCATACATTGTCATTACAGAGTCTTCACATGATAGTATAAATATAATACAAAAGAAGGGGACCCACCCATTCCTGTAAGAATTGGTATAGAATAATTCTACACCATGTAAGATTTGGATAAACATTATATCCACTCAAGATCTAGGAAGTATCATAAACCTTTCATGTGACAACATAATATGACTACCTAGGACACATGTGTTGAAATTGAAAATATAAGATAGGATCTAATGATAACTAACACCTTCTAAAAAGATTCCCTCCTAAGACCTAAGTAAACTTAATATTTAAATAAGTCTCCTAATTCCCCTAGTAATGAATTAACTAGGTGTAATAGATTGTTTACACCAACACCCCACCGTAAGTGCAACTTAGGGAATAGATGATTATTATACAAGTGACACAAAGGTGGGTCCCAACTATGAGGCCATGTTAGGTGCCCATGTACAAATGCAAATATAGTCTCTCACAAACAAAGAAAAGGAGAAAACCGAGTGGGAAAAAACTCCTCCCAAAAAGAGAGATGAAATAGAAAATGTTGTTAATGATGCATGAGAAGGACAAAACCCATGTGAGAAAAAATATCCACCATAAGAGGGAAGTAGAAGAAAGACCATGCAACCCCCTTCAATTTTGAGTCTCCTACAATGATGGTAGAAGCTCCACACTGAATGTTTCAGATGATCCAAAAGTGATGAATGAAATTCAACCCCTTAGGATGAAACAAACCAAGAGAATATGGGGAATGTGTGATATTTTTCAATAATTCTCAAGTGTCTCCATGTCGCTGTCAAAAGTTGTCATCTTTCAAATAGGAGTTCTAAGCCACATTACCAAAGAAGACAATCAAGAATATCATAGAAACGATTATAAAACACAATCCAAAGATAAGTATGGGTATGTGCAAGATCATGATGGACCAAAAAGTGGTGATATGTAAGTGATATGATGGCCCATGTGGCTGACAACTTTTTTTTACCCAAATTTGATGAAAGGAAAAGGGTTTTTAAAGGACATTCTCATCTTTCCACCAATATAAATTATGATTTACTTTCAATTTAATAAATTATTATTATTTATTTTGTATTTTAATTATGACTAAAGACTTTATCGATAGGCTAATTGAAAAAAATCTATAAATTTCAAATGGTATCACATTTTTTAAATCTAAAACATGCGCCACATTCTATGCTTCACATACTATAGGATTAAAAAAAGAAGAAATGAATTTCATGAATTTTTGACCAAGTTAATGTGGTCATACATACTTTATATATGCAAAATTTACTCATGCATCTAATTATGCTTCATTCAACATTATTTCATCTATTAATTAAATAGATCAATTTAATTAATTCACTAATATTATCTCTTTAATCAAATAAATCACTTTTTATCTCCTAAAGTCTCTTGATTTAATTAAATCACATGTATTTAATTAAATGACTAATATTCATTTTCCTTTCATTTGATTTAAAACAAATCCAAAAATGTAAATCAAATGCCATACCAACTAATCACTAGCTTAACTAGTCAAATCCCTGATTAATGCTAAGACTAACCCATGTCCCATTCTCTAGTTTTTCCCACTTGCACAATAAAACATTTATTTTAATTTATTAAAAGCCCTATTTTCCTCACAAGGCATATTCCCAAGGAATATGCCCTCATTAACTCCCCTTGTTTGACTTTTTTGTCCAAGCAAATCTCCCCCCCAAATCCTTCAACCATAAGCATTTAATGCCATTTTCAAATTTAAAATGGGCACATTGGCCAAAACTTGCACAATCATGGCCCATTCATATTCTGACAAGTGGCTCTTTCCTATTTGTTTGGGATTGATCCAACATTCTCCAAATTTTCCTCTTCTCTCTTCAAAGTCAACTATAAATTCAAGGCTTCTCTCCTTCAAATCAACAACACAATCTCATGCAAAGTTATTCTCTTCATTTGAGAACTAATTTTTTTCATCATAGCATTATATCTCCATCATTTATCTTGACAAGGATTGGAAAAGGGCTACCTTCTACACAAAGATTAGCACCAATCCAATATGGAATAGGTGTGCACCATGTTGCTCATGCTTTCAATTAGTTCATTTAGCATTTCTAGTTGTTTCAATGTCTTAGTTTAACATCTCTAACATGGAATATTATTTCATAAGTATGTTTGTTTTTGTCATGTTGGTTTGTCAGTATACTAACATTTCTAGATTTTGGCATCCTACAAATGGCGCTAGAAGAAGGGCAATGCATTTGATATGCATTGTATCTAATCTTATTCCATGTAGATTTTTTTTTTTCCAATACTAATGTTATATGTATTTACATTGTTGTTTAGAATATGTGTAGTTTATATTTTTATTTATTTTGAGCATGCAACACTTTGAAGTCTAGCAGTGTATTGGGTAAAGCAATGTCTTTTTCACCACCGAAGAGATAGACACACTGTCTTTTATGTGTTACTCCCTGACTTTAGATTATAGTTGTGCGCATTTAGTGGACACAGTCGGTGGGTTGCTCTTCTCCATTTAAATGATAGGTGATGTCATTTTCCATGAACACCATGTTCATTTCTTAAATATGGGAGAAATATTTGGTGTGGGTATGATTGTTGTATGTAGTCTATGATGATAGATGTTACTTTTGGTTATGATATTGTTTTTTTTTTTTTTTCTTCTGTATATGTTACAATATATATCTGAGGAGATCTATTGGAATATTCGACTACAGACTTATTGACTATGCATTATTAAAAATGACTTGAGTTTTTCTTTGTGAAGGCATCACACTAAACATTAAAAATTCTTCTCGTGAAATATATGTGTGAGAAATAGGTTATTTGAGAATATAAAACATATGTTCTGATGTAGGTAGTTAGTATTTGTTCCAGGTGAAGGTTTATTTCTCCTACAAAACCTCATGGAGCTGTGAAAATGGCTACAAATACAAACATATCAGCAACAATTGTTTTATAGCTGCAAAGTCCTTCGAGCTAGCTTGAGTTAATGACGCACATCTTGTTTTATAGCACCAAATGTTTGTTTTAGCTCTTCTCTAGGTTGATTTGGATTCTTGACCTTAACTACACTTGCATTAGCCAAAGCATCCACTATGCCAGATAGTTCTTCTAAGGATTGTAAATCTGCAGTAAAATCCTATTTAATGTATTCATCCATGTGTCCTTCAAGAACTCCTTGCCCTAGCATTTGATCCTCCATGACAGAGTGTCACTATACGAGTCTGAATTTATTAAGAAGAATTGCCCATATCTAGGCCACTTTAGGCATTTTAGCACCTGTTCTAGAAACTCTTCTCAGATTCATTTATATTTCCAATCAAAAACACTATACGCTACAACGCCTAGGTTGTGAAATCACTCAACAAAGAATTGTAGGATTTTTCAAGGTGAGGAGAAATATTTATGATTTATGTTTAAGGCTAATCGCGCTATGCAGCCAATGCCAATCTTGGTGTGAACAAACTTATATTAGCTCTAAAAGTAATGGCCTTTTCCTATCTCTAGGTGACTTCTCATTATCCAAACTGATCCTGCGTGGAGGTTAGAAGAGAAATTTGTTGCATAAACAAAAAAATCAAGGAATTAGTAACAAAAAAAAATCACATCAAGAGAGTGTAGCTTTCTCTTTGGTGTCATATTGCATTTTTTTGTGGTCAAGTTAGTAATGAAAACAAAAAAATCAATGTGGATTCAACGTCGGTGCCTTTCAAATTCAGGCTTAATGGCTACCTAATATCTCTATTTTTTTTGGTACTTGTCCTTCTCTCTACATTTTTTTATAATAATCTAACAAATTCAAATCTTTTTTTTGGTACTTGTGAACCATTTTCCTGCACACTTAAAAGGCCAGGAACAATTCCTTCAGCTACAATAATATGGACTTGACAGAGCACGTCCTCAAAATACAAGCGAATATTTCTACACTTACACGTCCTAATTAATATGGACTTGCTAGAGCATTGTCCTAAGTGAAAAAATTTAATTGCAAGTCGAATAATTTACGGTGGTCAATAATATTTGCAAGATTAGTTTAGGATGGGTCATTAGATAACCACAGTTGTAGCTTTGTCTGGAGAGAAATTCAAAAGATGTTGCATTTGTGGTGTAAGCCAGTCTATTCTTTTCTGTCAGGTCCCTAAAATTGCAATAAGTCTCTTCATTATTAAAGGTGTCGACATGGTGTTAAGTCCAATAGGTATTGTAAGATTCAACTCGGGCGCTTCGTATAACCTTAGTCTTTTGAGGAGATATACATAGTAAGAATGGAGATGAGTTTTTTAGTTTACATCAAAGGTTTCTTTGCTTATGTCAAGTAGTCTCAGTGATGGATTTGCTATGTTCAAAGTACTAGAAAGTTGTAAGCTTGAGATATAATGTCGACATTGCAATGAAATTTACAAATGTCTTTCAAGAAGTTTGAAAAGAGTTATAACAATGAGGATAACTGATTCTAGGCAAGCTTTTCAAGGAGAAAAAAAAGCTAGGGCGTTTAAATTGATAGGTTGGGGCCCGTCTC
The DNA here is from genome assembly GCA_007115665.2 of Sequoiadendron giganteum. Classification (NCBI taxonomy): domain Eukaryota; kingdom Viridiplantae; phylum Streptophyta; class Pinopsida; order Cupressales; family Cupressaceae; genus Sequoiadendron; species Sequoiadendron giganteum. The sequence continues at coordinate 551,811,007 of CM021106.1, forward strand.
TTGGATGGTTGAATAAATAGTCCTGGTTATAGAAAATGACTTTAGAACTTGGATGGTCTACTTTCTAATCAACAAACTTCAATGGAAGAAGATACTACCTCTAGAAAGGAACATGTTGAAAGCACAATGAAGATTATTTTCTGAATGATTAAGCACTTTCTACTTGCTTTGGACTTCCCACTCAAAATTGGTGCTCAAATATTTGTTACATCCACTTAGAAAATTACGGTACCATGGAGATTCATGCATTCTTTGTAACCTGAGTGTCGTTTCTTGTTTTTTTTTGGTTAGATATTTGAACTAAAATGTGATTGATTTTTCCCTCTTAGATACATTGCTCACTTTTGCATTGATTTTTGATGAATTTAAGAGGAAGAGAGGGCTGCATTTTGTGCTTTATAAATTTATCATTATAACCCATTCATTGCTTTTGAAATTAGAAGTTGAAGATTATTCGAAGGACGAAGAATAGATGAGAAAGGACTATGGAAAGAAGGATTTAATGCTTTACTCATCAGTACAAAATCATTAATCATTTTACCTAAAATTGTTCTAGTTAATACTTAAAATGACTTTAATTAAATAACTGGATCCTCAAATATATTTTTTTTTTTGGAATAGGAAAAAGGAACAAGGTTGATATCGGAATCAAGAATTGGAATCAAGCAAAGGGAAAGCAAGATTTGAGTCAAAGAGAAAATCGAGAATTTTAAATTCATAAAGCATTTTAAAATGCTTAGGGATTTTTTTCTAAGCTTTAGTTTTCTGTTTTAAACCAATTGGGCATGTGCAGGATCATGATGGGCCAAAAAGTGGCGATATGTAAGTGATATGATGACCCATCTGGATGATGACATTTTTTTTACCTAAAATTCATGAAACGAAAAGGGTTTTTAAAGGAGATTCTCAGATTCCCACCAATATAAATTATCATTTACTTTGAATTTAATAAACTATTATTATTCATTTTCTATGTGAATTACGACTAAAGTCTTGATTGATAGGCTGATTGAAAAAAATCTATAGCTTTCAAACAGTCTCACATTTTTCGAATCCAAAACATGCATAAGATTTTATGCTTCACATACTATAGGATTAAAAATAAATAAAATTGAATTTCATGAATTGTTGACCTAGTTAAGATGGTCAGACATACGAGTTTTTATATTTTTTAAAAGTTGTAATAAAAAATTCATAATTAATTATTTTCTTGAAAAAAATTTACAAAAGCATATCTATCACATCAGTACATGAGTCCCCTACTTATATATAAAATATTATCATTTTATTGTGGTTAGGGTGGTCAGACAAACACCTACTTCTTATTTTTTCCCTAAAATTTAAGTACTACTACATTGAAATTTTAAATTTTCACCAAATAGTTTAAAAACAAAAAAAAAACCTAGTAGTTTAGAAACTACATTCAATTTTCTACAGATTCTATTCTTACATATTTTTGAAATAATATAGATAAATTATTCAAATTTTTACGTCAAGTTGCCTAACTCTGATTTTCTGAATTTTGTTGCCACTTAAGGGCCTATTTTTTCCATGATGATCCTGCACATACCCAGCTCACTTTTCAATTTGGGCTTAAAATCAATCACTGATTTGATATTTTTAAAGTTGGATTAAAAAAATGAACATTAGGAACATACTAAAATTTCAATTTGGGTTCTAAAAATTGAACAAGGTAACATTCACATCTCATTTTGGTGCTTTAAAACGAATCAAAATCACTGCTTTTATGGTCTAAAATGAACAAGTGTTTTTCATGTTTTGCAATATTTTTACAAATTAATATCATTTAAAAGGCGTATGCAGTTCTCTCGCACTTCATGGGGATCTTTAGAATCAAGAGTCATTTGGTGATATTAAATTTTTTAAAATATTTCCTTCACATTTTGATTTGGGATCTAAAATTGAACAAAACATCTTGCGAGTGTGAGTAAACTTATTGTGTGTGTTCTCCCTTTGCTTCTAAACTAAGGTTGGTCAAACTAGGAATATGTTTACTCACTTTTGTTTATCTTAGAGGGCTTGCCTTGTGGGAAAAATTACTCACCCAAGGGAATGACCCAACCCATAACACACTAAGGACAAGTGTATTTCCAATCGGGATATAAAAGTGGGTATTGGAGCAAAATCTAGTATCATGCGGTTGGCTCCAATGAGAAGGGAAGCAATGGTCTCTCACCACATGGGTCAATCTCCATGAACGAAAAGTCTGAACTAAAACCCCTTGTTTGGAAAAGGCCAAAATCCTATCTATTTGTTGGTGCAAAAGGTCATGTCCTTTGAAGCCGCTCCACATATACATGCGATTCTATTATAGAGATGAAAAGTATGCCATGGGAGATTCATGAGTACTGATGCTTGGCTAACCCAGGAAGTGAGTGCACTGTAAGGGGGAGCCCATGTGGTCAAGCATCTAATCATCTGCACTGAATATGCCCAGCTAGATTTATCTAAGTGGGAACCGAACAAATATTGTCTTTTCAGCCTAGGGTTGTGCATGTCATTGAAATCGAAACACTTTGCTTGGATCTAAAAATTTGAAAAAAACAAACATTCAATAGGAACTTCAAAAATTCAAACCCTTTGGAGGAAACAAATACCCTTGACAAATCTAAGTTCTCCTTCTTACCCTAGGGATTCGATCCTTAGAGGTTTCTAAGTGTAGGATGCTAAATCTGCAAAATGTTAGTTTTTATCATACATCTCCATGATCAAACAAACATAACAAGCTCAACATCCTCATGAAATATTGCACCTAGTTTAAACATGGTAAATGAGATATTGAAACAATAATGATAACTAAATAAAACACATAAAACATGAATGCAAATCTATTCCATGGTGGATTGGTGCTCCTTGAATATGTGAAAGAGCCCTTTCCCAATCCTTGATAAGCCAAATGAGATGATAGACAATGAGATGCTTGGTGAACTAAAGTTGCCTATAATCATAGTGCTCAAGATTCTAGATGTCAAATGAGAGAAAATGCATTGCATTTATAGGAGAAGTTGAGAGAAGTGAAGCCAAGATTGAGCAATGTGGGACTAAATCCCATCAAATGAGAGAGAGCCACTTGTCACAATGGGACTAGCCCATGCTTGTGCAAGTTTTGGCTAATGTGCCCATTTCAAATTTGAAAACAACAATAAATGAATATGGTTGAGGGTTTTTGGGGGGAATTGTGTTTGGCCAAAAAATTCAAACATGAGAGTTAATGAGGGCATATTCTTTGGGAATATGCCCTTGTGAGGGAAAATAGGTATTTTAATAAATCAATTAAAATGATTTATTGTGCAAGTGGATGGGACATGGGTTAGTCTTAGCATTAATTTGGGATTTAACTAATTAAGCTAGTGCTTAGTTGATTGTGACACTTTGATTTAAATTTGTGGGTTAGGATAAATCAAAGTGAGAGGATATTAGATATTTAATTAAATATATCTAATATAATTAAATCAAGACTTTAGGAGGTTAATTAACTAATTTGATTTAATTAATTAAGAGGAAGGAATGACCAAATGTGATGTTTAATTAATGACGTTAATTTTGTATGTCTACAGTAAACTTTACTTAGGTTTAAATCATCATTTGTTTTCACTAAAGTCAACTTAGGGAACTCTACTCTTAAAACCTTGATTTTCACATAATGGACCTTGTGGAATGAAAAAGAATTGAGACATACACATTTAGTTTGAAAATTTAATCAAAGAACCTTTTGTGGTAAAAATAATTCATTAAGAAAAGATAAAGACAATTGACTCCACACATGTGTTCTTTGAAATGATTTCCCGCAAGATCAAAATCCGAAAAACCAAGTTCAAAATTCTTGGTCCAAAAGCTCATGAGGAACATCTTGAAAGACTTCTCGAAGTTAGAGAAAGATTGGTTTACAAATTTTACAATAAAGCTTCAAGGAACACCCCTAAATTGTATTAGTTCTATTATCAACAAAATCCTGAGCTTTTTGAAAGGTTTGCTTTTCTCACATAGGAAGCCAAGCGTGTTCTTCAAAAACTAAGGTCTTGTAAGAAAGAGTGTCATCTAGGTCAAGTCTAGGATCAAAATCAATGACTTTCATCCACCTCTCATCTATCAAAATCAGTCAAAAATCACCTCACCAACAACTCTTGGAAACTTTGAAAACATCTTTTATGCTAAGCTTCTAGGCGAAATCAAAACCACTTCATTTGACTTAATACACTTACACAAACCATGATATTGTGCACAAGTTTACTCTAGGATAACACAAATTCCTAGGGTTTTCGAGTTCATTATCACTTCGTTTGGCTTAACACACTTAGCCAAACTATCAAAACCATAATCACCTCGTTTGAATTAACACACTTAGTCAAACTACCCTTGTGTATGAGTTACTCTAGGATAACATAATTTCCTAAATTTTACAAGTGCATTATCAATTTTGTTTGACTTAACACACTTATTCAAACTATCAATCCATCACGATCAATCAAATCAAGCCATAAAAGTTTATCCTTTTCCTTCAAAGGTTCTTTAAGGGTTCCATTCATCTGTATCACCCATCTTTCGTTTACCTCATCCCAAATATCGCTTTGATCCTTCAAATTATCCTAGTTCTTCACTTCTTTGAATCTAAGATTTAGACTGATCTAAAGGATTAGAGGTGCATCTCTTAAATTCTTGAAAATTGATCTCTATTTTATGGATCAAACTTGATCTCAACACAAGAAGAACATGGAGGAAAACAAAGAAACATCCATTTCAAGTGATCTAAGCCAAACCAAAACAACATTTGAGCTGACAATAAAAATTGACCTTCCAATCAATCCTCCTCAAGTACCTCAAAATTCTCAAGAGGAAGGTCATATAGAGGACATCACTAACAATGGGATGACACCATTGAAACTTCTAGAAATGGTGCAAAACCGTGAGAACCACCGAATTGTCAGTGCCATGCTGAAATTATACCCATCCCAATACATGTTAGAGTTAGAAAAAGAAGGGGCTAAAATCCCTTGCAACTTTGATGTAAGAACTATTGTGGAGAGGTCTCTCAGCATCATGCCCTCAACCACATCCACACTTCCACTTCAAAACATCACTCAATACATCCCCCAAATCATATCATCTATTGCTTCAACCCCATTGGTTGTTAACAAGGGAAGTGTCATATTTTATGAACTTGAAAACACCGCCTTTTGAGCAACCAAGGATTGAATGTAGGCAATACATTAGATCAATTTGTCCTAGTAAATCTATTGCACCCTTACGTCCCATTCATATTTCATGATCATACAAATTCATCCTCATTTCATGCAACACCAAATTATCCACTTGACATGAAAACTTCTCTCCCAATCTCACAAGGAGAAGGTGACTTGTTTGGAGTACGGGGAATCTTCGATCCACCATCATCACTTTCAGGGATTCCACCACCCATCTTTCAACCATTTCCACCCTTACTGCTCACATCAACATCATCACTCAAGTTGGTCTTCCTACTCTTGCCACCATCAATTATTCAAATATGAACACTTTATCAAATCCACCAGCTGTGGCATCTATATCGCAACAACAGATGAAAACCATCCAAACAATTGTAGTGATCAATGCATCTACCATTCCTCAAAGCATAGTTTCTCAGGTACCAAGCACCTCGATCACACCATCCTGAACTCGAAATCCGATCATTAACACCACCGTTCTTCCTAATCCACCGCCATTACCATGGTGTTGCAAGCTGCTCAACAAAAAGAACTCCAAAATCAGCAAGTTGCACAATTAGCTGCATAAAAGGCATAATAGGTTGCACAATCCCAAGCCTTGTTACAAAAACAACAATCCAAACAAGCTACCCACGTTGTGCAAGATGCTCAAGCTGCTCAATCCACACAAGTTGTGCAAGATGCACATGTCACTCAAATTGCACAAGCAATCCTACAAGAACATGCTCAGGCACAAGCCCAATTCCAAGCTCAACAAGTACAAGTGCAAGCACAATGCCAAGCGCAATTGCAAGGACAACAAGAAGCATATCAACAAGCCTTGCAAGACTATTAGTTACAACAAAAATACAACCAACAAAAAGCCTTGTTGGTGCAACAACAATATGACCAACAACAATCATTGTTGGCACAACAACAACATGATCAACAACAAGTGTTGTTGGCACAGTAGTAGCAGTAGGACCAGCAACAGGTGTTATTGGCTCAACAACAAGCACAGGCATCACTTTCTTAGCAAAGCTTGCAACAAAACCACACCAACATCCCACCCATCAATCCCACACCCTAGAACGTATTTACCGCACCTCATGACCCACACGGTGATGTGACAACACAGATCAAATTACTCTCGTAGCAAGTGCTAGATCTTCAATTAGGGAAGACATTCAGGACACCGAGGAACTTGTGCCCTTTTCCATTTGACATAAGCTTGGCAATGGTACCATTCACGAAGGGATTTGAAATCCCCAAATTTGATAAATATCACACAAAATCTGGTCACCTTCCCCAATCAAGACTTTCCCGCCCATCCATCTCACAATCATGCGCTTCACCTTCAAGTGTTGGTTCACAAGAAGAAAGTCAAAAGGGTCCTGGTGGATGGAGGCGTAGGCCTAAATATTTGTTCACTCAAACTCATAAATAAATTTGGATTCTCGGAGGACTCCATTGACAAAAAGGAAAGGCATCACCATCTGAGCATATGATGACCAAGAAAGAGTGTCTCAAGGCACTATCAGGATCCCTAGCCAAGTGGGTCCAGCCACCATGGAAATCACATGTCAGGTCCTTGACCTTGACTTGCCTTAAAACATCCTCCTAGGATGCCCATGGATCCATGGAATGAAGGCGGTTGCCTTGAAATTTCATCAATGCATCAAATTCTTGTACCAGAATGAGGGGGTCACTATACATGGTGATGTAGAACCATTTGCTTATTGCAAAAACTTGGAAGACAAGTTTTATAAAATCCCCCAAGTATCAAAAAATGATGAAGGTACATCCACTTCATACATAGACCCATCTAACCTTGCCTCCACTTCTATGACAGAGACACCCTCCATCCCCAACATATCCGACATCAAGCTCATGATCCAGGACAATGGGTGTGGAGATTATAGAATGAGAAAAAATTATTTTTTTGTAGGAGAGTTACCGCAATCTCTTAGGTCACATGGGAAACCACAATCAGTTGAAACACCTATCCACACTTTTAGGGTAGACCCTTCTGGATTCCGTCATTGGGGGGATCTCATTGAGGAAAATGTGGAGGAAAGAGATATTGGAAGCTCGTTATACCAAGATGAAAGTACCAAAACCACCCTACCCATGGACGAAACTAACAGAGGATTGCAAATGATGCTTGGTATGGGCTATAACAAGAATGAAATCCTTCGAAGAAACAACAATGGATGATTGGAGCCCATTATTGTAGAAAGAAGAATGAGGAACCTTGGCCTTGGATGTACCCCTCTGAGTATAACCATATGTGGCAGAGGTACTTCTAGTAGAGCAGTCAGGTCCCCTCCTTAGGTATTAGTAGCCTCCCTTCGACTACACGTATGCATAGGTCTCCCCCTCGATAATTTCACTTTTGATGTAACTGATGTCTACACCAGTAGTGATGATGAGGATACCATAACTATCTTTCCTATGCTCTTTGAGAATTCTTCTTTACTTATGATTAGTGCCTCACCCACTGAGTCAAACCAACAAACCCACAAAATCAACTTAGTATACCCTCAACTCATCGACTATGACCAGAAAGGACCGCCAATTCTAGACTCATTCAAAAATGATGAGGCACTCTCAGATTTCATGGGACTGAGGGATACAAATTCATGTGGAGATCACAAGGTTGGGTTCAACATCACACTAGACACACAAGCATATTACGGGGAGAGGATTGAGTCCTTCAGTCACAAATGAAAAACAATGAGAATAAGCTTAGGGTTATTGAGTGAAATCCACATTATGGAACTCTCTAACCACATAATAGTAAAAATAAATTACGCATCCAATGGTGAAAACCTCTTTGAGGTGCTGGAGGATGAAGGATTCGATCTCCCCCCTATTGCACTTCATCAAGAGAAATTGATAGTCAGGTCTTGATCTGGATGTCATAGTTCATCACTTGGTTGTTTACCCTTAAGCAAAGCCAGTTAGACAAAAATTAAGGAAAATGCACCGTCAAATAGCCTTGCTAGTCAAGGTAGAATTATAGAAGCTCCTGGATGTCAGCTTCATACACCCAATTGACTATCCATAATGGGTATCCAATCTTGTACTAGTTTCAAAACTGAATGGGGGCATTTATATCTGCATAGACTTTAGAGACCTCAACAAAGCATGTCCAAAGGATGATTTTCCACTACGTAACATTGATATTATAGTGGAAATGATAGTTAGACATGAGATGCTATCACTGATGGATGGCTTCTCAGGGTATAACTAGATAATGATTGCAAAAGAGGACCAACATAAGATGACATTTACATATCCATGGGGCACCTACTGCTAGAAAATGATGCCATTTGGGCTAAATAATTTAGGGGCTACATATCAAAGGTCAATGACACTAATATTCCATGACATGATACACAAAATGGTCAAATATTACGTGGATGATATACTAGCTAAATCAAAGAAGACACAAAATCACATAGCAACCCTAAGTGCCATTTTCGATAGACTGGAGAAGTACAAGGTCGGGCTCAACCCCAAGAAATGTGTCTATGGGGTGCAATCAAGTAAACTTCTAGGATACATAGTATCTATGTGAGGAATAGAGGTGGATCTCACCAAGTTCAAAGTAATCCTCGACATGGAGGCACCAAGGACATTGAAACAACTCAGAGGCCTGCAAGGTAGACTCTAATCAATCCGGAGGTTCATAACGCAACTGGCAGATAAAAATATTGCATATTCACATCTACTCCACAAGGGAGTAGCATATAGGTGGGACAAAAAGCACAACCAAGCATTTAGAAAAATCAAAGAATACTTACTCATGCCACCAATATTAATGCCACCCATCACTGGAAAACCACTGATTTTATACATCTCGGCAACAACACCAACCCTTGGTGCTCTTTTAGCTCAACACAATGAAAATGGGACAGATAGAGCCATCTATTACATCAACAGAACAATGGTATGGCATGAGCTCAACTACACACCAATAGAAAAATCTTGCCTAGCAGTCATGTTTGCAGCCTAAAATTTCAGACACTACATGTTGGCTCATCAGATCAAGTTGATCGCTAAGATTGATCCCCTAAAGTATCTACTATCAAAGGCAATGCTCACAAGAAGAATGGCTAAGTGGGTCATGATACTATCAGAACATGACATTGAATATGTAGAGTGAAAAGAAATCAAAGGTCAAGCCATTGTATACCAGCTGGTAGAGGCTCCAATCTATTCAAAGAATCCACTCATATCAAAATTTCAAGATGAGTCCATCTTTAATCTTAACATAGTTGATCACTAGAAAATCTACTTCAATAACTCATACGGACAACATGGATCAAGGGCCAGCGTTTTCTTCATCACCCCACAGGCGGATTGTATACCTAGATATTACAAATTGGCATTCCCCTATACTAACAACATTGTAGAATACGAGGCTTTAACCATAGGTCTCAAAATTGCAGCACAATGGTGAATCATGGCACTAAAATTTTATGGGGATTCAAATATTATTATAACCCAAGTCAATGGTGAGTACCAAACCAAGGATGACAAGCTCACACCATACAAGAAGTTAGAAGAAAGCCTCAAAGAATCGCTCATTGAGATAATCTTCTTGTAGGGTGAACCCACATAAGTCATGAACACTTTTGTGGAGGAAGGGAAAAGTCATTTTTTACCCCCACACGAAGTGAAGGGGTTCGGCTGAACCAAATTATTCAACCAAACCTTTAACATGGTTCGGTCGAACCATAGGGTTCAACCGAACCCTATGTTCGCTTGAACCCCATTGACATGTGAGCAGAAATATTAAAATAAAGGGGCTCGAGTGAACTATGGTTTGGTCGAACCCACTTAATAGGTTTTTTTTTTTAAAAACCCTGTCATTTTCCAGGACCCCCTTAATTTCCCTGATTATTTTAAAGGGGTTCGAGCAAACTAGGTTCGGCCGAACCCTTTTAAAAGCTTCGGCCGAACACCCTTCTTCCCCTATCTCCTCAAAAATTTGATTTTTTTTGTAAAAAATTATCGTTCGAAGCTCAATTTGGAAATGAAAATGCAGAAAAATTAAGAAACCCAACTAGATAATGATAGTCCTCAGAATGAGCTATCCATCGAATATAATTTATATGATTTTCTTTTATTATGTATTTTATTTTTTAGGTTTATTAAGCATAGGTTTTTCACTGAAAATCAAAATCTCTAGTCTGCACATGTGGAAAAATAGTAGATTATCAAAATATTTTTTTAAAAATATGCTGAGGCTGGGTACTGATGTCCTTGATCCATTAGAAAAAAAAATTGAATTTCGATTCATACAAAAAAAGTTATGTTGTATACAATCCGCATATGTCTGAATTGCAATTGGTTTGACTTTGAAACTTGATGAAGGAAAAAATATTCAATAAAAAACTATGAGACCAAATGTAAGTGCTAGATATCGTAGTTACAAATCTAAATTTGAAAAAATTAGAATTTTATCCTTCATACAAAAAATGTTATGTTGTATACGGTGAGCGTCACTTTTCAAAAATGTTGTTTTATGAAAAAACCAGTTTTCGTGGGAGATGAAAAAAAAGTGCAATCTGATTCCAAAAATTTTGACAAAATTATTTTTAGAATCTAGAGACAAAATGTGATGAGACTGTAGTTTGCATCATTTTCAAATTCCTCAGGGTTTAGCCGCTACAAGATGCTGAAAGTGAAGATTTAGTTAAAAATAATAATTGCAGTGTCTAGTTTGCCCAAAAATTGTAAACCACTATTGTGGGATCACCCCGTACCCACATTCGAGGTACCATAATTTGAATATGTGTGTGAACTCACTAGTCCTTGTGATCCTTGGTATCATGACATCTATACCTACCTGAGACTAGGAGTCCTCCCAGTGGACATTACCCTGAACCTTAAATGAGCATTTGTCAAAAAGTCCACATGTTTTGCCATTCCAGGAGAAACCCTCTACCATAGGAGCATTGAAGGAACCTTATTGCGTTGCTTAAGTCTTGAGGAAGCCCTAACTACTCTAACTGAGGTACACAATGACATTTGTAGTTCACACTCGAGTGGTATGACCTTGGCTAAGAAGTAGTTGAGGACCGGGTACTACTGGCCAATGATGGAAAAAGAGGCACATGACTTTGTCAGAAAGTTTTTATAGTGCCAGCAACATGGAGACCTTATCCATGCACCAACTCAAAAACTCCATCCTATTGTAACACCTTGGCCCTTTTCGCAGTGGGGGCTTGATCTCATCGGTAAAATAACACCTACCCCATCTAGCGACCACAAATTCATCATCACTCCTGCGAAGTATTTCACAAAGTGGGTCGAAGGAATTCCCATGACCTACATCACCGGAAAGAAGATATCCAAGTTCATCCTGAACTATCTTATTTGCTGATACAGTGTCCCCCAATCCATTATAACTGATAGTGGGACACCTTTCAAGAATCAGGATGTGTGTGATCCTTTCCACAAATTCAATATTTAACATCTCTTTTCCACTCCGTATTACCTGCAAGGTAATAGTCAAGCAAAAGCTATCAACAAAACTATCTTGAAAATCCATAAGAAAATAGTCAATGACTCTAGCTGTGACCAGTATCTGCAGCTAAATCCCCCCTTATGGGCCTACCGCACCAACACCTGCATGCCAATAGGCACCACCCCATTCTCCCTAGTCTAAGGATCAGAAGCCATCCTCCCAATCGAGATCGAGCTCCCATCACTGAGAATATCATTGCAAAACCTCATCATAAATGACGAATATCGTGTTTCAAGGTTAAATGAGCTAGAATTATTAGATGAATGGTGCATGGATGCCCTAAACCATCTACAAGTCTATCAGAACCTGCTAAAGAACAACTACAATAAGAAGATCATGAGATGCACCTTCCAAGTCGGTGAACTTGTGCTAAAAGAAAATCAATAGAACGTGCCAAATCCAGAAAGCAAAAGAAAATTTGAGCCCAACTAGTTGGGACCTTTCGTCATCACAACAAGCTATAAATCAGGGGCATATGAATTATCAACACAAGAGGGCGAGCCTCTTTAGGATCCCATGAATAGTTGTCATCTCAAAAAGTTATATGCCTAAGAACTTGCAAGGTATAAAATCAAAAAATATAAAAAAAATAAAAAATATCCTAAAAAAATAGTTACCTTGAAGAAAATAGTAAAGAAAAAAATTGTCCTCTAGTGAAAACCACTTCAGTGGTGCTTTGGACAAGTACCTTGGTGAAAACCTGGCAAACATGTGCTAAGCGTTAATAAAGCACTCTCCGTCCATCAGGATCTTCATGACCTCTTATGTGCACTCACTCATCCATTACATTCCATTTATCCTTCCACCATCCGTTCGCATCGGTACCATAGTGTGATCTTGTGCTCGTATCATGTTCCACCATAGTACTACTTGGCATATTCCTAAGGTCATTTTTCCCTGCCCTTATTGAAGTAGTCTATCACATCACGCTGGGGGCATGTTCCTGTACCTTCATCGGATCAGATTCATGTATATTCTTGTGATCTTCCTAAAATCGGAAAAAATTCAAAAATCCATCAAAAAATCCAAAAACATTCAAAAATCCATCAAAAATTCAAGAACATTTGAAAATCAAAAATTCAAAAAATAAAAAATTCAAAAATTCAAAAAAATCCAAAAACATTCAAAATGTAAAACATGTCAAAATCAAAAAAATCAAAAAACAGAGTCATCGATTGAACTACATCGTCTTTGAGCTTGAAAGTAGGCAAGTTTGATCTTTGATCATCCCTCGAGATATCTAGGTTAGTCCTTTAGGCATTTGTCGCATTGGCAATCTATTTGTCCATCTATTTCACATTTTAGGTCACTCCTTTAGGCGTCTGTCGCAATGGCAATCTGTTTGCCCATCTATCTTTTCATTGAGTCAAGTCCATCATCATTCGACCTACATGGTCTCTACGTGTATAATGTAGGCAATGCTAATCTATGGATCAGCTCTTGAGACCCCTAGGATAGGTCTTTAAGTTAGTCTTTTTGGCATAAATCTCAAAAATACCAAAAACATTTGTAAAACCTCTCAAAACTCCAAAAATAGCCTCAAAACATTTGAAAAACCCAAAATGGTGCATCTGTCTCATCTTGGTTTCACCCATAGTAATCACCACTCATAATAAAGCATCGTCGCTTTCATCCTTTGGTAAGTCAGTCAAAAGCAAGTCTAGCAATTTTAAAAGTGAATGCCTAATCATCAAAGTCTCAAGTCTAGATCAATGAGTCAGCAAGTTGGTCAACTCAGAGTATCAATATCTTATCATCCAATCAATCTCATCAAAACCATGATCACAACATGTCCTAGGAATGCGACCTTCTTGCAATGGACATCAGCATTAGGTATCACTGTAGTTTAGTCTTTGGCTAGCAGTATGAAGAATATTAGCTTTTTTGTTTATTTTATCTTGGTCTTTTTCAACTTATCTTATTTTTCACTCATTCCAACGACCTTTTCATGATGTCTAAACAAAAAGATTTAGAGAGAAAGGAATGGGGCAACAATCATATTCTTTTTATCTGTTGTGCTTGTTGGATGTTCTTGTAAAATAACTTCGTCATGCGTGCTTTGTTTTGTTTGTAAGGATGGTGTTCTAGGCATCTTTTTGACCACATAAGAAGGCTTTCCTTTTTATGTTTTGGTCCTAGATGTCTAGAATATCTGAATTGCATTCTAAATAAGGTTTTGATTGTCAAGTGTGAACAAGAATACTCCTATCTATTTGATGAGTCAAAGTCCATCACACTAGGTGCAATGCCATCCTGGTTCTTAATACCTTGATGCATCGCACCTATTTATGTTATCAAACATAAAGAAGGGTATGGTCTTTATCTCTCTGATCCTTGGATAAGCAATACATCATCATCATTCATCATCATATCCAGTAAAGTCTTGATGACTAGGGGACTTGTTGGACTTCTACATCTTCTTGGATTTAAGGGTTGATCTCTCTCATTCCTCTATCCTATTTTGCGCTAACAATGCATCCATTTGGCATCCTGCATAATCATATCATATCATCATAAGACAACATCATCCATCTCATCCATCTCACATGCATTGCATAGTCATCTAACTTTCTTAGGATAATACAGATTTGTTATTCTAAGCATCTTCCAAACATCTCATTTACACCATCATTATCATATAAATCAGTTATTCATAGTCATCCATACATCCATTTTGAACCCCTTTGTCATGAGATCGACCTCAAATCAAATCTTTTCACTCGATCTCTCTAGGGGGCAATGTACTAGCATACTTATTTCCATTGGGGCATCTAAAAAAATCAGATTTTTTTTTAATTTCAATGTCGGTAGCATCTTTCTTTGAACCAATGCAACAAATACATTGCTTCAAAGAGGGGCAAAATATAGACATGCAAAATTTACTCATGCATCTAATTATGCTTCATTCAACATTATTTCATCTATTAATTAAATAAATCAATTTAATTAATTCACTGACATTATCTCTTTAATCAAATAGATCATTTTTTATCTCCTAAAGTCTCTTGATTTAATTAAATCACATGTATTTAATTAAATGACTAATATTCATTTTCCTCTCATTTGATTTAAAACAAATCCAAAAATGTAAATCAAATGTCACACCAACTAATCACTAGCTTAATTAGTCAAATCCCTTCTTAATGCCAAGACTAACCCATGTCTCATCCTCTATCTTTTTCCACTTGCACAATAGATCATTTATTTTTATTTATTAAAATCCCTATTTTCGTCACAAGGCATATTCCCAAGGAATATGCCCTCACTAACTCGCCTTGTTTGATTTTTTTGTCCAAGAAAATTTCCTCCCCAAATCCTTCAACCATAAGCATTTAATTCCATTTTCAAATTTCAAATGGCCACATTGGCCAAAACTTGCACAATCATGGCCCATTCATATTCTGACAAGTGGCTCTTTCCTATTTGTTGTGGATTAATCCAACGTTCTCCAACTTTGCCTCTTCTCTTCAAGCTCAACTATAAATTCAAGGCTTCTCCCCTTCAAATCAACAACACAAGCTCTTGCAAAGTTATTCTCTTCATTTGAGAACTAATTTTTTTCATCATAGCATTATATCTACATCATTTATCTTGACAAGGATTGGGAAAAGGGCTACCTTCCACACAAAGAGTAGCACCAATCCAATATGGAATAGGTGTGCACCATGTTGCTCATGCTTTCAATTATTTGATTTAGCATTTCTAGTTGTTTCAATGTCTTATTTTAGCTTGTCTAACATGGAGTATTATTTCATAAGGATATTTGTTTTTGTCATGTTGGTTTTTCAGTATAATAACATTTGTAGATTTTGACATCCTACACATACACATTTTTTCTACTCTTAAAAAGTTGTAATAAAAAATTCATAATTAATTATTTACTTCGAAAAAAATACAAAAAAATATGCATCACATTGAGACATGAGTCCTCTACTTATATCTAAAATATTATAAAAAAATATAATCATTTTATTGTGGTTAGGGTGGTCAGAGAAACACCTATTTCTTATTTTTTCCCTGAAATTTAAGTACTGCATTGAAATTTCAAATTTTCACCGAATATATTTAAAAAATAAAAATAAACCTAGAAGTCAAGAGACTACATTGAATTTTATATAGATTCTATTCTTACATATTTTTGAAATAATATAGATAAATTATTGAATTTTTTATTTCAAGTTTCCTAACTCTGATTTTCTGAATTTTCATTGCCGCTTAAGCATATGTTTTTTCCATGATAATCCTTCACATACCCATATACCTCATGTGAAGACAAAGAATCCTCCTCTAAATTTTGTCCAAAAGTATCCACTCATGTCAAACTACAAAGGAAGATCATGTAGAGAATGAAAAAGAGGGTTACAGTTTTCCCTCGTAAAAACTAAAGAAGGATCATCTTCATCGAACTGAAGATGAATTATATCAATCATGTCTGCCAAATCTTAAGTATACAACTCACAAAACAGACCAACAATATCTGCCAAGTAGCCATCTCAAGAAAATGATGAATGGCCTGCTACACTGAATCACAAGGAACCAAACTTTGGAAACACAAGAATCCTTAGGTACAATAGTAGATGAATGATATGTAATATCAACACATGCCGCTAGATCTAGTTATTGAATGAAATAATACAAAGATTAAAATGACCATATTGTCTCTCCTCAAAAGTGTCCACACTAAATGTGTGAATATTAACATCTGTTGAATCAGTAGTAAGATCAAAATGTTATAAAGTGTAGACTCAGTATTGGTGATCAACCTCCCTAGCTACAACTATATCTCTACTATGCAAATCCTAGATTATGACAAAATTTGGTGTGAACTCAAAACTCTTACATGCTCCACCATGTGTGATCTGACAGATACAAAGGATATTGGTTGATAATTAAGGCACAAAAAGAGTGTTATTGAATGCTCTATCATCCATGTCAATGGATACCTCATATAAACACACATATAACTGTTGTTAGCCATCAAGATGGGTGGTGATGAACAAGTCTTGAATGAAGAAAAAAAAAAAATTTATGAAGTCATGTGATATGAGGATCTTGAATCATGTATCCACCTCTCTGACTTAGAATCTGAAATTGCAACAAGTGGTTGCCCATTGAAGTTATTATACTTTAATAAAGAAGATGATGAATCCTTTGATGAAGAAGAATTGATTTTATCCTTCTTAAGAAGATGCTTCAAATAATCAATTAATTTTGAATAACATTGATGTTTATCATGCCCTCATTTCTTGCAATATGAACATATAGGCTTCTCCTTCTTAGATGATTCCCTTTTAGAGGGAGATGATTTAAACTCATTATGTTGCTTGCTCTTTTTCTTCTTTTGATTCTTATCAAGATTCCTTGATTTTTTTTGTACCTAAGACTCACTAGCAAACAATTATTATCACTTAGAAGACTTAACTAGACCCATATTAGCTAACTTATCTTCCTCTTGGATTGCAAGATTTTAAAAGTCATCAAACATAATATGAACATATGATACCCCCATAGAAATTCAATGGGTATGAAAGCCAAAAAAAACACTAAATACTTAGGACCAAGCTTGGATAACACATTAAGAATCAATTATAAACAACCCTTATCAATGTTCCAATATTTTATCTATGTTCTTAGTTTCTTAACTTTGGATATGTAGTCTTGGATGTGGTAAAAAAGTACTTAGGATCAAGTTTCATCAAATCATTGTAAACCTGATATCCCCTAATATTATCTATGTTAACATATAATTTTTCAAAAGCCTCCAAAGCCTCTTTAGGTTTTTTGCATGATTCAACATGAAATTGTAAATCAAACAAGACTAATGAACATAAGATTCCATGTGTTTTCTCACAATCAATCTCCCATTTTGTCAATTCCTTAGGATCAATAGGTTGAAAAATAGTTTCCTTTAGATGGCCTATCATACCTTTCATCACGAGATGATTCCATACTAATTATATCCATGTAGCATAATAATGTGGAGTTAAGAGTTCAATTTGAGATTTCCCCATTGCAAGAACACAAACCTAGCAAAATAATGAAATCAACAACTACAATCTATTACCCCTCCATCACTCAATCAAGAAACACCCCAAGAAATATGATTTGTGTCACCTTATACTTAGTGTGTTTACAGGTTCCACTTTTCAAAAAAAAGAAAAGTGGACTTGATCTTAGTGATACAAATTGTCACATTAGGTCACAAGCCCAAAGTAAAAATTTTATAAAGAATGCGATCAACATGATCACAACAATCCAAATTGCATGAAAAATTATGCAATTTTTAAGAATCACCCAAAATTGTTATCATAGGCACAAGAACGGAGCCTTTGAAGTTTCTAAACTAAAAATGACTCAACAAAACCTATGAGAACCTATAATTTCTAAAAAATAAAAGCACAAAAAAAGAAAAATCTTATTGTACCACTATGTAGAGCATGAAATTCTACCCCAAATAAAAAAAATTACCCAAGAAAAGGAGTTTGTATGAGCAAGTTATGGTCCTCCGAAGTTGGATTGCAAATTCAAAAGTTGCAATGAAGAGGGGTCAAATATTTTAAAAAGATGGGAACATCACTACTGACACAGTGGTAATGTTAGAATTTTAGTTGATTAAAGTTGAAAACCAGTGGCCCATCAATGGAATATTCAACCCTTTCAAAATACTCAAAGAAAATACCCTATGGAATATTCTATCAGTGACAATATCTTTAGGATGCTTGCAGAATATGCTTGATTTCTTTTTGAAAAGGAACTTGGGTGGAAAATTCACTGACTAGTGAAATCTCAAAAATACCTTCAAAATAATCTTTTGTAGAAGGTAGTTGTATAATATGTGATGGAGAGCACTAACAAATAAGTGTATGCCACCTAGCGGTAAAAAAGGGGAGTAGCCTACTATGGGTACATGGTACTCTACACAACAAGGTATGACCCTGAACTAGTTTGTGGACCTTTCAAAAAAATAAAAAAATAAAAAAAATAGGAAGTATTAAAAAATTGATTTTTTTAATTTAAAATTGTACTAATAGTATTTATGGTGACTAAGATGGCCATACAACTCCCTGGACAATTTATTTTTCCTGGGTGGCTCTTGATTTGGATTTTTATGAATTGAAAATAATTATTAGGTTTTTTGGGCCTCCTAGATACAATGGTAGGTTTAGATTTGACTTGAAATGGTCGAAATTTATAGCTACCTTTTTGATCTACCAACCACTCTTTAGCTTCAAATCCCAATAGATTTGGGTTCATTTATCTGATTTCGATGAAACAAAAGGAAAAACTAACTTTCTCACACCCTATGAAGTAAATGGTGAGCTCATATTTCAACCAAAAATTGTTCATTTGAACCTACAATAGAAAACCAAAAAGAGGAAACCCTCGAATTTGGTATTACTTTCAAGCTTTTTTTATTTTGTAGAGTACCATTTGATGCAAGAGAAGATAATAAACAACTTCTAAAGATCCACCAAGGTTTTCACCTCATATTTTTCAATAAGACTAACAGCAAGAAATCCAACAAGCGCTAATACCATGTAAGAGTTTGTATAGAATAACTCTACACCATGCAAGATTTGTTTGAAGATTATAAACACCCAAGATCTAAGCACTTCATAAAATAACAAGAAAGATCAATATGCAATGATCGAGATTCCAATGGAATTCATTATCCAATAATATATCTATTACTATTTACATATGAGAAAACCTAGTAATATAGCGAAGGTGAGACATAGGATTAAGATTATGACAAGTGTCTTAATCCTATGTCATGTGACAACATATCATAACTACATAAGACACATGTGTTAAAAGTCAAAAGATACTATAAGATCTAGTGACAACTAAAAGCTTCTAGAAATATTCCCTCCTAGGACCTAAGTAAACTTAACATGTAAATAAGTCCCCTAAATCCCCTAGTAATGAATTAACTAGGTATAAGACTATGTTTACACCAACAATGTTAGGTGGATGCAGGATAAATGTTAATTTGATTCATAAGGAATAGTATAAACCATCGGGGTAAGATAATTCATGCCAACATCGAAGATGACATATGATGGCCCACCATTCAATAAAATGTCCATGCACCCATTCTTATATCCTATTATCAAGAAGTATGCAACCATAGACAAAATATAACAAATCCATTACATGATGTCACATGAGACATGTTACAATAGGATAGTGTTCGATATACCATACCATGAGAAACTAAGTAAAAATTAGCTATCTATATACACCTAAAATTGGTCTTGAGCATCCAATTAATTAAATACAAATTATTTGATTAATTATCCTAATTTTTTATACTATTGAATAAATAGAATTATTTATTTATATAGTTCACATTTAAATTCATCTTAATTAAATAAACAAAATTAAATACTTTGTTTTTTTTAATTATCAAATCCCTATTTTATTCTATCACATCGATCATAAATTAATTAAATAAAGATTTAACACTTTATTAATTAATTGCCATATTCTTTTGTTTAATTTAATAAACAACTTTTATAGTTCATTTTATTAAATTATTTATCCTTCTTTTTCTAATTTAAATAAATCAAAATATTTGAATAAAGCCATAAGGAATATTCCATCTATATCTCCTCAAAAATGAATTAGATATCCTATGTCTAATTTATGTCTAAAATATGTCACAATTAATGCTTTGAAACTTCACCGGAAGTTTTGGAGACAAATTGGAGACAAATTCCAAAATCTTCTCTCAATCCTCCTCCATCAATCTTTCCTCTTCTCTTGCCTGGTGTTTTCATGGGTAGAGATAATCACCAAAATTCTCTCAGTCTCCTCCATCTTTCACCATTAAATCCTCCAGATTGAATCCAAGCCTCTCAATGCCTTCCCTATGCATTTCTACAGCCAGGAAATCTATAAATACAACCTCATTGAACCAAGAAAAGGATCCAAATAATCTAATTTATGCACTCTTACTCTGCGGGAATTCAAACATCAAGCATCAAGCATTCAAGCATCCAACATCTAGCAATCAAGCTTTCATATCATGACTGCCTCTTGTAGCTATATTTATCTGTTTCATGTCAATTTATGCTAGTTTAGTCTCTTTATCATCTACTATTATCACATTAAGCTCCATATCATTGCACTAGAATCCATCTCGTTCTTTGAATTTTCATTTTAACAATCATAGTGCACTCACGATCTGAGAGCAATAGTGGTTAAATAAATCTTTGGAGATAGAGAACAATATGACGCTTTTAGTAGATTATTGCTTTGATTTTATTCATTCAACTTTGTCTTTGATATAATGTCGTATTAAGAAGTGTTTTTCATGCTTTACACCTTATCCACGCTTACAATTTGGTGCCCACCATGGGGCAATTAACCCCAATTTTATAATTTTTTTGGAAAGTGTCACTCAAGTTCCTGGCATGCTTTCTTTTAGTGCTTTTGTCAAATACTATAGTGCTTCGATGGAAAACTACAGTGCTTCCATTCTCTGTTTCGGCACTTCTGTGTTACTATAGCGCATCCGTAAAAAATTTCAGCGCTTCCATGACCTGTTTCAGCGCATCAGTGATTTAGCACTTCTATGGAAAAATTCAGTGCTTCGGTGTCTTGTTTCGGCGCTTTCGTGTTATAGCGCTTCAGGTAAGACTTATAGTGCTTCGGTGGACTGTTCTAGTGCTTTTGTAAAATTAGTCTGGATCCAATGCGGCCATGGCTAGATTTTAATTTTTCTCACAATTGGACTAAAATTTATCAATGCTAGGATAGTCACTTCTAGTTTTCTAAAATTTATCAATCCTAGGATAGTCACTTCTTGGTTTCTAAAATATATCAATCCTAGGGTAGCCACTTTTTTTCTTCTTAAAAGAAAATTTATCAATCCTAGGATAGTCATCATATTTTTATAGTACAAGTTAAAAAGAACAAACATGATTTTTGTGAAGCAACACCTTCACATAGATTAGAAAATTTCTTTTTGGGCTTAAAACAGAACAACTTGTATGTTGTGCTTGTGGTGATTAGGCTTATGCTCTCCCCTTAACTGGGTAACCAAAGTGCCAGATTCACTTTTACTTCATGCTATTTATGCTTTATTAAATCTTTTAGAACGCCTACCATAGTGGGAAAAAGTACTCACCCTACGGGAACGACCTAAGTTGGAACACCTAAAGCCAATGATTCCAACCCACTATAATAAAATTCCAAGTTGTTGATGAAAGTCCAACTTGATAGTAGTGAGCAAGATAACCATCCCCAAAATCTTTGTTCTAAACATTGGGAGGTCTCCTGAGGGATTTTAATAACTTTTGCACTGCACGGAAGCCCTATCTACGAACCATAGAGTAGTATCTCATCGAGTTAGTATCCATACATTGTCATACTCATGATGCAACGGGGGGAGAATCTGCCCCCAAAACACTCATCATATAATTTCCACTGACTGTTTTCTCAAAGGATGAGAAATCCAACTCTGAATACACGCCTGGAAATGACAAAAACACAGGCGCCCTCTAGGGGCTGACAAGGCTGGGTGCGTCAACGCAATTCAAGATGTGGGTTGTGAGCATAATGATGACCTATTTGTCCTTAAGTTTGAGTCTGTCTGATTTGTGTACAATTTTCAAAGTAACCCATCAAAATCAATAAGAATCATTTGTGGTTCTTGAACATACACGATCTATTCAGTTTAAAAACAATTATTCACAATTGTTTGTTGCTTTTTTACAAATTCATTAAAATCAGATTAAAGATCATCCTGAAAACCAAAAAAGTCCATTTAGATTAGAAAATCTATGCTGCGAAAGTTGAAGTCCACCACATTTTTCAAGAGAAAAATCAAAATCACAAAACCCAAGAAACCTTTCGGTTATTGAGATAAATTAAGAAGACAACATTTTCTATATCAAAATCGGAAACTCTTTTTACAACATAGAACATTCATCAACATATATCACGATTTTGCTAAGGGTCACACTTTAGATTATGCTTTAGAACCACTCTATTCACGAGCCTTCTTCCAAAGAAGAGCTCTCACTCAGTATCACAATTGTAGTTAGCGCATACATCATTCTTATTTTCCACAATCCATGATACAGTATGCCACAAGACCAGATCAGATTTTACAATAGAGTCATAAAAGTCCTATTTTTTTTAGCGCTCTAGAAACCTGTTTCAGCGCTTCGGGTCATTGTTTTAGCGCTTTTGTGAAATAGCACTTTTGGGCATTATTTCAGCACTTACAGTCTATATTTTAGTGCTTTCATCAAACGACGCTTTCATCATATTTTCCAATACTTTCGATTATTGTTTCAGCGGTTCTATCAAAATAGCACTTCCATCAATTTCTGCAGCACTTTTGTGCACTGTTTTAGCGCTTCTGTCAAGATAGTGCTTCTGTCACCTGTTCAATGCTTCAAAACTTTGTTCTAGCACTTCTATGAAATAGCACCTCTATCCTCTATTTTAGCACTTTCAAAATAGAGAGTTCAAAATTCCTACCAGTCGGTCAGTCTGTCATTTTATCCACAGTTTTCATTAGAACCAAGTTTATTTTTATCATAATCACTGTCTAGAGACCAAAAATAGATAGGTTATCCAAATTTCAAATCTTATCAACTAAAACAAGATCTTGCAAATCACAAGTGTCAAAATCAAACCCAAAATTGATCACTACACTAAAGTTTCATCATCAGGATACTATCATCTTTTATCACCAAACAAAGTATAGTAATCAAATTTTTAACATAGTCTCATCAATAAGATCAGTCATCTTATTTGACTTTGTTAAAAGTTTAATTGACATCTTTTCAGCATGGAAGATCAACATTTCAGAAGAAAGGGTAAAAATTTGTATGCTAATCTTCACTAGGTCCCAAAAGTAGAGACTCTTAGAGGAAGAACTTGAAACATCCCAAACAATGGCAGAAGGAAATCCTTAGAACAATCTGAACCAAAATGATAAGAAAAAAATAACTCCAGAGGATATTCAAAGAGCTCAACAAGATCCCAAGTTCCATAAATTTATGGAAAAGATTTTAGAACAAGATATGGAGAAGTATCTTTTGATGTTGGCTAAACCGGGTGCTAAACTTCCCAAGGACTTCTACATGAATCATCTAAAGGAAGCACCTGGAACAAGTGAGACTGAAATACTACAACCTAGACAAATAATAGATCTAGTTGCCATCTTGACATCTCAAATGGAACTATTACAACAACAGATATAGGATATGACAAAAGGGAGTACCAAAAGATATGTGATACATGACATTTGTCCTTATCCTTTCGATGCAATGGTTGGTTTGATACCTTTTCCTAGACACTGTGAAATCCCAAAGTATTACAAGTACAATGGAAAAATGAATCTGATAGATCATATCAGGGAATTCAAAACAATGAGTCTCGAGTTTTCTCAAGAGGAAACTTACTTAATGAGATTATTCCCAAGGGGCTTGGGAGGATCATGTATCGAGTGGTTTTCAAAACTACAACCAGGCATCATAACTTTTGATGAACTAGTCAAGAGGTTCACTTACCAGTACTCCTTTAACATCCAACACGATGTTACAATAAAGGATCTTTACAACCTAAAGTAGAACAAAGGGGAAATGTTCTTGTCTTTTCTACAAAGATGGGAACAATTTTTCGCTAGATATCCTTGATCCATTCCTGAGGAAGAAAAGATGGAGTTATTCATTGATAACTTGATCGAGGAAATGAGTTATAGACTTGAATTACAATGTCCTCCCACATTCAAAAAAGTAATAGAAAACAGTCTTAAAATTGAGGAAGCATTAGTCAAAACAAGAGTTATCAAACATTTCAAAGATAAAAAAAATAACACAAATAACTCCTCCAATAAATACTGAAGCATTGATAAGCCAAAATTTTGGCAAAAGAATCAAAACACATCTACCAATGAAACAACAAGTGATTATCAAAATGTCAAACCAATTTTCAACTTGATAGCATCTACATCAAAGATTCAAAACAGTGATCAAATTGTCAAGTCAAATTTCATACAAAGCAACGAGATCGTAAAAACACAGTAATATCAGAAACCATCAAATCGGTGAAGGTTCACACCTTTAGGCCAAATGATAGAATCAGCAATGAAAGAATTAGTCACTAGTGGCCTTATCACTGCACGGGAAGCCAGATTCTAGGATCCAAAGGTCAAACCACCATGGTGGAATGACATTGATTACTAAAACTTCCATAGTAACAAAGGCCATAAGACCAATGACTGTATGGAGTTGAAGCATGCAACACAATATTTAATCAACAACAACAAAGCATATGTGGAAACACCCCAAAACAATAATGATCATTCAGCCTTCAAGGACCCTTTGCCAAACAATGACAAAGGAGCACCATCATCTTCAAACAACAAAGGGAAGAATGTCAACCATGTCTTTGAAACAAAAATCCTTTGTCTATCTGGAATAGAGAGTGATCATACAGTTAGTCACAACATTGACAAACCCAAAATCAACAACACTACCTCTTTGGACTTTCTCCCAAGCATACAAAACTTTGATAATCAAATCAATGTCTTAAAAATTAGAGACCGTCAAGAACATCAACCAGCAAATGTAATGACTAGGGAGCAAGCCAAGGTCATGTTAAAGGGACTTGGATCTACACATGTAGTTCCACCTCCATCTCACTATAACATCGTCGATCAACTATAAAACATTCTTGCACAGATATCGATACTAGAACTCCTTAAAATGTCACCATCACATAAGGAGGTTCTAGAACAAGCTTCAGTTGCCACTATGGTACAAAAGGATCTAGATGTTTGTTAGTTCGAAGCTATGGTGGGACATTTGGCTACCCCGCATTGTCTATCATTCTCTGAACAAGATGATATCTCGCTAAACCATCCCCATAATACTGCACTCCATATTAAAGTCTTAATCCACAATCATCACGTCAAGAGAGTCTTAATAGATGGGGGAGCTGGTCTGAATATTTGCACTCTAAAGTTAATCTGTGCACTAGGGTACTCATATGATGCTATTGATGCCCAAAGAAAAATGACTATCAAAGCATATGATGAGGAAGAAAGATTGTCTAAAGGCTTGATTGTGCTACCCATTCAAGTGGGGCCAATGATGAAACATATAGCATGTCAAGTGCTTGAGAAAGAGTTAACATACAACATTCTCTTAGGACGACCATGGATCCATTAAATGCAGGCGGTACCTTCGACATATCATCAATGTTTGAAGTTCCCAATAAATGGACGAGAGGTGACTATATCTACTAATTACAATCATCCTCAACATTGTGACACCCTTAGGATCTCTCAAGATACCTTTGTACCACACAACAAGGAAGCATCATGTTTAAAATCATCCAGAGAAGAACAACGTCCAAGTATCACCACCAACCACCAAGTGGGTAGAGAAGAAGGGTAAAGAAAAAGAAGCAAGTCCTATTGAAACTCAATCAACAGATAATCTGGATCAACAAACTTCTTTATCACAAAAATTCCAAGAGAAAGTACAACTAGCAGACAAGGGAATAGGAACATATTCTATGGAGCAATCACTTAACCTATCACAGTTAATGGCATCTCCTAGAACATATGGTCAACCATCTATTATCAAATCTCAAACATCATTACCAATCATAGCTCTTGACGAAAGGTTTGTCAAAAAAGGCACCATAGAGGATGAATCAGATAGAAAAGTGATCCTGGATTGGCTATACAAAGATGAGGAACCCTCTACATCAGATATCAGTATCAAAAATGTCAATATTAACACTGATAAATATGAAAAAGGAAAAGCTATTTTAGAAAAAATGGGGTATGGAGGACAAGGACCCATTGGATTAAGAAAGGATGGAATCATAGAGCCTATTAAACCCCTCACTCTCCAATCAATGGAGAAGCCGGCACTAGGATAATCTAATGAAGAAAAACAAGAACTGGAAAAGAAGGTTGTAGAAAGAATTCTTCAACTTAGAAATAGCTCTAAGATAGATTCAAATGAATATGAATGGGATTCATGTTCCGATGTATCTTTCATAGATATTCATATTGATGTCATCCAACAATATACACCTACACATGAGGAGGACCAAGGCTCTGGGTCTAGACCAATCATAGCAGTGTCACTAAATATCGATGATTCAAGCGGGGAGGAACAGACCTCGAGTGAGCTAGACAATCTTGAAGAAAGTTCCATCATTGACCTCGACGATACCATAAAAAACTATGAAAAAATGGATGTTTGAACCCTTACATCCATCAACCCAAATGAATCCGATGACCTCATGCCATTAATCCATCTTGAACTCATTGACTGGGAACCTGTTGAACCTTTGACTATACCAATATTTACTGATGATGATGCCATCATAAATTTCCTATGTCATAGCAAACCTGGTACAAGTTCTATCAGTAATACTCATAACAAAATGACTCGGTGGGAGGGTGTCAAATCTTCCAGTTACAAAAATGAAAATAGGGAAAATAGATCTAATGGTGAAAACCATTTTATGGCAGCATTAGATCTGGAAAAAGAAAAAATAAAGAATGCATCTAACGGTGAAAATATTTCTAAGGCACTGAAGGATGGATGATTTGAAACTCTTCTAGAACATTATCATGAGCGATCATCAGTCCTGGTGGAACCAACACAGTCTGTGAATATCGACACTGAAGAAAAGGCAAAAATCCTACATCTGGCGGAATCCATGGCAGATCACGAAAGACCGGAATTCATCAAATTCTTTATAGAAAGAAGCATCAACTTTGCTTGGTCATATTCTGATATGCCAGGCTTAGACCCAAACCTGCTCATGCATCACTTGTCTTTGCCTATAGGAATCAAGCCTGTCAAGAAAAAATTGAGAAAAATGCATCCCCATATCACATTGATGGTGAAGACAGAGATAAAGAAATTATTGGATGCTGGATTCATAAGGTCTATAGACTACACCGAGTGGATATCAAACATTGTACCTATTTCAAAGCCGGACAATAGCATCAGAATATGTACAAATTTCAGGGACCTAAATAAAGCATGCCCGAAGGATGATTTTCCACTACCAAATAAAGACATCATCATGGACTTGATGGCAGGGCATGCCATGTTGTCAATCATGGATGGTTTCTCTAGGTATAATCAAATAAAAATAGCCCCAAAAGATTAGGAAAAGATGGCTTTACATGTCCATGGGAAACCTTCTGCTTGAATGTCATGCCATTTGGTCTGAAAAAAGTAGGAGCCACTTATCAAAGAGAAATGACGACAATCTTCCATGATATGATGCACACCTTCATGGAGGATTACGTGGATGACATCTTGGAAAAATCTAGTACTAGGGAAGGACATGTGCATATCCTAGCCAAAATCTTCACACGAATGGAGAAATTCAATGTCAGGTTAAACCCCAAGAAGTGTGTCTTTGGGGTCACATCAACAAAACTATTAGGGTACATTGTCTCAAAAAAAGGCATTGAAGTGGATCTAGTGAAATTCAAAGCAATAATGGAGACGCCACCTCCTAATAATATCAATCAACTCAGATCACTATAGGGAAGGCTCCAATCGATCAGAAGATTTATCTCCTAGTTGGCGGAAAAAAGTCATCCTTTTAATCATCCATTGTATAAGAATATAGTTTTCAAGTGGGATGAGGGTTGTGAAACAACATTCAATCAAATCAAATAGTATCTAATGTCACCACCTATTCTCATGCCACCAACAGAAGGTAGACCTTTGATATTAGCACAAGAGGATTGTGAAGGGAAAGAACATGCCATCTACTATATCAGCCGGACATTAAATGGGTTTGAAATCAATTACACTTTCATAGAGAAATATTGCTTGATGGTGGTATTCACCACTCAACAGCTGAGACACTATATGCTAACTCATATAATCAAGCTAATAGCAAAAATCGATCCTTTAAAATTTCTACTCAATAAAGCTGCCTTAACAGGTAGACTAGCAAAGTGGGTCATGCTATTAAGTGAATTTGACATTCAATATGTAGAGAGAAAGGAAATCAAGGGTTAGGAAATCACTGAACAATTAGCAGAGGCTCCTTTCTAGATGATTGACCAATGACAATGGACTTTCCAAATGCAAACATTCTAACAGTGATGCCCCAATAATGGATATTATATTTTGATGGATCATACACACAACGTGGATCAGGAGCAGGGATCTTGTTCATCTCTCCACAAGGAAACACCATTCTAAAATCATATAGATTAATGTTTCAGTGTATAAATAATGTGGCAAAATATGAAGCATTAATCATTGGGGTCAAAATTGCTATTCAATGGAAGATCACAGACTTATAGGTGTATGGGGACTCTCAACTAGTTATTTATCAAGTAAATGATGAATATCAAGCCAAAGATGAAAATTTGATGCCCTACAAGCAACAAATAGATAATCTAAAACAGTCCTTTGTCAGTATCAAGTTTGATCAAATTCCAAGAGCTGAGAACAAAGCTGCAGATGCTATGGCTACAATTGCTTCATTACTACAATTGTCTGAGAAGCGTGTTTGTTATGAGTTTATGGTAGAAAAGTATCAATTCCTTCCCATAATAATTTAGAATCCGCTACCATATGCCATCTAGAAACCATTGAAACCTCCATCTATGAAAAGACCTATGCTTACCTGAAGGATGACATCCTTCCTCCTGATCTATCTAGAAACCAGAAATGAAACTTTATCCACCAATCTACATGACATACCTTAATCGCCAACATACTTTATCGCCGAGGTCTTGATGGTACCTTACTTTGATGTCTAGAACACAACAAATCTGAAACAGCCCTACGAGAGGTTCACGAGGGTATTCGTGGCACTCATTTGAGTGGGATAACTCTAGCTAAGAAAATCCTTCGTTTGGGATATTATTGCCCATGCATGGAAAAGGAATCCTATCAGTTTGTTAAGAAATGTTGAAAGTGTCAGATTCATAGCAATTTGATTCATGCACCAGCACAAGAACTACATCCCTTCACATCGACATGGCCTTTTTGTGAATGGGGCCTCGATCTGGCAGGAAAAATAAATCCATCTTCATCTAATGGACACAAGTTCATTATAACAACTATAGAATATTTCACAAAATGGATTGAAGCAAACCTCTTACAACCATCACTAGGAAGAAGATCTCCTCTTTCATTTTCAATTACATAATATGTCGGTATGGAATCCCTCAATCCATTATCACTGATAATGGACGACCTTTCAAGAATCAAGATGTCTAGGAGCTATGTGAAAAGTTTCATATCCAACATCATTTTTCAACACCATACTATCCTCAAAGGAATGGCCAAGCAGAGGCCTCGAACAAAATGACACTCAAAATTCTCAAAAAGATGGTTAACGATGTTGGACATGATTAGCATGTTCAACTCAATCTTGCACTATGGGCCTACAAAACAAGTATCAGAACACCAACGGGAGCTACAACAAATACCTTGGTATATGGATCAGAAGCCATATTGCCCATTGAAGTTGAGATTCCATCCCTTTGTGTGTCACTCAGAGGCATCATTTCAGATGAAGACTATAGGGTATCTAGACTACATGAAATGGAATTATTGGATGAGCGTCGTCAACAAGCTATTAATCATCTAATGACTTATCAACAGAGGATGTCAAGAAGTTACAACCATAGGGTAAAACCGAGGGTCTTTCAGGTTGGTGACATGGTACTAAAAGAAAACCCTAGGAATCAACAAGACAGGGAGAAGAAAGGGAAATTTGAGCCTAACTGGCTTGGTCCTTTTATCGTCATATCAGTATATGGATCAGGAGCATATCAACTATCAATGTCAGAAGGGGATTTGTTTGATGAACCTATCAATAGTATCCATCTCAGAAAGTTCTATGCTTGAATCTCCTAGTGCATGGGTCAAACTTGTGAAAATGGTTTCCTTGATGAAAACCTGGCAAATAGGCATCCTGGCAACAGACCAAAAGGAAAGAAAAAAGTGAAAAATGAGAAAAATACAAAAACAATAAGAGTGTAATCAAAGCATATGGTGAAAACCTTGGAAATAGGCATCGTATGTGATTCTAAGATTAGCTTTCCCATCTATTTTGATATATATTGGGATCATTAGTCTGGCAGTCAGTACCATTTCATATCATGTCAATAGTCTTGCCATCTTTGCATCCATATCAAAATCATTCTCA
Organism: Sequoiadendron giganteum; assembly: GCA_007115665.2. Classification (NCBI taxonomy): domain Eukaryota; kingdom Viridiplantae; phylum Streptophyta; class Pinopsida; order Cupressales; family Cupressaceae; genus Sequoiadendron; species Sequoiadendron giganteum. Next base: position 551,841,934 of record CM021106.1, read on the forward strand.
AATAGTCAAAACTCACTCCAAAGCTTGGGGGCAAAATTTGGATATCACTAGGCGCAACAAAAATATCGATTTCATCAAAGGGCGAACAATAGTATAGAAAAAAACAAAAACAAAAAAATCAAAGCGAAAACATCAATCATCATCAGAAAGGCATCAACCATCCGTTTCATTTTCGAAAATCCAGAAAACATTTCAAAAGGTTAAATCTGAAAAAGAAAAATCTAAAAACATAGGTCTGTTTCAATCAAACTACATGGTCTCTGCATGTGTAACGTAGGCAAGGCTAATATTTGATTAGCCCCCGAGACCCCTAGGATAGGTTAGTAGGTTAAGTCTTTGGTCAAAAATCTCAAAAATCCAAAAACATCACAAAATCAAGATGGATGATCTAAAATATGAATAATGAATGAAATACTCTAAGTAAACAATGGATAAATTATATTTTTGATGATCATTTCTTTGGAGTAACTCAATGATGTATTGAACTGGAGAAACAAGGAAGAAGAATGATGTTTTTATTATATGTTGTCTATAAGTTAATCATATAAATGTATGAATTATCAGGGGATGTGCTATGCAAATATATCACCGATGACATTCAGAATTCACACATTGAAATGATTAATCACTGCTTGTTTACGTAATGAATGCTCAGGTCATCTCAGTTAAATCATAACTAGATGCTTTTGTTCGCTTGCAATATCAAAAATCATGAAAGAAGTACTTAGGTCGTCATTGGTCTAACACATACCAATGGTGCTTGTACTCTCTTTCAACGTCCAATAAATCTCTATGATGACAAAAAAACACAAAGGTACTATTAAAATGATAGTGTTTTTGCATATAGTTTTGTATATTAAAACTAGATTACATTCATCATATTCATTTATCTGAAGAGTATTTGTTGCATAAAGGGTTCCAATCAATGATTATCTAATCTAAAAATAAGACTGAGTATACTTGACATAATTCCAAAAATCATCAAAAACATGTAGGAGTCATCATCTCATCATTTAGTTTCATCATTTCATCATTCATGCATTTCATCATACATCAAATAAATTATGAATTAAATTGTACCATAAGTACATCATGTTCATTTTACCATAAAAACATTAATTACATTATCATCCATCAACATCATATGCATACATCATTTTCATCCATACATTATCATCAATCATAAGATCATTTTTATCATTATCGCATTTATCCATCCATCCATACATACATCACATCATACATCCATATATCATATATTCTACAAATATATTTATCATTGAATCATTACATAAAATAAAAGCATTTATCATTACATCATCACATTTGAAATAAAATCATCACATATTGCATAAAACATCACATAATAAGTGCATCCATCACATCGAAATCATAAACCATCATAAAATCACATCAACTGCATCTTATATATATATTATCAGTGTCAAGTATACAATGAAGTCTGAAAATAAAGATACATCATAAAAAAAATGAGCTACAATAAAGTATACATCACATCTCAAAAAGACAAATCACAAGAGGCATCTACGATTTTCTACTATCATAATGTGTGGGCCCAACAAGACCTGTACCACCACCACCCCTGGAAGAACCAGGATCTTTGGGATCTCTACATGGAGGCTATGTCACCCCCTCACTCACTGTCTGTGTATGCGTCCACCGAGATCTCGATGGGGCATAGTTGAATCTACGATCAGCAGGCACTGCATCATGGTACCTTCCTCTATAAAACTCTGCCTCTTGGTCAGCCCGCAGAACCTCTCTCATGTAGTCTCCCATTGAGGTACCATCAACCACTCTCTGTAAGGTCTCCGCTCTCTCTTGTGCCCTCTTGGAAATCTACCGAGCACTGCCTCGCTTGGCTATCAAAGTAGCAACCTACGTCTGCACAATTGCCAACTATCCCTAAACCTATGCTAAAGCTTGAGCCTGGGCCTCCGTTTGAGTCTGGGTCTGAATGAGCAAACCCTGAGCCTGTACCAACTATCCCTGCAATGTTTGGACCTATGTTTGGAGACCTGCAATCTGTCTTTGATGGTCTATAGGTGGTACTGTCATTGCTCACCTCTTGCGAGGCCTACTAGATGATGCACCACTGCTGGCTAGCCCTACCCCTCCGTCCCCTCCACTACCACCATCGTTGTCATCGCTGCTACTATCATCATCACCCCTCTTCGTGCTACTACCTGATGGAGTACCACCCTCGCTCTCTGTAGAACCCTCGGCCACATCCTCCTCTATCGGTAACACTGCTGGCTCATCCAGAATAGTGATGCGAGAATGTGGAACCAAGGCCAGGAATGCAGCATACTCCTCTGTAACTGGTGCCTCTACAATGTCTCTCCGCATGTCCCAAGGTGATGGCTGAAGTGCCCTGTATCCCTCCATTAAAGCATCATAAGACAAACAGGGACCCCAATCAGGAATATCACTCCACCGCCTAGCATAGTGAGCTACCCCTTGTGGCATACACTGCATGATGCCATACTATCTGTACACTTGGCACAACAAAAATCTCTCTAGAACAAATGGTGTCGGGTCGATCAGATACATAGAATCGCAGAGGTATCCCAACACTGCGTCATCTCGTCCCACTGCTCATAGTCTAAGTATGGACGCTAGGTAACAGTATCTATGTCATAAAAAACTCACCTCTAGTGCTTTAACTTTCCCATCCAGGCCTAGGTAAACCAACCTCTGTATCTGAACTCATAGGGTCTGCCTTCTGGTCTATCTGCCACTAAAAATGGTCGAGCAATAGAGAAATTCTCTCATGCCCACACCTGTAATAGGGTCATCCCTGCTGATAAGCTGCGTACCCCTAGGTACACAACTAAGTGAAGATCATGATAAATATGTGCCAGCATGCACATCCCCCACACATATCTAGTACCATGTACCATTATGCTCTTTAAGATCCTCCCCCAACCCATGAGGAATCCCTTTGAACTGCGATCGGGGCAAAGGAAACCTCCAATTAATCTAGCTAGCACTGCTAGTAGTGTCGCATATGAATCAACAATCCTCCTCCATCGAACGCTCGAACCATCAATACCCTGATCTTGGAATACTTTCTGAAGAGCATCTCTACCGCCATTTCCATGGAAATCATACGCTACAATCTCTCCCATGAACGGAATGCGCAAAATCCACCACACATCTTCGTGTGTGACTATCATCTCGCCAGTGGGTAGATGAAAGGTGTTGTGGTCACAGTGCCACCTCTCGGCCAAAACAGTCAATAGACCTCGATTAATCCTAATCTGGGGCATATCAAGCAAACTAGTAAGGCTGCATTGACCTATAATATAAAGCTCATTTGATGTTAGATGAGGTATCAAGTCCATGGTCCAAGGAAACCTCTCTCACATCTGGAGAGTACCCAAGTCCTCCTATCATCATAATGAAAATTCCACAATCAGTGTACTATGTCAAGAAATCAAAAGTCATTCGATTATCAAGTCTATTCCAAAAATTTGGTATGAATTTTTTATCAAAATTCATGGGCGAACATCAACAAACCTCACCTATCATGAGGTTCATCAAACATTATCTAATCTCACCTACCATGAGATTTATCATATATTGAATCATTTCCTCGCCTATCATGAGGATCATCACAAATAGGATTTCTTCTCGCCTATCATGAGAATTAATCCTATTTAAAAACATCACAATCCAACATCAAGAATTTGGATTATCAATCATACCAATCCAAAGAATGGACATGATCAGAAGTGATGAAATCAAGGTTACCTAAGTCAAAATCGTAAATTCAGACATAAAAGCGCTAAATCAAGCACCCAAAGCGCTAATCTCAAAAGCACTACTTCAGCACTTTGATGCGCTATAACGGGCATCTGAAGTGCTATTCTACTCTAAGTGTGGTTTGACCACATCAAAGTGGTAAAACAGTCTGTCAAAGCGCCACTCTACCAGAAGCACTAGAACTCTCAAAGCACTAAAATCCAGCATCATAGCGCTAAAATTTACTAGTTAAGTGCTATAACATCGAAAGCACTACATTATCCTATGGAAGCACTAGAGAATTTAACGCAAGTGCTAAATCTCAAAGCACTAATCTACCTACTGAAAGTGCTACACCGGAGTGAAAGTGCTACAGCAAGGCTTGAAAGCGCTAAAATAGGAAAAAAATGCCGAAAACTATAAAATGCATAAAAAACAAAAGTGCACTAAATACGAGGAGGATAAGGGGTACATACCAGAGGTCCATATGCAGTCGGCCGTCAGTGACGTTGAACGCACTCGAAACCATGAGTGTGGTAAGGGATTGGCATCTTGCTCCAGCTGGCTAAAATATCTCTATCACAAGGATTTTTCGAACTCAAAAGTGCAAATGAATTTGAAAATGACCTTTTGGACTATATATAACTTTTAAAAAGGGATTTCTGAGGGGTTTTATTATATTTTGATTAATTTTATTCGTGAAATCAATTGAAATTCATCTACGGGCTATATTTCTTCATCATTTGTTGGAAGATAAATTATTTCATCATTGTATCTTTATCAAATCATTAGAAAATCATAATTTTTTTGAAAAACTCTAAAAATCATCAAATCATTAATTTATCTCCGGAGGGGACATATTATCATCAATCATCTAAAAATCAATGTCTGGGGCATGTCTGGGGCATACAAAATTATTTTTTCTTTATCATCGATACTGGCAGTAGCAGCAAAATTTTCTATGAGGTAACGCGTAAACACATCACTTCGAAGAGGGGCAAAATGTATACACCTAAAATTGGTCTGGAGCATCCGATTAATTAAATACAAATTATTTGATTAATTATCCTAATTTTCTCTACTATTGAATAAATAAAATTATTTATTTATATAGTTCACATTTAAATTCATCTTAACTAAATAAACAAAATTAAATACTTTTTTTGATTTAATTATCAAATTCCTATTTTATTCTATCACATCGATCTTAAATTAATTAAATAAAGATTAAACACTTTATTAATTAATTGCCATATTCTTCTGTTTAATTTAATAAACAACTTCTATAGTTCGTTTTATTAAATTATTTATCCTTCTTTTGCTAATTTAAATAAATCAAAATATTTGAATAAAGGCATAAAGAATATTCCATCTATATCTCCTCAAAAATGAATTAGATATCCTATATCTAATTTATGTCTAAAATATGTCACAATTAATGCTTTGAAACTTCACGGGAAGTTTTGGAGACAAATTGGAGGCAAATTCCAAAATCTTCTCTCAATCCTCTTCCATCAATCTTTCCTCTTCTTTTGCCTGGTGTTTTTATGGGTAGAGACAATCACCAAAATTCTCTCAATCTCCTCCATCTTTCACCATTCAATCTTCCAGATTGAATCCAAGCCTCTCAATGCCTTCCCTGTGCATTTCTACAACCAAGAAATCTATAAATACAACCTCATTGAACCAAGAAAAGGATCCTGATAATCTAACTGATGCACTCTTACTCTGCAGGAATTTAAACATCAAGCATCAAGCATTCAAGCATCCAACAATCAAGCTTTCATATCATGGTTACCACCTGTAGCTGCTAGTTTAGTTTTTTATGATCTAGTATTATCACATTAAGCTCCATATCATTGCATTAGCATCCATCTCGTCTTTGAATTGTCATTTTAACAATCATAGTGCACTCACGATCTGAGAGCAACAGTGGTTTAATAAATCTTTGGAGATAGAGAACAATATGATGCTTTTAGTAGATTATTGTTTTGATTTGATCCATTTAACTTTGTCTTTGATATAATGTCGTATTAAGAAGTGTGTTTCGTGCTTTACACATTATCTATGCTTACACTATCAATAAGATATATGTACATGTAAGTAATAATGTGTCATGCAAAGAGGATAAGGCTTAAATAGATTATAGAAGGTATAATAGATAGTGGAGAAATTAAAGGTATCCAATAGTGAATGCATAATGGAAAAATGGAGATGATGCACTCAATATATAATCATTATACAATACCAAAGATGCAGTGACATGTACTAGTGGTGATAGCCAATAAGGGTAGTAGTAGAAATAAACAAGAATTAGTGAAAATGCACAAAGTTATGAACCAATACTCTATAGTTAATCATTTTTTTATTAAAAATAAAGTGTGTATAGGATTTAGTAGGTGATAATATAATATGAATTATACTAATAGAAAAAGGTATAGAGAGTACAACTTGAATAATGGTTGGAATACACATAAGTTACCAACAAAGAGCTTGGGGCAAGAACAAAAGAAAATAATGGACATAACAAAACAAAATGAAACATATAGAGAAGAAGGAAATAATAGAAAGACCATGTAAACACATAATATGTAACACTAAGAGAAGAAATACAAGTATACCTCCAAATGATAACCTTACCAAAGTACATACACCTACAAATTGAGTAGCTTATAAAGGCAATACAAGGGCACACAAAGAAATTTTAGAGAAGAAAAATAAACCACCAAGATGTAGAGGTAATAGTAACTCAAAAGAAATATTTGTAAAAATTAAAAAACCACTAAATAAAGAACATAAGATCTAATAGTTGATGACAATTGAGGTGGGTAGGAAAGAAGGTGAACAATCAAATATATGATATATATAAAATCTAAGTACACATGCACCATAAAGTCCAAAATTAAAATTGGGATAACATTGGCTCTTATTATGAAGATATATCCTAAAGGTATTCAGTTCCAACCTATGTTATCCATTCCTTTTGATCCTATCTATGTCTATGATTGTCTATACCAATTCTGAATTCTTTTCATCAAGCTTTCTTGTATTCTTTTAATTCAACATATGACAATCCAAATAATTTCTTAAAGCTCGTTAATACTGCAATCAAGGTCGGTTCCTCTATTGGCTCTAAGCTTTTCTCAATGTATAACAATTGGGCTCTGCCTTAGGACCTAGAGTTAACCACAAATTCCTCGAAATAGGGAAAATTCTGTCAAGAATGTTCTTCCTTTGATAGTGAAAATTTTTAGATTTCACCATAATTGTCAAAGTTGAAAAGATTGTATTATTGATTTCAATTCACTCCTCAACCCATTCGAAAGTTTTAAAGAAAGATATTTTCTGATTGTAACTTAGTGATCTGAAGGAAAAATAATTATGCAAAATATTACTTCTCCTTGCAAAAACAGTTCTAGAAAAAATGTTAATTAAATCCTAAATAAAAATAAATAGGTAAACCAAGCAGATGAAAAACTGAATAATTTTTAGCACATCATATTTTAATCATGTAAAGCGATGTGCAAAAAATAAAAATAAAAACTTAAGCAGATATTGGGGCTATGTTATGATATAAGAAATAAGTGTTAGAAGCGATAGCATAGACATTGTGTAATCATCTATGCTAAATCGATGTTGTAGATTTTACTAATTCTCCAATCTCAGAATCCCGACTTCCAAAGGAGAATCTGATGTTGAAGTTCAACTTGTCTATCTGAGTAAGCGAGCTCTACAGATGGGACAAGTATTACGCCTTTCCAGCCATGGCAGAAGGCAGTGAGAATGGAATATGTGGGCTTCATGACAAGGCATCTGTCGAGCATCTTCGCCCAGTTGAAAAGGGTCAGTACAGATCGAACAATGAGATTCTGCACTAACATGATTGGCTGAAATTTTCATTTTAAGAGGCGTCTCCACCGCCCCTCTATCTGCTTCCAACACAGCTTCCAAGGACTGCCGAGCTTCTTCAATTATGCGGCTAATGTCCTCGAGTTGTTGGAGAAGAGCCACGCGATCTCCTTGTGTGTTATTGCTAGCCATATTTTACTGCTAAGAGAATGACTTTGCTTGTGACTAAGGCTTCCACTCGGTTAAGATGTTCCTTAAATGCTCTTAATATACTTCCATATCCAGTTTTGTCCTTTATTTATACATATATGCTGCCATGAGTCATCAAAGAAAGCGCCGACAGTTGAATATGAAATTGAAACGCTTACAATTGTGAGAATGCGTGATGGCGTTGCACCAAAATATATTATTCAACACGAGACGATATTAGGTGTCATTTTAATATAGCTATGTTTTTTTTGTTTTTTTTAATCAAAGGCGGTAAGCCTATATAAGTATATATTAATATAATAAGAGTGAAAATACAAAATAATAGTCTATGTCCATGTCATTCCAGATTATTACATCCAAATGTCAAGGTACTGCAAAAAAGACAGTGGAATACTACCTAAGCTACTAATAGAAACGGGTCTTTCTGGTCAACAGAAGATTGACATTACATAAAATCTAGAAATATTCAAAAAAATAAGACCAACTACGCGTTCCAATTAGTACTATTCCTTCATCGGGACCAAATGTGCAGGGCTTTCAAGATTTGCTCCAGAGCTTCTCCCAGCTCGACCACCATGATCCGCAGAAACAGCAACCACGTCTGAGCTATGTTTTTTTTTCAAATTGATCAATTTATATTTTTCAAAGTTATTAAAACTAGGGGAGATAGGGGAGATAGGGGAGAGGGGTTAGTAGTCATGTGGGCTAACTTCGTCAATGTAGCGATAGATTGGAATATCATAGGACCTTCATTTTATTTTTTTAAAATATGGACTACCTTCTTATCTATCTATGACTAAGGTTTGGAGGTTTGACTCATCATGCAACTCGCCACATTAGCACATCTATTGAGAAGTCTATAAAATTTGACTTTTTAAAGATTCGATCAAAACTTAATCATGAGAACCCTAGTAGTAGAACAAAAAAATACAATTTGTTGCTTGTAAAATATCATATTTTTATTTAAAATAAATTAATATGCAACCTAAAAGGACAAAATCTTTATTGGTAACCATAAATCTTTGTTATCTCTAACTTTTATATTCAACACAAATGAACCAATAGTTGAACACATAAAAAACTATTTGTTGTTATAAAAACAACACATAATTATTTAAATTACAACTTATATCAAACAAAAATGGACCAATAGGTGAACACTAAAACTTTTTGAAAATCCTTCACAATTATTGAAAAAATACATGGTATTTATTGTGCTCACCTTTTATATTTGTGATACAAGAAACTATTAATATTAAATACTCCAATGCTTGTACATTGCTATCCCAATAGTTGTTAACATAAGAACAATATATTTTCATTGTAATAACAATACTTGTTTAAATGAGTGTTTTATTTTATTAAATGAGCATTTAATATTATAAATGACACAGTTATAGTGGACGGTTTAGATATTTTATTTGAGACAAAAAATAATTTATTTCACTTGTTCATGAATACATTTATGTTTTTTCTACTTGAACAACTTTTGGTCTCATAATGTCACATATTTGGTAATATTTTGACTAATATGTAAAATGAATATATACAAGATATAATATTAATTCATTCTAGTATTGATATGAATAATCACAATTGACTGCATGACTATTGGACCCCGCATGACTATTGGCCCCTCTCCCCTAGTTGTCGCATATGTAGGCATGCAACAATCACTCGATAGGGGTCCACCGCAAATAGCTATTAAATGGGAAGCAATAAACAAAAAGAAATTTGGAATACAATTAATGGATAATATTTGCAATTGTTTGATTGAGTTGAGAAAGGGAAGGCATGTTAATAAGCCAATATGAAATAACTTGAGGTTAGTTCATAGTAGGAGGTGAACCTTATGATTTTGGACTTTACCTAGGATAAAATAGGCGGAGTACAACATAATGAAGAGAGATGTTCAAAAATCAATTTATAAGTAATATGGATAATTAAATGGATAGATCAAACATATCGATACATTTGTATTAAAGCTAAAACCAACCTATATGTGCATTGAAAGATATCAATTTGAATCACCTAACTTGAATATATTATTGAACCACAAAAAAAAAAAAATGTAGCTAATAAGGGAAAGAAGATCCTTTTGTTAAGGTGTTTGTTCATTCAAAAGGAGGAGAGGGATTTTGATGATGGTTGTGAATGTGTGTGATGTGTGGCAAAAGTTGAAAGTAAAATGAAACTAATATAAATGTATGCAAATGAAAATAAAGTAAAACTAAGCTAATGCAAACTAATTAACTATATGTCGTAAATGCATTTTTTATAGAAAATGATAGAGAGGGAGAGAAGGTGTACACTTGGAGAAATGATGTGACAATTGAATCCTTCAGAAAGCTTCTAGAAAATGCTTGAAAATGATAGGACACTTAGTCCAAGTGGGGCGACCTAGTCCTCCAACTGGAAAACTATCCTAAAATAGGTTTCGGGTAAATGGGTATCCAAAAACATAAAAACCCTTTTTCGGACCTAGCATAGGTACAAGGTTGCCAATAGGGGTAACCTAGTCCTCTTGTTGCTTTTTCAGGAATCAAAATTTCATTTTGTGGGTCTCGATTGATTTTCCCCTTTTCTGAAGCAATCCATGATAGGAACCTTTGAAAGTGACCTGCAAATTATCTTTTGTCCTTCCTAGGGTTTGAGACTTGGAGTTGACTTGAGGAGAATTTTGGTACTTCTTCCAACACTTGGTCCTTCACCTAGCCTACATCAAAAGACCTACAAACACATGCAAAGACTAGAAATTGTTGGGGTTAGGATAAAGGGTTTTGCCTAAGTCAAACCCCTTTGTAGATGATTAAACCCAAATGAGATAAACACAAAGGAAGGTAAGATTGAATGATAACACAATAGCAATGCTTACCAAACCTTTTTTGATGGCCTACAACATGTATGAGAAGTTCCAATGGGTTTTTTCTCAAAAGCCTAATGTTTGTAGGCTTGCTTGGTAGCTTGAGTACTTGATGATTGAGAGAAAGAGAGTGGAAATGAACTAGGAGAGTAAAAATGAATCAAGAGAGAGGAAAAATGGAGGTAGAAACCCTTATTTGTAGATGTGAAACCCTAATTTTCCTCAAATGCAACCTAATAGTTTGACCTTAGGGTTTATGAGGCAAGCTTCCTATTGAATCTTATATAAAATTTTAAATTAATGCTTAAAGGGACTAGGTCACCCAAAGTGGCGACCTAGTCCACCTAGGAATTTTTTGATGATTGTCAGGAATTAATTTATGTTTTATAAAGTTAATCAAGTTTTCCTCCCGAAACAAACTTAGGTCAAGACTAATGATGCATTAAAAGGGAAAATTAGCATATAAAAAGAGTTGATTTAAGGGTGATGAGCCTAGATAAGTGTGAAAATGCCACACAACACTTTACAACACTTTTTCTTAAGGCTTAGGAAGGTGAAAAAATGTATTATTTAGGTGAATTATGTTGAAAGGGTTTTAAAAAAGTGAGGAAATGTGTTACTACACTTTACAACACCTTAGTAAAACACCATTAGATTAGTGTTGAATTACAAGCTTACAAGGCCGAATCAAGGTAATCAAGGCCAAAACCTAGTGGAAAAGGACAAAATAAGTGAAAAAGTGCCAAGGTATACACTTTTTGATGACACATTTAGCCCCCACTTTAGTGAGAGTATGAACATTCTTCAAACTCACACTAAAGTAGCTAAATAATGAGTGTCGAGTGGGATCTAGTGTACTCATGTTAGTAAGGTGAGATGACTATGATCAAAAGGGATGATGAAGCCCCCAAGATCAAGATCCCATGGAAAACTAAACATAAGTGTGAAAGATCACACAAGGAGTGATGTGAAAGGGTGGAGAAAAGTTAGATCAGGCTTCGACCGTTTATCCATCTAGTTGTGGATAAGATCTAGGTTGTTTGTCTAAAAGGAAGGATGTAATCACTATAGGTCGATGAAATGTTCAGATGTTTGTGAGATGAGAATTCAAAAAGGTAGTGATAGACACATAAACTCAGCTGGTATGCGCTCACACACACAAAGGTGGCTATGGGTAAAGTCGTGCCACTAGTTGGGCTTCCTACTCAACCATACAAAAGTTGTACTCCCTAACAAATTTGATAAGGAGCCACAAGGATATGGGTATAATTCATGAGAAAAAAAAAGCCATGGATTCTTTGAACCCATGAACAAACTTGCAAGATGGCACTAGAGTCATGTAAGTTGTGTTATGCAACGTGGCCATGTATTTACAAAATGCAAAAAAAAAGGAAACATGTGAAATGTAAAAGTAAAAATTGCAAAATAAATGAAAGTGTTTGAAGGATTATTGTTTAGTTCATTTGAGGTCTTTACCTTAGTGGAAAATTGCATGTAATGTCTCCAAAAAGAGGATCGATCAAAGTATAGAAGATTCACAACTTAGTTGTTGTAGTGCATCGCATCAAACCACTCATAGGAATGTAATATGCTAAGATAAGTCATACTTATGAAAGACATTATACCCAATGTCGTCCACAAACTGAGAAAACACATCAAGTGAAGTGATAAGGATGCACTAGGAAGCACAAGGAAAGAAAAACAAATGAAAATGCAGAAAAAAAAAGTAAAAAAAAAAAGTGCCAATGTATGTCCCCACTTTAAAGGGATTGCTATACACTGCTTTGTGAGCAATTTCTCTAAATTAGAGAATGGAAAAATAAAAAAGGCACATGAGAGCCTATCACGCAATGAGTATCCATGAAAGGATATGGCATGCGAAAAGAAATAAGAAGCAAGCAAAAGAGAAGGGGGGAATATGCCCCCAAAATGGAAAATACCAAACACATAAGGGATCTATGTATTTGGGGTCAGTATGTTCATTGCTGCAATGTTTTTTTTTAGAGAGCACAAAACTATCATCATCTTCCCAAACACATAGAACTAGAAGAAGGATAAAAAGAGAGCGAAAAAAAATCAAAAGAAAGAGTCGTTGTGAGTCAACATGGAGGAGACATAATATGTCTCAACGCTTTGCATCATCCCCAAAATGACAACAAAAAGGAAAGAGAAAAATGACAACTGAAAAAGAGCCCTATGTTTGAGTCAACATGGAGACATTGCGGTCTCAATGCCTTGAATCATCCTCAAATGAAAGGAAAAAAAGGTCACAAAAACTAAAAAAAGGGGAGCATTTGGGTCAACATGAAGGAGACCTGGTGGTCTCAATGCCTTGCGTCCTCCCCAAAAGGAAGATAAAAATAAAATGTGAAAGGAAAAAGGAAAAGTAAAGGCACAATAAATAGAAGAAGTGATAGATAGAAGATTTCACAAAACATCAAACAAGATACAGAATACATGACATACAAAAACAAACACCATACTAGTAAGGAAAGTGTAAGTCAACCGTGAAGCAAGGCATCCACCTCCCCATCTTGGTGGGGAAAAGTGGGAGGTGAACAACAAAGCTAATGGACAAAGACAATTGCATTACTAGGACAAGGCTAGCAACCTCTTTCCTCCACTGACTGCAAGGCTAGAGGGAGCTGACATAGGTAATGGGAGGTGTATTGTAATAGTGAGAACAATAGGTTCTACAACTATTATATGAATGGGTATACGAGAGTGTACTATGGGTCAATAGGGTAGCACTCAAGAACAGATGAAGTGATACTTATTCAGTATCTCTCACAGATGGCGACATTCATCACTTCAATGACTGAGAACACGATGATAAGGATAGTGGGGTGCAGTGGAATCTTGAGGATGAATGACCAACTTATTATGATGAGGTAAGGTGATGAGGCCTTTATTTAAGAGGATGTATAATTGTCTCACATTCAGGTGGTGGATGGAGAGGAAACTTAGGTTTTTGTAATTTATAGGGCCTCTTACGATGACTAGACTCACCTACCATGAAATATGGGATGGGAGCAAGAGGTCTAGAAATGATTGGAGATTTAGCATTGTTGGTAGGAGGAGATTGTGGCCTTCCCTGAGGAAGGAGAACATCCAAGTTGGGAGGGTTATGAAAGATTGTTGTGACCTCATTACAGATGTTAAGGAACTCTTTATGGTGCACTCAAGGACAAGGGGGATCATGATAACCGATTCTCATATGGTGTTCATTGGATTGGAATTTATCATAGTATTTGTGAATTTCATGTTCATTTTTAAGGTCACCACCTTGTTTTCTTAAAATGGTGAACCCTTTGCCATAATTTTGTTGCAAATTAATAGGAGGGTGGATGACCAAGTTATGCTAAAAGAGTTGAGGAGGGGCTAGTTGAGAGGGACTAGGCTCACCTTGGGTAGGTAGCTGAGCTCCATTGTGAACCTTTGGATGAAGATAAGCGAACGAGTCAAGAGGTGATATGGTAGGCATCACGGGTTGGTTCATAGAGGTGTAGAAAGAAGAATTGGTTTCAAGGTTGTCAAGGCACTCATTAAGGAACTGATTCATGCTAACATCATCATCCCCAATGACTTCTACTACCGTAGGAGGATGTTCATGGGGAGTTGGGGGAGCAAGAGTGGGTTCCAGATCATTAGGATCAGTACCAAAGGTGCAACTTGACATATCCATTAAGTATTTGAGGGAGGTCCATAACTTCTTAAAAGACATGGCCATGATGAGGGTTAAATAAGGATAGTTAAGGGTCCCAAAAGAAAATCAAGAAATGAAAATAGAAAGGCAGTGATAGAAACTAGAAATGCAGAGAAATTACTAAAAAATGGAAAAAACTATGATGAAAATTGTGCAAGAGGACTAGGTCACCCAATGTGGTGACTTAGTCCCAATATTGTTATTTTTGAGAATTTTCTAATTTTTTATGGTTTTTCTGATACAAACAAAACCTGAAAATGCTAAAAAAAAAAAATTCTTATTAAAAATGTAATGCAATGTGCAAAATTACCATGAATTTTCACTAAATGCACGTTTATCACTAACCCTAAGATGTAAACAATGCAATATATGAATATAATGTGAGCTATCTCTAAGATGAAATGCAATAAATTAGAAAGGTAGCTAATGGTCAGTGGTTAGGTTCACAAAAATGAACCGCCAAAAAAATATATGTAGCTAACAAGGGAAAGAGGATCTTTTTACTAGGCTCCTAGGTTTTTTCACCCTAAGAGCACTGGGTTTGGGGATGACACTTTTCCATTGTGTTTTTATGTTGTTAATGGTGTTGGTTCATTCAAAAGGCGGAGATAGATTTTGATGACGTTTGTGAATGTGTGTGATGTGTCACTAAAGCTGAAAGTAAAATTAAACTAATCTAAATGTATGCAAGTGCAAATAAATTTAAACTAAGTTGATGCAAACTAACTAACTATATGCCCTAAATGTGTGTTTTCTGGAAAATGGTAGAGAGGGAGAGAAGGTGTGCACCTAGAGAAATGATGTGATAGTTGAATGCTCCTAGAAGCTTCTAGAATGTTTTTGAAAATGATAGAAGGACACTTGCGCCAAGTGGGGAAACGTAGTCCTCCAGCTGGAAAACTATCCCGAAACAAGTTTCGGGGAAATGGGTGTCAAAAAACATAGAAACTCTTTTTCGGGCCTAGCACAGGGACTCGGTCATCAATACGGGTGACCTAGTCCTCTTGTGGCTTTCCAAGGAATTAGGCTTTGGTTTCATGGGTCTCGATTGATGTTCCCATTTTTTGAAGCAATCTATGATAGGAACCTCTAAAAGTGACCCGTAACTTGTCTTTTGTCCTTCCTAGGGTTTAAGACTTAGAGTTGACTTGAGGAAAATATTTGTACTTCTTGCAACACTTTTCCCTTCACCTAACCTCCATAAAAATACTTGCAAACACATGCAAAGACCATAAATTATTGGGCTTAGGATATAAGGGTTTTCTTATGTCAAACCCCTTTGTAGGTGATTAAACCCAAATGCAAGAAACACAAAGAAAAGTAAGAGTGAATGATAACATAATAGGAATGCTTACCAAACCTTTTTTGATGGCCTACAACATGCATGAGAAACTCCAATGGAGTTAGTATGAAAACCCTAATACTTGTAGGCTTGCTTGGTTGCTTGAGTACTTGATGATTGAGAGCAAGAGAGTGAAAATGAACTAGGAGAGTACAAATGAACCAAGAGAGAGGAAAACTGGAGGTAGAAACCCTTATTTATACATGTGAAACCCTATTTTTCCTGAAATGCAACCTAATAGGCCGACCTTAGGGTTTAGGAGGCAAGATTCTCGTTGAATATTATTTAAAATTTGAAATTTATGCTTAAAGGGAGTAGGTCACCCAAAGTGGCGACCCAGTCCTCCTAGGAAAATTTTGATGATTGTCAGGAATTAATTTATGTTTTATAAAGTTAATGGGGTTTTCCTCCCAAAACACACTTAGGTTGGGACTAATGATGCATTAAAAGGGGAAATTAGCATATAAAAATGGCTGACTTAAGGGTGATGAGCCTAGATAAGTTTGAAAATTCCACACAACACTTTACAACACTCTATCATAAGGCTTAGGAAGGTGCAAGAATGTGTTATTTAGGTGAATTATGTTGAAAGGGTCTAAGAAAAGTGAGGAAATGTGTTACTACACTTCACAAAACCTTAGTAAAACATTGTTAGATTAGTGTTGTATTGTAATCTTACAAGGCTGAATTAAGGTAATCAAGGCCAAAATGAGTGAAAAAGTGCCAAGGTATACACTTTTTGGTGACACAATTATCAATAACTTAATTTTTATGTAGAGATTATTTTATATGTCCTCATTTAATTTGAATTTTGTAAATAATTTTAAACCCCATGTTATAGTCCACTTCTCCATTCTTATCTCACACCAATGCATGCGAGATTAAGAACCATTTGCATAAAATGAAAAAGTTATCTTTGTGTTTGCACATCAAAATTTATTAGTTGGAAATTGATTATGAAAATGTAAAATAAAACCATAGATCATGTCAAATGAATCTTATTATTTGAAATGTATCCATTAATTTTAATTTTAAGTAATTAATCATCAATAACTTTTTTTTTATTAATATGCAATATTAAATAATTTTAGTTACAATAGTTATTTGAAATTGATTCTAATTAATAATCTTAGGAATCACAAGTAAATGATATATCATTTGGAATCCATATTAAATAAATTCTCAACCAATAATAATTTTTAATAAATTTATTCTTAAAAAATTACAATTGAAAAATTAAATAAAATTTAAATTTTTAAATAATTTTTTTTTTAATAATAATAATTTCTCTCCAAAATGTAAGGTATGATATAATTTTATCTCTATCTAAGCTTTATATTTATTAGACGTAGGTGCACATCTATATTTGACTTTTTTGTCTAGATTAATCTTGATCAGTTGATTGATTATTATTTAATGATCTTAAGATACATATGCATACAAATACATGGCAGACTTGAAGTTGCGGATTAAATAATATTTATTAAAACTATGGAGTGTTAAAGGATTCTCCTTTTTTAAAGGGTTATTAGTCATGCCTTTAATTACTAATATTCAATAAAAAAGTATTCTTTAAAAAAGTTAGTCCATAACTTTGGGTAGGGCATATTTTTTGTAATGCTTATGTGGTACTAGAGATAATTTATTACTTTGATGTTATCTATTTTGATTATTTTTTATTTGAATATTAGTTATGATGGTCATTGCTAATGGATTTTTCAAAAAATATTTTTAATATTCAATACTTTTTATAAGTAGTATTTAGTCCATAATTTTTGAAATAAAAAAATGATTATGCATGTGATTTATGGGTTAGAAGTAGTAAAATAAAATGTACACAAGTATAAAGGATTCAAAAGTAGTCAATTATAAGAAAATTGAAAATAAAAATATCATTTTTTTATGAATTGCTTCTAGTAAAAACATGCTCCTCAATTGGTTTAGGAATTATGGTTCAATTCTTCATATATTAAAAATTTGAACAACTGAAAGCAAATAGATGTCCCAACACCAAAGAAATTTTGAAAAAAAGGACTTACATAAAAAATAATAAATGGATGACCAAATACAATGTGTAGACATGCAAAATATATGCATGCATCTAATAATACTTCATTCAACATTATTTCATCTATTAATTAAATAAACCAATATAATTAATTCACTTCTCTCAAAATTAAATAAATCTAATTATTTAATTATCTCCTATAGTTCCTGATTTAATTAAATCACTCATATACATTTTCATCTCATTTGATTTAAAATAAATACAAAAATTGAAATCATATCACCTAAACTCCTGTTAGATTAATCAAATCCTGATCAGTTTAATCCTAATCACCTAAATCCTCTAGATTCATCCACTTGCACAATAAATCATTTAAATTGATTTATTAAAACACCTATTTCCCTCACAGGGGCATATTCCCAAGGAATATGCCCTCATTAACTCTCATGTTTGAATTTTTTGGAAAAACATAATTCCCCCCAAAAACCCTCAACCATATTCATTTATTGCCATTTTCAAATTTGAAATGGGCACATTAGTCAACACTTGCACAATCATGGGCCAATCCCATTGTGACAAGTGGCTCTCTCCTATAGCAGAAGTTAAGGGAGGAGGAGCTAAGATTGAGAGATATGGGACTAAATCCCATCCAATGGGAGAGAGCCACTTGTCACAATGGGATTGGCCCATGATTGTGCAAGTGTTGGCTAATGTGCCCATTTCAAATTTGAAAATGGCAATAAATAAATATGGTTGAGGGTTTTTGGGAGGAATTGTGTTTGTCCAAAAAAGTCAAACATGAGAGTTGATGAGGGCATATTCCTTGGGAATATGCCTTTGTGAGGGAAAATAGGTATTTTAATAAATAAATTTAAATGATTTATTGTGCAAGTGGATGAATCTAGAGGATTTAGGTGATTAGGATTAAACTAATTAGGATTTGATTAATCTAACAGGAGTTTAGGTGATATGACATTTGATTTCAATTTTTTTATTTATTTTAAATCAAATGAGAGGAAAATGCATATGAGTGATTTAATTAAATCAAGAACTATATGAGATAATTAAATAATTGGATTTATTTAATTTTGAGAGAAGTGAATTAATTAAATTGGTTTATTTAATTAATAGATGAAATAATGTTAAATGAAGTATGATTAGATGCATGCATATATTTTGCATGTCTACACAATGAAAACTTGAATTGCTGTCTAAATAAAAACAAATATGTAAATTCATTTATTCAAGAAGAAATCAAAAATATTATATTAATAAATTTTATACCATTTGATGAGCACAAAAAAATAGGGGAAAAATTCATTTAGAGATTAAAGATGTTCACAGTTCAATCAAAGACTCACTCACACCATATTTGATCCAAAAGAATTAAACAAACATCACCAAAATAAGAATGTGATCACACGATACACATATTTTGCATTGTTAAAGTAATTGAAATAAATGGTATGCCTTGTTTTGAGCTGACATGATGAAAGAATCAAGTGCTTTCCCACTACTTGGTATGAAATGACAAACATGTTATTATAGACTATGTTTTTGGAAGCCAAGCGTATACAAGGATTTGTCTACACATTTATCTATGTAACAACAAATATATGACATTAAAAGAAAAAGAAAAAAATCCACACTTGTTATCCTACTTACTATATTGGCATCATGGAAGCTCGTGGACTCTAGCCAAACCCTCGAGCAAGAAAAGCATGAAATTCCCATGGGAAATTTCATGGAGTTCCATCATACATCACACAATAAAAAAGTAGGGGAAAATCTATTGTTTTCTTATATAATCTCTAATATTGTAGTGTTTTCTTTCTCTAGTAACATTGAAAAAAATAGTTATCTTAATTTTTGAATTCTTTTGCATGCTTAAACCTAGTTCCTACATGGGCAAGAAAAACCAAAAAGGAAGCATAAAACGTGAGTAAGTATATGTGTAAAATCAATATAGAAAATGTGAAATTAAAAATAACTTTAATAATATTTACAATTGGTTCACTGAATGTATTTATTGATAAAAGAAGAGTTATGTACAAGTAAATGTACTATTGATGGTGTTTAATAAGGGAGATCAACATTGGATCGAGTTGTTGGACCATTAAAGAATTTGAAATAAACAAATTATAATACACTAATTCTCTTAAATGTCTATTTTATCTATGCAAGATTATAAAGGAAATAATATAGATATAATATTAAAGAGGTTAGCATTATCTATTCTATATAGAAAGAGATAAAATGGAACATTTTGAATACATGGAATCTTGGTAAAGAATTGTGTATACATAATCTATTGGAGAAGTTGAAAAGAGAGTTGTGGAAACAATGACAAATGCAATCAATGGAATAGAGTATGTTTCTGGTAGGCAAGTGCATCTAAGAATTTGTGTGTCCATGTATATAAGCAACAAGAACTATATGAAGGTTGAAGGAAAAAGAACTAAACCTATAGTCATTCTCCTCCCTACCATATTGGCATCATGACACCTTGCGAGATGTAGCCAAACCCCCAAGAAAGAAAGGTATGTAAGGTCCATGGAAAATCTTATCGACTCTTATCATATATCACACAATAACAAAGTTTGAGGAAAATGGGTGTTCTCAAACAAGATCTCTAATATTGTAGTCTTTTTGTTGTTGTGACAACTTAAAAAAATAAGTATCTTGATAAAGAATTAGCATCATGAGATTTGAAGATGGCTAGAGAAACATGGATAGATGGAATATATAGAGGAGTGTATAGTAACTAAAAAGGAGCATCTATCTTCAAAAACATATATGTCTGGTATAGATTTTGTTTTGGAAGTTCTTATATTTTCATTGCATGGCTAAGATGTATATGCAAAAATGTGTTTGCAAAATATGAAAATTTATAATAACCAATCACCAGAAAGGAAAAAAATGTAGTCATGTATGAAATGAAAACCAGGCCAACCATGGCATTGTAAATGGTTTAGTTGAATGAAGCAATATACACCATTGTCATGTGCTTGTAGGGATAAACAATTTGATGCAATCAAGAAATTGTTTGTCCTCTCACAAGCACATGAAAATGGTGTGTAGTTTCCCTCCACGATCACATAAACCACAATCTATAATGGTTGTAAAGGGGAAATATTGAATGGAAGTTTTTTTATGGAAAAAGAATTACGCATTTGACTTCAAAAAAGATATTCTACTCTACCCATTGCATTTCTGCATGTGTGCACTATTATCTCTTCATCTTATCTACAAGATTATTTACATACAATTTTTAATCAAGATGGAAATTTTCCCTATAGTTATAACAACATTTATATTATGTCATTCTAAATGTATTTATATAAAAAATACAATCACAATTTGAGGAAGCATATAGTAAAAATGGTCATCAAACTGACAAGCCAACTATTACATAGTTTGCCAACTATTACATAATGAACATTTTTCTTTGCGGAACTCAGAAAAAGAATATCATAAAAAAAATTGATACAACACAAGCAATCTATTTAATAGTTGACTCGTCAATTTAAAATTCAAGCTAAATTATTTAACACTAAATATTATAGACAAAATATAGAGATTATAAAAGAACTATTAGAAAAACACTTAAGAATCACATGTAAATACCAATTGTTACACAAATTGCTTGTTTTCTATAAATATGTTTCATGATGTTGTTTTTTTCTCATATATTTGAATCTTTGTATAACAAGTTGTCCATTATTGTAGTTTAGCTCTTGTATTCTTCATATCTTAACCTAGGTAATTTCTATGAGAGTTTTCATTAGCCCAAACATGAACATAATTTCTTGGCATTGGAAATTAGTAATTTCCAACGATTGATGACGAGATTCTCGGGGTTGTTTATGATGATGTAGAGTTTGATAATTACATGGGTTGGCAGTGGTGGAGTTGGTTGTCTTGATACGTGGAAGCAAAGTTGTAAGTGTTTTCTTGTGTGAAGGTTAATCCACTCTAGCGTTGTTGTACGATGGTGTAAGAGGAAGTAAATATAATATATTCAATGTTGTAGTGTGGGAAAGTATATTTTGTTTGGTTGCATTTTTTAATGATCCATTGTGGTGTTGGTTTGATAGCAGAGTATTGAAAAAATCGTTGCCTTTATCTCTGTTTAATAGCAGGTTGGAGAGTTTTAACACTGGCATGCTATAAAATGTTGGATAAAATATATTGATTAAGTTGCATTGTTTGAAGAGCCATTGTGGTTTTTTTTTCATTGTATACTATTGTAAAAATCATCACCTACAACTTGGTTTTCATTTTGTACATGACTACATTTTTTGCCTCTCTAGTTATTGGTTGTTATATGTGTGTATGTTTCATAAACACTTTTCTACATATACATCTTAGCCTTGCAATCAAAATATAAGAACTTGCAAAAAAATATATACCAATATATATGTTTATGAAGTAAGATGAACCTTTCTAGTTATTATACACTCTTCTATAGTCTACGAAATTGGGCTTTGTGGATGGTGCTCTAGTTAAAACAGATGAAAAAAAAGAATATCATGAAACACATTGATATAGGATGTGAGCTACATTGTATGGTAATAAATATTGAAGACAAATAGAGAAATTGTATAAGAGGTGTTAGAATGATTAATTTATTGTTCATGTCTTTTGCTCTCTACTTATTGTTATTTGTTATATGTTTGTATCTTTGGCGTTATACCCATTTTGGAGACTTCAAAGAGATTATGGCTCTGTATGGATGTAGAAATTGTAGTTAAATATTCTTGCTTTCATAAAAAAATATGGTAAGGGTTAGTAATTTTTTTCCCTTCATTTATTATTTATTTTTATCTTTGTGCATCTTTGGCATTATACCCATTAACATAGGAGAAATTGTAGATTAATATAGGAGTAATTGAATATATATATGTAGAGAGTTAGTATGAAAGAATAAAGATATTCAAGATAAAGTTAGTTTAGTGGTTGTTAAGTGTTATTCTAATAGCTATTTTACTATTATTTTATTTTTTTATAATATTTAGTGCCAAGTAATGTAGCTCAAATTTTTAATTAAGTTTGTGGCATTATACCTATTTTTCATAGATTATTGCTATCCATTGGCTTTACGAGTTTTATTTAATGTGGGTTTACTGCCAAAGAATGTAGCTCAAATTTTGAATTGACTAGCCAACTCTTACATAGACTCCTTGTCTTGTATCAATATGTTTAATGTGATTTTTCGATCATCTTTCATTTACCTGTGATTCTTAAGTGTTTTTCTAGTAGTTCTTTTATAATTGCTCTATTTTGTCTATAATATTTAGTGCCAAATTATGTAGCTTGAATTTTTAATTGAAAAACCAATTGTTATATAGATTGCTTTTGTTGTATCAATATCCACTTCACCATAAAAGACTTCTCATTATTGTAGTTCACCTCTTCTATTCTACATGTTTTTAAGTTGTATTTAATGTGTGTTTTTGATCATCTATCATTTTCCTATGATTATTAAATGTCTTTCTAATAGATCTATTACAATTTCCCTATTTGTCTATAATATTTAGTGCCAAATAATGTAGCTTGAAATTTGAATTGACAAGCCAATTGTTACATAGATTGATTGTCTTGTATCAATATGTTTTGTGATATTCTCTTTCTCTAATTTGTTTGGAGCTCCTTGTAACAATCTATTCATTGCCATAGTTTAGTTCTTGTATTCTTCGTATCTTAACCGAGGTAAATGTTTTTTTGCATTTAATTAAGGATTGTGTCTCATGTATTTTTTTTCTTGGCATGACACTTTTGAAGTTTATTATTCTATTGTCCTTGTGAAAAGAATTGTTTTTAACTTTCAAAATTCTAAAATTTTGTAGATTGGTATGAACTACAAACATGACATTGATATGTACCTTTAGATTGCTTTCATTTTTTTTTGCTCTGGTTATTGTTCCTTGTTATCTCTACACATCTTTGGTTCTATACACATTTTGTATAGCAGAAGTTGTTTGTAAGAAACTATTCATAGCCATAGTTTACAACTTTTATTCTCCATATGTTAAAGTTCTATTTAAAATGGGTTTTTGATCATCTATCATTTAGAAATTGTGAAAGAGTGTTCGAAAAACACTTAACAATCATAGGTAAATGATATATGATAGAAAAACCACATTAAGTATAACTTTAAGAGAGGTAGGAAAACATACACAGACAAAAAAAATTGAAAGTGGGCCAAAGGTTTTTGTTCATCTATCATTTATGTGTGATTCTTAAGTGTTACTCAAATACCTCTTACAACTGTTACATAGACTGCATGTCTTGTACCAATATGTTTCATGATATTATTTTATCCTCCTTTGTTTGAATCTCATTATAACAAACTACTAATTGTCATGGTTATTTTGTTTGGATTGAACATGTTATATATCTTGTATCAATATATTTCATGATATTATTTTTTCCTCCTCTATTTGAAGTTCCCAATAACAAATTGTTCTTCATGATATTCTTTTTTTTAGTTCCCCATTACAAATTGTTCTTTATCATAATTTTCCTCTTCTATACTCCATATTTTAAAGTTCTATTTAATGTGGCTTTTGTATATAATATTTAGTAGCAAATACATTTTATTCTAATAACTCTTATACAATTTATCTATTCATCTTCAATATTTACTACCAAAGGATGTAACTCGAATCTTGTATCAATATGTTTCAAATTTTACTATCTGTGTATAAGTTTAAAAAATGGGAAAGGTTTTCTTTACATAAAAACATTTAGGATCGCATCATATAATTGTTGTCATAACCTAAAGAAAAAAGGTATCATCATAAAGAACTGGGTTTAAATAATTGATTTGGAAAGCTAAGAAGATAGCTAGATAAGCATGGAGAAATGCAGTCGGTAGAATACAACATGTTGTGTATTTGTAGCTCAGTCAATATATGATGACCTGAAAACCAAAACCACAAACTCATGCTCATTATCCTCCCTACCATATTGTCATCATGAAGCCCCATGGATTGTAGCAAAACCCCCAAGCAAGAAAAGTATGGAAAACCCATCATAAATTTAATGGATTCATATCATATATAACACAATGACAAAATAGGGGAAATTTGGGTCTTTTCATATATGATTTATTATATTGTAGTTTTTTTTTTTTTGTAACAACCTTAAAAGGATTGGTATGCTGATAAAGAGTTGTCTATAGATATTTTTTTCCATAAGTTGAAAATATAACTATAGAAAAATGGACAAATATAATGTGTATAATAGACTATGTTTATTGTAGTCAAGTGCATGTAAGAATTTGTGCATGCATGTACATATATAGCTGTAGATTCTCAAATTAACATGAATTTCTCTATTAATCAAATAAAGGAATTTATTCATTAATTCACTAATATTCATCAAGTCTGATTAAATAAATCAATTTATTTAATTAAAGTCCTAAAGGTCCTCTCATCAGATTTGATAAATCAAATTGAATAAATCAAATATCATAAACCCCAAAAATTCCTCCATGTTAATTAATCTGAATTAATTTACCCCTAATCCTAATTACCCATCCTTTAGGTTTTGACTGAAGCTAGGTCAAACCTGAACCCCTGACTAACCCACCCACTTACACATGAACCACATTTTATTTAATTATCTAATTACCCCTTTTCCCTCACCAAGGCATATTCTTTGAGAATATCCCCTCATTTATTCCATTTGTTTGACTTTCTTGCCAAAACAATTTCTCTCCAAAATGTCTCAACCATATGTATTTAATCCCTCTTATAAATACATTAATCTCTCTTACACCTCTCAAATTCTCAACTACATGCATTAACCATGCACATTCTCCAAAATGTGCTTCATCTTCCTCCACTAGCCATGTGATAAGTGTCACAATCTCATTGGCTCTTCTATAGTCCCAAATTCCTTCCATCTCTCCATTATTCAGCTCTTGAATGTATAAATACAAGGCATTGCTACTCCACAATCCATCTACAATCTCAGGCATTTTCATTGTCATCTACTATCTTATGCACTTTCATTTTCATCACTTTATTTTTTGCATCTTCATCATTGGAAGCTTATCAAGGGGGTGGGAAAGGGAATCATTTTCACATCAAAGGAGCATCACTCCCATTATGGGATATATTTTGATCTTGCTTTCTCGTGCTTAAATCTAATTTATTTGATTATTTTTATCTTGTTTGCATGGGTAGCATGATCAAATATTTCATAGGGATGTTTGATTTGTTGTGTTTATTTTTACATCATTGCTAGTATTTGCCAAAGTTTAATCATCTATAGGTTTAGCATATACATTTGGCGCTAGAAGGAGGGCTCATAGTTTTTCTTCACATTTATTGTGCATTGGCTTACTTGTAACTATTTATTAGCATAGAATTTGCCAGAGTTTCTAAAAGCCTCTACAATAAATCTATTTTATGCATATCCAGATTACATTTCTTTGAAGAATTATCTCAAAAGAATAGCATTCCTTATGTATGCTTCCGCATTTTGAATATGTTTCTATCTGACCAATTTTTTAGTGTAGCTCCTGCAAGAATGACATATTCACTTGGCGGCTTGTAGATACACATCTGATAAGTTAGCACGACATCTATGAACAAGGCTCCAATCTTTGGCCAAGCTCAAGTTAGTCCCTATGTAAGGCACCTGATTGCTATGTGCAGCCTCTCTAGCCTTCTCAGCATGATCTTGGTAGAGGATGCAACTTGGTATAGGATGTAACTCATATATCTATTTGTAGATTGATATGGTGAAATCTATGTTCATTCATTAGATTGATGTGCATCGTAAATATTTTATTGTGCTATACTTTTGATAGTCTAAATATATTTTTTTAACTGCTTTTAAAGAGGTCTGATAACATAGTACTTAATGTTTTTGATAAAAGGGTAAAATGGGTTTTACAGGGACCCAAAACCACAAAGTTTACAAAATAGCGAAGAGAACACCAAAGTTCTACCAATAAAATAGCTACTCGAGAAAAAACTAGTAGCAATCAAGCAAAAAGCACTAGAAGGGTCAGGAAAGAAGGGACAGTAGAGAAAGAACACAGAAAGCCCCAACCATTACATTAGAGACCTAAAGACAGTCTCTATCTCTGCCTCCATATCCTACATATCTTTAACCCCCTTTTTAAAGGTTTGAACCATTTTCAGAGTTAGGGGGGCCTTGCGCTTGAAATTGGCATGGGTTCTTCTAGAAATGCCACCATTCGTGTCCTAGCTTTTATCTTTTGTATCTTCCAGGTCAACCACCAGAGATCCCTGCGAGGCTTTGTCAAGCTTTTCAGTAATCGCATTAATAATTATAGCATTATGTCTTGCTATATGGCTATTTTTTTCTGTGA
The DNA here is from genome assembly GCA_007115665.2 of Sequoiadendron giganteum. Taxonomy (NCBI): domain Eukaryota; kingdom Viridiplantae; phylum Streptophyta; class Pinopsida; order Cupressales; family Cupressaceae; genus Sequoiadendron; species Sequoiadendron giganteum. The sequence continues at coordinate 551,869,032 of CM021106.1, forward strand.
TAGTTCTAATGGTATTCGTTAAGCACTCAACATCGGTATCAATGTTCCTATTACTATGTGCCACTTCTTTCTTACCCATTTCAGCAATCTTACTTTGCAGGGCCAAGTTTTTAATTTTGAGCTCATTGATTTCAAAGAAGGTCCAATCTAGGAGTTTAGAATGGGACTCAAAATTGGTTTTATCCAGGTAGAGATAATCAAGGGAGGGCTCTTTTTCAGTGTTAACAGGGGAATTGTCAACATTGTGCATGTCCGATAAAGGGTCCACACAGTGCTCAGAGATGTTGGTATCAGCTTCCTCCGACTCAGACGAATCTTCAGTGTAAGAGACAAGGCTTTTAGCCTAGGTAGTCTTTCCAGTAGGGCTGATCTTAGGAGGAGGACAGTCAGGCTCAAGCTCAACCCAGATTTTACCCGGTTCCCTGGAAGGGCTAGCATGCAAACTAGGGGCTTTTGGACCTGGGCTAGGGTTAGGAAAATACTCCCAGCCACTGGGCTCAGTATCATCACTCTCATCATCAGGGTTGGCTTCCAAGGTAGCAGGGGCGGGCACATGCAGATGTTCAATAATAAGCCTAATTAACCTAGTATGAAGAATAGGAAATCTTTTGGGGTTTTTTTTATTGTCCTCCAAACTTTTCTTTGAAGAGCAGAAGAGATAATAGGGGATAGAGACCCTTACCTTGTGATGGAAATGGTTGAGGAGAGTGAAGTGGTACCCATATACTTTAGTAAAACGCCCGTCCACCGTGATATACTCCATAATGGCCCGAAGAACCTTTCTCCATATAGATTTTATGGAGTCAACATCAAAGTAACTATTAGCAATTTTGACCAAGCTTTGCTTTTCCTTGTCACTTTTGGGGAATCTAATAACAGCTTCATCAGAGTAAGCCCTATCCCTAAAAAACTTCTTCCCATCAGTGGGTAATCTTGTAAATTTGGCAATAAGATTTTTATTGAGCTCCACATTCCTGCCGAAAAGAGTCAAGTTACCATCATGGCAATTTTTGGCGAAGAGATTCGTTGTCTCCATATCAGAACCATGAAGCTTCTCCAGAAAAGGAATAAGTCCTCCACTTTTATCTTGTTCTAAACCTTAGCATTTTTCATATGGGTTTCATAGCTGTCTAGCTCAGTTCGCTTTCTGTTTCCTCCCATATCGGCCGAAACAATGAGGAACATCCAAACACAAGCCTTTCTAAAATTGACCCCACCAAATCTTGGCACCCACAAAGCGTGTGGAGTTATCTTGCAAATTACTCCATAGAGCTCAGTCCCATACAATCTAATGATTATGATGTGAAAGATCCAACCTATCCTCATTAAAGGGATAACATGATGCCTTACCATGTGATTTATCATAATTTAATAGGGCATAGACTTTAATATTTAGATCGCTATTATTTAGCCAGGTACACACTTCTTTACTCTTAACTCCTTCATTAGCAAAAAAGTCTATAACAGTATTGGCTTCTCTATAGGCATGTGATATTTTAACTTTTTCAAACTTGACCAGTTTCAATTTAGCTTCATCAATCCACAATTTGATGGTCCACGAGGGAGGAGACTTGCCATGGAGGTAGTCAATTATGTTTTCGGAGTCTCCTTCAAGCCATAAGTTTTTAATGTTGAGACTTTGGGCTAAATTTATGATATGGTAAGCACCAGCCGCCTCCGCCAGGTGATTAGTTTGAGAGACAAGAGGAGAGGCAATCACACCTATGAAGCTACCATTGGAATCCCTTATAACTCCTCCACAGCCCGCTACCCCCAGATTGCCTTTAGTCGCACCATCAAAGTTAGCTTTGATCCACCCATTAGGCAGAAAAGTCTAGCAAACTCCCTCTCTGTCCTTTTTAGCCTTCATAGTAAAGCTAGATAGAATAGGATTTATGTTTCATTCCTTAGCAACACAAAAATCATAGTTCGAAAACTCCACATTCAAGGTCTTCCTATCCTTCTGGGCCACGGCACTGAAGTTTTCCTTCAGAGATCTAACAATTTTATCAAAGACATAATCCATAGAGGCTTCTTTGCCCCTAAAATTTTTGTTGTTGTGTTCTTTCCAGATGCCCCAAGCAATATGAGGGAAGGATAACTCCCAAAAAAATCTAAGTAAAGGATTCCTTGTTGGGGCTTTCCATTAAGAGAAGAGATCTTCAATGAGCATCAGGAAAACCGAAGAAAGGTTCCATAACCTGATAAAATTTTCCCAAAGAGAAGCAACAAAAGAGCAATGAAGGAATAAATGATTTACAGATTCTGCATCCATCTTACAAAGACAACATCTATTAGGGATTTGAAATCCCTGTTTACACAGGTTGTCAATCGTAAGCAACTTATTTTGAAACAAGATCCAAAAGAAGATGTTAATTTTAGGTATCAGATTATTGCACCAAGCTTTAGACCAAAAGGGAGGATGATCCAGAGATGAAGTGAGCTTAGCAAAAGTAGAAGACACAGAAAAATTACCAGAGGGATCATCAATCCAGACTACACAGTCCTCCAGCTACTGTGAGCTAAGTCTAATTGCCATCAACGTAGTCTGGATGGGGACCAAAGCCTAACTAACTCTGCCCAAGTCCACCCAATTACCATTTACTCTATAATCTTTAATGTAAGTTCCAAACCTAGCCTTGCAATTCTCAGCCCAATCTCTGAAGGGATTGATATTTATCAAGGGTTCCTTAAAAAGCCATCTGTCTTCCCAGAATCTGGTACTGTTACCATTTCTCACTTGCCAACCAATGCCTTCCCCCATAATCTTTTTTCCAATAATTAAATTGTTCCAGCATATAGATCCTCTCGGAAGAAGGTGGGGGTCCTTCTTAATAATGGAAGAGCAATTGTTATCTAAATATTTGGTAGCCAGAATATCTATCCACTCCCCAGAGGAGGAGAAGATTCTCCAAATTTGCTTAGCTAAGAGGATTTAATTAATAGATCTTATTCTTCTTAACTCAAGTCCACCATTCTTTTTAGGTCTACAGACCAAATTCCAATCAATTAAGGGAATTCTTTTATTTTCCTCAACACCCAACCAAAGAAATCTTTTTTGAATTTTTTCAATTGTATCAGCATATTTGGCAAGGATCTTAAAGAGGCTCAGGGCATAGATAGGGAGATTCTGAAGGGAGGCTTTGAGGAGCTGAAGCTTTCCAACTTGGCTAAGCAAAGCACCTTTCCAACCTGCAAGCTTCTTACTAAATCTATCCACCAACGAAATCCAAAAGGCATCAGGAGGTTTCATACTTAAAGGAAGACCCAGGTAGGTGGCAAGAAGGGATTCCACCTTACAATCCAAAATTTTGGCAATTTTGGTCTGTCGATGAGCCGGAGTATTGAAAAAGAACAACGAGCTTTTTTGATTGTTGATCAGCTATCCTGAAGCTCTCCCATACTTGTCAAGCAAATGTTTTATAGATTTAGCTTTAGGCATACAAGCTTGACCCATGAGCATAGTATCATCAACGAATTATTGATGAGAGCACACCAAGTAGCCCGAGGAAGGTCTGAGCCCGGAGATAACTTTAATGTCAACCAATTTTTTCAAGTTCCTACCTAAGCTTTCAACAATAATAGTGAATTAAATAGGAGAAATAGGATCACCCTACCTGAGACCTCTGGTACTCTGAAAAAAGGAGGTCAGGGAACCATTGACCATAATTGATATGGAAGATGTGGACACAAGTTGTTCCACCATTTGAACGACCCTATTATTAAAGCCAAAGGCCTTCAAAATTTTAAATAAAAAAATCTAGTCAACTCTATCATAGACTTTTGATATGTCAAGCTTTAATAGGAAACCTTCAGTCTTCAATTCAACAAGGGAGTGAATGTTCTCATGAACCGAAACTATAGAATCAAGTATTTATCTACCAGGGATGAATCCATTCTGTTGAGGAGAAATCAAGGAAGGCAAAAAAAAAAAGAATCTAGAGGTTAAGACCTTAGAGATGATCTTGTATAAAGAATTACAGAGACTGATAGGCCTGAAAGCCTCAAAGTTATTAGCTCCAGGTTTCTTGGGGATGAGAACCAAGAAAGTAGCATTTAGTTCTTTTAAAAGACATCTGGCTTCGAAAAATTCTTTAACAGCATTAACCACATCTTCTTCAACAATCTCCCAGAACCATTGGAAGAAGAACAAAGGAAAACCATCGCACCCCGGGGCTTTATTCCCATCAAAGGAAAAGAAAACCCACTTGACTTCCTCATTGGTGGGGATAGCAGTCATATAAGAGTTGTTCTCTTGGTTGATAATTCTTGGTATAGCTTCCACAAGCTGATCTTGCTCATTCTGGTTTATTTCAGTACTAGCCGATAGAAGAAGTTTAAAGAAGGAGCCCACCTGCATCCTATTATCCTCTTCCTCCACAAAAGTGGTTCCATTCACATCTATTTGAGATATTCTATTAACAACTCTTTGTTTAGAAGCTGAGAGGTGGAAGTACCTTGTGTTTCTATCTCCAGCCGATAGCCAAAGGGCTCTTGATCTTTGTTTCCAGAACTCCTCCTCCTTCCCAATAATGTCATGCATTTTCATAAGGAGTCCATTCTCTTTTTCCTTAGTATCATTCAAGTAACCCTCATTCTGTATTTTGAGTTGAATTGCTCCCAGATCCATCTGAAGTTCGGACTTGATCTTAAAGATGTTCCCAAAAGAATCCTTTTTTCATTTTTTAAGATTACATTTCACTTCCCTTAATTTTTTTACGATTTTGAACATAGCAGTTCCTTGAATACTTATATTCCACCATTTCTTTAATTCCTCTTTGAGAGCAGGATGGGAAATCCATATTTTTTCAAATCTGAAGGGGGTGTTCTTCTTTTTTATAGGATCCACAGTGAAACTGATAGGGGAATGATCAGAACCTATTCTAGTGAGGGCTTTAAGGGAGCAATAGTAATCAAAATACGAATGATTGGAAATTAGAGATCTATCTAATCTGACCTGTATGAGGTCCATCCCCATTCTACAATTTGAGCAGGTGAAGGAGGCTCCAAGAAGATCTAGATCTATTAGGCCTTGAGTATCAATAAAATTTTGAATATCCTCTTTACTTTCTAAGTTAATTTGAGATCCCCCAAATTTCTCACCATTCATTAAGGGGGTATTGAAGTCCCCCATTACAATCCAAGCTTCTTTATCAAAAATCCTTCTAATGGAGGCTAATTCCAGCCAAAAGGATTTCCTCATACCTTTTCCACTAGGAGCATAAATGTTCATTTGAATCCAGCTAAAGTTATCTCTTATATGAGTGAATCTAGTAACTATGTGATTTGTACCTTCTAGAATCAGATCTCCTTTGATGTTGTGGCAGTTCTAGAAAGTAACAATGCCACCCGAAGCACCATTAGAATTATTGCCCTGGTTACAGTAGTATTGAAAGAGTTTCATTTTTTCAATTTTCTCCTTAGACATTTTAGTTTCCTGAATTAGAAGAATATCAAGTTTGTGATCTCTAACAAAGTTGCAAAGAACATCCTACTTGTGGGGGCTATTGAGTCCCCTTATATTCCAAGACATAATCCTGATTAAATACTGGGAGAGTTAAGACACTCCGGGATGGTTTTCTGAGATCCATTCGCTATATCCTGAAAACTATTCAGCTCTCTTTTTTTTCTCGAATACTTTTTACCTCTTGAGTTTTTTGTTGCACCACAATCAGCCTTACCTCTTGATCAGGTGGAAATGCCACTTGGGGTCTTCCCTTGTTTTTTTTTTCTAGGCTTCTTCTTTGATATATTTTGTTCTTTATTAGTCCCATCCTAATTGTGCGTCTCTCTGCTATATTCCCAATCCTTATCGTTTGGTAGTCTTTGTTCCCAGGGTAATGTATCCATGTTACCATTCTCTTGACAACACAAAGCATTGTTGGAAAGGTTAACTAAGTAATCCTATTTTTCAAGGGATTCTAAAACCCCAACAGCAGAGCTGGTCTCCAATAGGTGTTCCACACCCATAGGGGAGGGAAAAACAAATAATAGGGGGAGAGGAGGGATATTCAAGACCAAGGATAGGCCCTCACTAGGGATATCCTCCAAACTCGGTATCTCTTCATTTCTATCAGATGGCACTATCATTTGAGAGAAGGAAGGAGACATGATCCAATCTCCTTCTTTAGCTAGGGTGCCCTCAATAATACCTCTTTCCTTGGGAATAGACTTTGGGTTATGAAGCTCAAAAGGGACCACACCTTTTTCCTCCAAATCCACTTCAATCTCTAAGGAGCCTTTCTGATTATCGGCTTCAATAACCAACTCCTGCTCTTTATTATCCCTCCTTCCTTCTCCAAAGCCATTCTTCTTTTTTTTCCATTCTTTTTTTCCCGGTTGTGCTGGCTTATCTTTCTCTAGAGCTGCATTAAGAGGGCATTTTTTTTCCCAATGACCAGATTTCCTACACTTGATGCAGGCAAACAGGATGGTTTCAAAATCTATACTCTATTCCCAAGAACCCAACTTAGATTGTATCTCTATCCATGAGGGTAAATTTACTTCCTGAGGAACCCCCACACATATCCTCGTGAAAACCAATCTCTTTCTAGCAGCTGTCATTGTGTCAATCGAAAGGAGCTCACCAAAGGAGCTTGCAATACCCAAGAAGATGTCTTCACTCCAGTATTCCAAGGGCAGGCCTGGAAGTCTAACCCAGATTGGAACATTCTCAAAGATAGAGTCCGATAGATCCAAGTGGGATGACCACTTCTTTAGAGCCAGGGATGATTTTCCTATCACCCAGGGACCTCCACCTCTCACAGCTGTAATATCCTCTTTGCAAGTAAATTCAAAAGCAAAAAATCCTTTAGGAAGAGTAGCAACAAAGACTTTCCCACTAGTTCTCCATTTATTTTTAACAAATTCCCTAACCACTTCAATATTTGGTCTAGGACCCATAAACTTTCCAACCAGGGTTCATTCCATTAAGGCTATATTATGGTCTATAATCAGATCAAGAATTGAAATAGTAAACTTACCTCTAGCAGGGGACGGGATATTTTGTACAAGAGGGAAGGAAGACTTTCCATTAGGTTTTGCAGTTTCCTCCTAAACCACCAGTGGTCCCTACTCCCCCACTACCTTTCTCAATTTTTTTGGTGGGAGAAGTAGCAGAGAAAGATGCCAGAATTTCCTTTCCCCTAGGGTCCACCTGTATTTTGTCACCGGATTCCACATCATCCTGGTCATCCATACCTTGCTTCTGACTCGGTTCCAACTCCTGATTCGACTGTTGATTATCTGATCTTACTTCGCTTCCAGATCCACATCCATTGATTTGAAATTTGAACTTCATTTTCTCCTGCCCGTGACTGTGCCCGTGACTGCTCTTGTCCATTCTTGACTAAAACTTAATGTTTGTTGAACTTATAATACTCTTTTGTGTGCTTGCTGAAGATCATTCTTTTCGATTTTACCATTTAGTGACTCAAAGATTTTGAAATTTATTAAGTGAATTTGATTTCTTTCTTGCATTTATTAAGGAATCTGCCTTTTACTTGATTCTATCTTCACTAAATTTGTATACAAAGAAGATGAAAACTTTCTAGCATCTTTATTCCTAATTGGCATCAAATATTTATGGTTTATTTTATAGGCTAAGACAATTAGAATTTGAGTTAACAACATGATGTGCAATTACATGACATTAGAATTGAATGACCTAAACAAAGTGACATTTTCTTAGATTTTTTTAAGCTCGAAGTAATGCAGGCTATCTTTTGTTTGAAATATAACTTATTGGTGCCATTAATATCGATTCAAGCCTTTGTTTATGAACTTATTTTGTTCACAATGATGATAATATTATTTCATTGGTAGAGATAATATTATTCACTACAAGATCACAATGGTAATAGATTTGAATCTTAGTTTTCATCACTCAACACCACCAATCAAGCTCACCCCTACTCGGGATACTCGGTTCCTCCATTAGTTCTTTTAAACAAATTTTTGAACTACATTTTTCCCCTTTGCAGTAGCTGTACATTTATATATGTTATCTCTCTCTTATGCGAATGTGTTGATCTATTTCTTAAAGTGTTCACATTTTTTACTCTAATTTATGAGTTGCTTCACTTATATCTACTGCTTGTTGAGCCTTCTCAACAACACATTTTTATCGAGCCTCATCTTGAGGTGTGCATTCATTTATTCTAAAACCTTATGTAATTTCAACATTGAAAAAAATCAATAGGTAGTTGTGGAATTATTTCTATTTACCACGAAATGCATAGACATTTAATGGTTGAATTATACCTTTTTCTTTTCTTTTTCTTTTTTCGCTGGTCTCCTAGCAGAAACAACTTGTAAAGATAGACATTGACATTGCTTGTTTTATCATTTGGCTGGGATTGACTTTTTTTGAATCCTGTGGTTTGGATCACAAGTCAATTTGTTAGTGAGAACACTGCATCGAAAATGAGTCTCTTGTATTTTTAAATTCGAAACATTCTTTCTAAACCTACTATCTAAAGGTTTTTTAAATGTGCTTTCTTCATTTCTAAAATTTAAGCATTAGAGCAGGAAAATCCAAGAGAAGCATTGATTTCTCTCTATTCCTCCACTATTAGATTGTTGTGGTTGCTAAGTTGAAATACAATTAAGAAAAGAAAAATGATTAAAAAACATATGATATAACTTGATTTCAAAACATGTTTATCTAATTTTCTGTTTTAATTTTGGAATGGTACACTTTGAAGGTTTGATAGAATCTCTTTATTTTGCTAGGGCTGCTCTTAGAGAGGGTGGAATTTTTTGTGATTTCTGCATAAAACTTGAGTGTTGGCTTAGCAAGTCACTTACTATCTTCCCTTAGAGTGGATTTTTCACCTATTTCTGCATAATTTCAAAGCACTCAAGATCTCGCCACATAGATGTCATTTCATGGTGTTGTTTTACTATGCTAATGATTGCATCTAATGACTACTGAATCTTGTAGTTCTTTCAATTTAATGTTTATTGTTCAAATTTTCTTCTTAGTTTGGTGATTGACTTCTTTACCTGGCATTAAAGTTGCATTCTTTAATTCTCTGACAAACTTTGGTAATTGGGTCTTTAGAGAAAAGACTTCTTATCTAAATGTTTTGCTGTCTTAACAAACTTGGGTCCTCTTATGGTCATATATATTTCTTAATTAAGTGCATTTAGTATACACTTTTAATATTAAAGTTGTTGTCTTAATGGTGTTTTGGTGAGTGTTGTTTTAAAGCAAAATTTGTGCATATAATAGTAATATTAAACAAAATTTATAAGCCTTCTACGTCTTCCAAGCCTTGCGTAGATATTTATTGACAAAAGACAAATCTAGTAGTATTTTAGATATATAAATAACTTATTTGTGTTGGGATTAATGTCACTACGGAAAGCAACTTCAACTTACATTTAATCTGGTTATTGTGCTATCTATTTATGAAAATGGGATCCAAGCTTGATATGATGGGATTTTGATGTTGCAATTTGGCCACCTTACTTTAGATCTAAAAAGGGGAAAATTCATTTTCTATTTGAATTTAAATAAATTTGTTGACTAGTGATTGGTTATGTTTTGCTAACTTAAATTTGTCCTATGTGGATTGCTAGGGTGGAGTCTATTGATTAACTTTGATCAATTCTTCTTGCTTAACTATAAACTGATCTACTTTGCATCAAGATGGATAAATCCAGATAGATTTGAGTTCAAGAATTAGGCATATAACTTGAAAAAGATTTTTTAAATGTTTATTGTAATAGCCTAGGACATGCAATGCTACTTTTGTCTATTGTTTTGAGACAACTCACTTCTTTTTTGGGTTTGAAATTGAACTTAGAAATATACCAAAAAAAAATTGGACTAAAATTGAATAAGAAACTTCACACTTGGATTTTGGCACTCTAAAATGAACTCATCATTGCTTTGAGGCTTAAAATGAACTTGTGATTTTATTGTTTTCTAATATTTTTTGTAACTTGTGTCATTCCAATACATATGAAATTCTCTTGTGCTTCACAACAATATTGAGAATCAAAAGAATCTAGTGACATTGGTTGTCTAAAAATTCACCTACATATTTCAATTTGGAGCTAAAAATTTGAAAAATCATGCGAGCGTGAAGGAAAGGCATTGCATGTGCTCCCTCCTAGTGCTTTACACAATCTTGGTAGTTGAACTGCAAATGTACTTCTTCACTATTTTCTATCTTTGGAGAGCCTGCCTTGGTGGGAAAAATTGCTCACCCAAAGGGAATGTCTCAAACTAGTAATGAGCTAAAGCCAAGCTGCTCCCAACCGGTATATAAATTTGAATGTTGAGGAAATCTCAACATTACAAGAGCTAATATAGACAAGCAAGTGATTCTCCTTATAGGAGTTGATCTTGCCTCTCATGTGGCCTTCTTAACATGTGCCTTGATTAAGAACCAATCTATGTAAAATAAAAAATTCCTACTACTTGTTGATGTAAGAATGGTCATTTTGAATCTACTTCACATCTATACTATTCAAAATCCTTTTGATTGCTACATTTTAAGGATTTTCAGATTTGGTGGTCCCAAGATGTGTGTGTTGTGAGGGGATCTAGTGTCATCAAATCGCTAACTGTTCACTTTGTCTAGTGTTTGGAGAAATCTGAGTGGAGACTCAACAATTTTATTTTTTTCTATCCTAGGGTTGTGCATTTTTTCAAAATCAAATGCTCTGCTTGGATCAAGAACATTGAAAAAAAACACTCAACAAGGTCATCAAATTTCAAACCCTTTAGAAAGATAAAATACCTTTGAAAAGTCCCATATTATTGCTTGTCCCTAAGGATTCTATCCTCAGAGGCTTCTAAATATTGGGACATATATCTCAATTTTCTCTCTCCAAAGTCAACTTGGGAAACTATTCCCTTGAATCCTTGATTTTCACATAATGGACCTTGTGGAATGAAAAGGTGTCAAGACATAGACATTTAGTTTCAAAACTAAACAAGAATTCTTGTTGTGGTAAAAATAATCCATATCAGCAAGATTAATCAATTGAACAACATACATGTTCTTGTTATCTTTTGGTCATATGGTTTTCCATGCAAACATTGGTCATTTGGTCTGAATTACTCTTAGGGAAAAGGATTTTCTTCACCATATTAGTCTTGTAAATGTTAGAATCTAAGATCACCTGCATGTAATAACCTATTACATGCAAAAGACATTCAGAACAAAACAAGATCTGTAAACCTCAAAGTGTAAAATGCATTATGAGAATCTCAATTATTACAAAGAGATCAATCCTTATGAAGGAGATCAAGAAACCCTAAAAGGGAAACCCTAAATGAAACCCTAGTGTGCACACTTAATAATTAATCAATTATTAATGTGCCTAAGTTTAGCTTAAGCAACTAGAGGAATAAGTGACTTAATTAATTAACTAGTATGATATAATTAATTAAGCGTAATAAATTATTACTCTAACACCCCCCCTTAAGATGAACTTAGGAAGAAGCTAAAACACTAGAATAAGATGCATGCAAACAAAGATGGGTCCTGGCAACTAGGCCTGATCAGGTACCCATTTACAAATGCAAGAAAGAGGTAGAGGAGGAAAACCCAGTGGGACAAAACCCCCTGTAATGATATGACATGCTGCAAAGAAGCACTAGAAGAGCACTGTAGAGTAACACTGGAACCGCAATCTGGCAAGCAAGGAAAGATACTTCTGTCTACAAGAAACCATATTGGAATCATAATGATGCAATAGAAGACCCGATGCCACAGAACACTCGAAAACTCCAAATGGGAACAACGCTGGAATCTATGAAGCAGCAGTCGATTATTAAATGATGTATCACTGAAAATGAAGTGCAAAGATGCAAGTGGCACTCTCCCAACTGTCAAAAAATCCAAGTAATCTCCAAAACACCCATCGGGCCAAATCTGGATTAATGAAAAACCTAGGATAGATATAGAAAAAAGTGCATGGACAACAACATAAAGCTCCTCAATACCTTTCCAATGCCGCAAAGATAGCGAAAATCGGAGATCGTGGCAAAGAGTTATGAGCTCGGAAACATAAAAATTACATCTGACTTCAAACAGAAATAAATTCAGTAAAATAGGAAAATATTGAAAAATAAACTACACCAAATGAAAGTGCTCAGAACCAGCTTTCTGGTGATATCTTGTTTTCCCGATTTCGATACCGTATGCCCAAGTTATACAAAAAAGAAAAAAACTGCTTCTTTAGAGAAAACTAAGGTTAGGAGGGGCAAGGAGGGGCTGTACGGACGCTGACGTCAGCGGTTCACGGGCATAAATTTGACGGCCTAGAGGCCGTCGTTGCAAAAATCCGGCCCCCCTGCAAAAAAAATTTGGCCCCTGGTCACCCATGTGACCGTGGGCACAGAGCAGGGGGTTGGGCGGAGCCCCTGATTCTCCATGGGACCATGGCTGCAATGGAAGAGCCTGCAGGGGCTGGCGGACAGCCCCCGCTCATCCATGTGACTGGGGCTAACCCTGTTGGAGCCCACGGGGGTTGGGCGGAGGCCAGCGGCTAGATGGTGGCGGAAGCCGGCGGCAGTGGCGGGTCGGCGGCCGCCTGGTGGCCGCCGGGTGGCGAAATTCTTCCGAACTGGAGGCGCAAGAACCAATGCGCAGTTTTCAATTTTTTCTCAATTTTCATGAGAAGAACTACCTCGGAATGCGTGCTGGGGAGGCCATACGACTTTCCTTGCAAAATTTTTTTGCCTTAGAAACCAACTGCTCCAAAATGGATGATTTGACAGGCATTTCTAGGGTTTTGGGGCACTACAGACGCAATGGCGACGTCCGTTTGAGCCCATAGTGTCCTGAAAATTCAGCTACCCCTAGATCTTGCAAAAAAAGATGCCTATGGAAACCCTTGCACTTGAAACTCACTGAGAAGCCATATCTTCAGATCACAAACAAGCAGTGACAGGTCTGGAGCTCTGATACCATGTTAGAATCTAAGATCACCTACATGCAATAACCTGTTACATGCAAAAGACATTCAGAACAAAACAAGATCTGTAAACCTCAAAGTGTAAAATGCATTATGAGAATCTCAATTATTACAAAGAGATCAATCCTTATGAAGGAGATCAAGAAACCCTAAAAGGGAAACCCTAAATGAAACCCTAGTGTGCACACTTAATAATTAATCAATTATTAATGTGCCTAAGTTTAGCTTAAGCAACTAGAGGAATAAGTGACTTAATTAATTAACCAGTATGATATAATTAATTAAGCGTAATAAATTATCACTCTAACAGTAAACAAGGTCCCTCTTAGGTTCATTTAGGATCAAAACCACCATTCCATCCATTCAAAACATTTATCATCCCATCCCAAAAACAACTTTAGAGCTTTGGAAACATTAATATTCTACACTTAGGTACATCCTTAAACCAAATCAAAATCATCTATTTAGTTAGGGGTGTGTGGATGAATCCTTCTTCGCACACTTATTTAAATTATCACCCTTTTGAATGAGTTCATTTTAATATAACATCTAACATATTTGTATTCACAAGCTCATATCCAATCAAAACAATCAAAATCAAAACCTAAGTCTAGCATTGCCCCAAATTTCCCAAAAGTTCAAACACCCATATCACTCGCCCCTTTTCATCTTTCATCTCATAATTGGTCCTAAATTACTTAGAGGTCAACAAAGTCAAAACAAAAAAATAACATGGATTGTAAATATTCTCCCTACATCATGAGTTACATAAGTCAACCAAACTATCAAAGCCTTACAATACCAATTGATTATCAAAACTCACATTTATACAATCCATACATGTGATCATTATTTCTTACAAACCTCAATGGTACAACAAATGTGGGTATGCCGAAACTAAATTTTGGAACACCTATCCCTATGGTAGATTGAAATGAAATTCAAAAATTAAAAACTATCAAATACAAATACAAGCTTACCAAACATGAACATATCAAATCCACACTTGGTGAAATTTATGATAGATATGTTTGCAAATCATACTAGTGTTGTTTATAGTCTAAATAATATGCTAACAACTTCATATACTGATCCAAGTCAAGATAACACCATACAAAATCAAGGTTACCTAAATCAAAGCAATGTGATTCCCAACCACAATAATGTTCAATGTCCACCTATAATGCAAAATCTACACATCATTCCAAATCATAACATTGTCAAAAATCAGCCTGTGCATGGTCCCATACAAATACCACAAGTGTGGTGGAAGACTAAAATCACTGAGAGGGGGGGTGAATCAGTGATCTATAAAAAGTCAAAAAAAAATTGAGTTTAGTGTTCACTTTTAAACCAAGAAAACAAATGACAATTTGTGAAGTAGAATTGAGTTGTGTATCCACTAACTATATGAATAAGACATTGATATGAATAGACTTAAATGAACTATTTCTTCTTTCCCTTGAATGAAATTTCATAACATTAACATGATAGCTTCAGTATAAACATTTGTAGAAATGTAAAGACAACAATTTAATAACGAACTGCTAAGGAAAAAATCATAATATTTCAATACTATCATAATAAAGCAATGATACTATGAAACCATGAATTTTTCGAGTGGAAAACCCTCTTGGGGTAGAAAGAACACTTCAAAATGATACCTTGCTGGCTTAAATAAAATCACAACTTATAATGCCATACATGCAGAATTTAGAGCACCAACTATAGGAGCACGAACCCCTTACAAATTTAGGAACACCCATTCCAAGAAGCACCAACTCCTTACAAACTTAGGAGCACCCATTCTAGGAAGCACCAACTTATTTTAATACATTCCAATTATAGAATCCTATCAGAACCCAAGAAGTGTAGATTTTGCAACTCTAGAATTTCAATAGAAGACTATGTATATTATCATTAAGCACATGTTGAAGAATGTTGTATGAGAATGACAACATCTTCCTAAAATACAATAATACGAGAATCGCAAAAAATATTCTCAATGTAGTACAATCTTTACACAAAGTGAATGAAGCTTTATATTCTTCCCACTCAAGCCTTCCATACTAATACGTTAAATATTCTAAAGATTCAATGTAGAATCTCTAAAATAAAAGATATATCAATTAAATAATATGCATCATATTTGTAATATTTTCATTCCAAATTTGTCCATTAATCCTTCAAAAATACTCTTACACACACCTCAAATAGTGATCAACCACACTATTTATATACTATCATGAATCTTCACCGAAAACTAATAGCAATAACTATTTTTCTTCAGGATACCTGAATACATTAACCCTTTACCAGTTTGCTAAATAATAGTTAAGTCTTTTGAAGAAAAACAATGTCATTAACCTCTATAATTGAAATCTTATTGTCTTAAATCCAAATGTCTCAAAGCCCATTAAAAGGAGATTTTACTTTAATACTTGTTTAAGGAGGAATGAAAATAAATGAAAACCAAAGGAACCAATTCCAAACTTTAAACTGAAGATCTGCATCTATTACCTTCCAACATCCTCAATCAAAACTCTATGTTCTTCCACTGTCAGGCTCAGAAATATGCTAACACATCTTCATGGTGGTGGCTAGGGTTTTTAATGGTTTTCACAATAATAATTTTTCCTTAAAATTTTCTTTCCTTAAAAACAATAATCATTTGAAATCCGATAGATTATACAACATGATTAAATTCATTTTGAAGTCCACTGCTATTGACAAATAAAACCAACAATATTATGATAATATGTCAATTATGACTATCGATAACACCACTTAGGCCAAATGATATCCCTTCAAATTAAAATCAAATATAAGCCTTTAGATGATGCGACCTTACAAGAGATTTTTTTCTTTGCTTAATACAAGTCCCATGCAACCTGATTTAGACTCAACAATATTTGATTCTTAATGGTACCATTTCCTAATACTTTAAAAAGTCTATTTCATTGACATTCAACAAATGCCTTTATCACATGCTTCAATACTTGTTAAGAGTATAAATTAAACACAAGATATTTACAACGAGTGTCAATCAAGAAAAGATATGGTGTAATCACCTTTTTCAAATGGAAGTCAAATTTAAATAAATCTCCTTATTACCACATCAAACACTGATGCAATGTGATTAAGCACTTATTCATTGTGCTTCAAATAAAAAATACAAACCAAGCTACTCAAAGCCATATATGACAAATCAAGACAAACTGAAGCCTTGTTAGAATGAGCCAAAAACCCTATTAATGTCACTACCATATAGCTCCAATGTGAAATGAAATAAGCACCAATATTCCAGAAGAAACCAACTAAGGTTACTAATGAATATGTCAATTTTGATTATCATAGCAAGGCCTGCATACAGAAGTCACCTTATAATGCACATCAAAGAACCATTGAGACAATGATATTGTCAAAATGAAACTCCATGAGTTATGCAATAGAAATGTGCGTAGTTAAATACATTAAGACATAACAAGAAAGACCAAATGATTTTAGTCGCTTGAGAAATGATTGTTTTGTCAAACTGAACCTGCAAATGATAAATCACAATATGATCAAATAACTTGTGATATGCAACCTCAAATGGAGCCTTCAAATGATTCTAAAAATGATCAATCTTGAATAACCTATACTATTCCTTATCAACATTCTCAATCCCCCATAATCATAAACACTAAAATAATATCATGTAAAGTGGATGAAACAACAGAACCATCATGGATATCCTGAAAGTGAAGTAATTTGATAATGAGCATCTCTAAAACCAAATCTGCACATCATGGAACTCATCAATTTAAAACAAAGATTAATCAAAGAACACCATGATAAGAACCAATGTTTTCCTCAAGGAAAAACATCACAAACACATCAAGTCAACAAACTCCCCTTTTTTGGCTAGACATGGTGGCGAAGAGATTGGACACTCTGGACAAAAGGTTTCGGGGTCTGACCTGCTTTACTATGAAATTGGGTCACTTTGTTACGAGTATCCTATCTAATGCCATAAAATAGGAACTGGAGGGGAACAATAGCCAGGAAAACAAAGAGTGGGTGGGAGACGAGGTAGTGGACCTCCTGATTAAGAACTGGAACGAGGCTAGTTAGTTTGCTCCTGGTGCTGGTCTGTCAATTGTTTCTCGTCTATGGATGTACTGCCTATAGGTTGTCCCTGGTTTTTCCTATTTTTTCTCTTTATGGTAGCTATTTAAGACTTGTCATTTTTTGGCCCTAGTGGCTCATTGTGTTGGGTACAACACCCTGTAAATGTTGCTTAACTTTTCAAAAACAAACTCCCCTTTTTTCCTTGGTGGATAAATGCATACTTTCTCTCCCCCTTTTTGCCTCAATGACAAAAGATGAAATTGGAGAATGTGAGATTCCATGAAGATAAATAACTCAAACATCGACACAATAACTAGATACATAAACAATGTTCATCAAGTAGTATTGCTCCCCCTAAATGACTACACTATAATTTCACTAAGCCATGCACATAACATGCCCAATAATACTAACAACATCAGTAGGGGTAAGATTAAGCATGAAAATCTCTGAGAGAGATTCATAATATGCACTATCATTGATAGACCAAACAAAATCTTTCATTGTATTGACACTATCCAAGCAACCTTCCAAAGATCCATATCCAAAACTTCAAACCAAGGCTAACTTTTCCTGTGTATCAATGTTAGAAAACAAAGCACTATTAATCAATATCAATGTTTCATATTGCCCTTTGTCATAGAGATATTACTTGCTCCCCTGCAAGGAATAGTTTGTCAAAACAACAATAATTTTCAAATAAACTTCCATAGATCATCATTAAGACCATACCTAACAACTGATACCTCCCCATATTTTGATAATAACATCAAAGAAGTCACAAGAAAGGACCATCATCACGAGGTAGTAGGATATTCTACAAGTAACATTGAAATTTATGTAGGACTATATTGTTTTCATATACCAAACATTATGGAAAAAAATAACACCACTACAAAGCCTTAAGCACATCATTATAAGTCTTAAGATTCATTATTTCAAAAACCATAACCTAACTCCATAGATTTTCCATTAAATGTTGCTTACCAGATCACAAATCTTTGAAAGATAGGAATAGCATTATTGATCCCATGGAATTACACTGTTAAACAAAATAGTTATATCTTGTTATCATGAACCTGAATATAGTGTAGACTAGCTCCAATACAAGGTGTTTGCTCTACAATACTTATGTGCCTCAATACACATCTCCATTTCCAAGCTTATGTCATTTCATCATGTCAAATATATAAACCATTGGATAATATACCAACAACATGATGTTATCATAACAAATTACTTAACAAAATATATAAAGAATGTAGTGATAAGTAGATGCTTGTGATATAAACTTTTTGTTCCAATATAATTACTTACCATGAATAGAAAAATATTGATAACTTATGTTTATAAACTATCCACGGATAAGTGGACCAAGATAGTTCCCAAAAAGGGGACTTAAGTTGACAACTTTTTTCTGAAATCAGGAAATACTAACCTTGGACGTGAAATTGAGGATAGTTACACTCAAAATTTTGAGATGGAACAAAAACAAGGATCGAAGTGCTCTCAGTCTACTTTCTAAACTACTAATTTATTTTTAAAATTGTTGATATTAAGGGGTTCAAAAGAGGGATGTACACAAATTGTTGTTATTTTTGTTAGAAAAACATAACATATAAACTCTTGTACGACCCTCGTACGGTGAACATTTTTTTAGTATTTTTAAAATTGCAATAGTTAGAAGTTAGATAACTGTATGTAGCTGATGCATGATTTTTATGATAATTTTTAAATGAATATTTGATTTTTTACTAATTTTCGAAGTGGAAATTTCTTGAAAAACATAATTTTGGTCGTGCTACCCTAACAAATTTTGGAAACTAATTGAAATTTAAAAAAAATAAAAATTATAGAATTGAGTCTAGTTTATAAAAATGTAATTTATTTGAAAATTTGATGAACGATTAATTATAACAAAAAAAATACTAAACACTTCTTTTTGGAAAAAAAAAGACATACAAATAGAACAAATTATGGATGAAAGGCTTAACATTTTCATAAAGTGAAAAAAAACACATCATTGGATAGCTAAGAGAGAACCCAACATTACCCATGTGTTCGATTTTTTTGATATTGAACCATGTGCAATCCTAACAGTGAGCACGAACTCGTTAATTTGAAATATGGTATATTTTTTAAAAACACGTATTTGGTCATTGGGAATGCCTTCCAAGCCTTTGGGTTGGTATTCCAAGGCAAATACCAAGCCTAAGGATCGAGAATTCCCAAAGAAAGATATAACGTGCTCGGGTTATGTTTCAGTTATGACATTGTTTTTGCTTCTATGAGAAACATGTCAACTAAGACATAAGATGAGTGCATTATAACGCGCTCGTGTTATGTCCTTTTTTATGTTAAATTCTAATATATTGAATGTATGCTGATATATTTGTATGTTTGTATGTACATGTATGTATGCTTGTATGTATGTATGTATGCATGTATGTATCAATGCATATATATTGTATGTATGTATGTATGTAAGATTGTATCTACACATGTATGTATGTATTCTTGTATGGATGTAGGATTATATGTACGCATGTATTATTCTTGTATGTATGTATTTACATGTGTCTTTAGAGGGAGGGAGAATTTAGAGAGAGAGAGAGAGAGTCTAGAGAGATGGAGAGGGAGTGGAAGTGAGAGTTTATGAGAGAGGGAGTGGGAGAGAAGGGGTTGGAGTGAGAGGGATAGAGGGAGGGAGAGAGAGAGGGGGGTGGGAGAGAGATAATTGAGAGAGATAGAGAGAGAGAGGGGGGAGGAGAGAGAGACAGAGAGAAAAAGAGATTTATTTAGGTAGGATGCCAAAGGGAGAGACTTGAGAGTGTGAGGGGTGTGAGAGGGAGAGACTTGAGGGATAGGTAGTGAGATGGAGTGTGAAAGAGAGGGACTGTGAGAGAGAGGGGGAGTGGGAAAGAGAGGGAGTGTGAGTGAGAGACCTCAGAGAGGGAGAGGGTGTGGGAGGGAGTGACCTAATAAAGGTAGAGAAAGAATGGGGTGGAGTGAGAGGGACTTATTTAGGTAACGTGGAAGGGATAGATAGAGACAGGGGAGAGAGAAAAAGAGAGCTACCTAGGTAGGTTGCCAGAGGGAAAGACTTGAGCGAGAGGGGGGTGGGAGGGAGAGACATGATAGAGAGGGAGAGAGAGGGAGCAGGAGAGAGTGGGATAGAGTGGGAGGGACATAGAGAGATGGATAAAGGGAGCAAGAGAGGGTGGTATGGATTGATTGAATGAGAGGTACGTAGAAAGAGGGAGACAATAGATAGAGACAATTAGAGAGGGTAGGAGGGAGGGAGAGAGGGAGAGGTGATAAGTATAGATAGAGAGAAATTAATAGGGGTTGAGTGTATAGGGTTGAGGTATTAGGGTGGAGGAACTATAGGGTTGATGGTTTCTAGGCTATTAGGGTTTAAGGTTTAAAGGTTGAGGGAATAGGGTCGATGGTAGAGGGTATTTGGTTGAGGGTATAGGGTAGAAGGTTTAAGGGTTTAGGGTTGAAGGGTTTAGGGTTAAGGGTTTAGGGTAAAGGGTTTTCTTTGTTGAGGGTAGAGGGTTTAGGTTATAGGTTTGAGGGTATATGGTTGAATGATTAGGTTCATGGTCCATGTAAGGGGCAGAGGGTATAGAGGTAGAGGGATTAGGGTTTAAGGATTGAGGGTTGAGGGATTAAGGGTTGACAGTTGAGAATTCAGGGTTGAGGGTTTAATGTATAGGGTAGAGGGTAGAGGGTAGAGGTTTTAAGGGTTTATGTTTTAAGGCTTGAGGGTTGAAGATTGAGGGTTTAAGGTTGAGGGTTGAGGGTTGAGGATATAGGGTTGAGGGATTAGGGTTGAGGGTCCAATATATAGGGTAAAGGCTATAAGGGTTGATGGTTTAGGGATTAGGGTAGAGAGTTTTCTTGGATTTAACGGCGTAAGGGTTGAGGGATTAGGGTTGATGGATTAGGGTTTACGGTAGAGAGTATGGTGTTGAGGGTAGAGGGTAGAGGGCATAGGGTTTTAGAGTTTAGGTTTTAAGGGTTGAGGGTTGAGGGTCAAGGGTTTAGAGTTGAGTGTTTAAGGGTTTAATGGTTGAGGGTTTAAGGGTAAAGAGGGTTGAGGGATTAGCGTAGAGATTTTACTAAGTATGTTTAAGGGTTAGGGGATTAGGGTTGAGGGTAGAGGGTAGAGGATTGATGGTAGAGAATTGATGTTAGAGGGTAGAGGGTTTATGGGTTAGGGTTTAAGGGTTTAGGGTTTAGGGTTTAGGGTTGATAGATTAAGAGGCTATAGATTAGAGGGTACAGGGTTTGAGAGATTAGGGTTTAAGGGTTTAGGGTTGAGGGTTGAGGGATTAGGAGGGTATAGGGGTTGATGGATTAGGGTTTAAGGGTTGAGGGTTGAGGATTGAGGGTTGAGAAATTTAGAGGGTATAGGGGTTCAGGGATTAGGGTTGAAGGGTTGAGGTTGAGGGCTAAGGAATTAAGAGGTTATAGGGGTTGAGGGATTAGGCTTTAAAGGATGAAGGTTGAGGGTTCAGGGATTAAGAGGGTATAGGGGTTGGGGGATTAGGGTTTAAGGGTTGAGGGTTGAGAGTTGAGGGACTAATGGGATATAGGGGTTGATAGATTAGGGTTTAAGGGTTGAGGGATTAAGAGGGTA
The DNA here is from genome assembly GCA_007115665.2 of Sequoiadendron giganteum. Taxonomy (NCBI): domain Eukaryota; kingdom Viridiplantae; phylum Streptophyta; class Pinopsida; order Cupressales; family Cupressaceae; genus Sequoiadendron; species Sequoiadendron giganteum. The sequence continues at coordinate 551,890,732 of CM021106.1, forward strand.
TAGTGGTCTAGGGATTTGGGTTTAAGATTTGAGGGTTAAGGGTTTAGGGTTATGGGTTTACTTGGTTGAGGGTATAGAGTTTAGGGTATATGTTTGAGGGTATATGGTTGAAGGATTAGGTTCAGGGTCCAATGTAAGGGGTAGAGGTTTTAGGGTTTAAGGATTGAGGGTTGAGGGATTAAGGGTTGAGGGTTGACAATTGAGGGTTGAGGGTTTCATTTATCTGGTAGAGGATAGAGGGTAGAGGGTTTAAGGGTTTATGATTTGAGGGTTGAGGGTTGAAGATTGAGGGTTTGAGGTTGAGAGTTGAGGGTATAGGGTTTAGGGTTTAGGGATTAGGGTTGAGGGTCCAATATATAGGGTAGAGGTTATAAGGGTTGAGAGATTAAGGGTTGAGGGTTCAGGGATTAGGGTAGATAGTTTTCTTGGATTTAACCGTGTAAGGGTTCATGGATTAGGGTATAGGGTAGAGAGCATTGGGTTGAAGGTAGAGGGTAGAGGGTAGAGGATTTTATAGTTTAGGGTTTAAGGGTTTAGGGTTGAGTGTTTAATGGTTTAAGGGTTGAGGGTTTAAGGGTCAAGAGGGTTGATGGATTAAGGTAGAGAGTTTACTAATTGGGTTTAAGGGTTGGGGGATTAGGTTTGAGGGTTGATGGTAGATGATTCGTGGTAGAGGGTACAGGTTTTATGGCTTATGGTTTCAGGGTTTAGGGTTGTGGGATTAAGATGTTATAAAGTAGAGGGTATAGGGGTTGAGATATTTGGGTTTAAGGGTTAAAGGTTGAGGGTTGAGGGATTAAGAGGTTACAAGGGTTGAGGGATTAGGGTTTAAGGGTAGAGGGTTCAAGGTTGAGGGATTAAGAGGGTATAGGGTTTGAGGGATTAGTGTTGAAGGGTTGAGGTTTGAGGGAAAAGGGTTGAGGGTTGAGGGATTAAGAGGGTATAGGGGTTGGAAGATTAGGGTTTAAGGGTTAAGGGTTGCGGGTTGAGGGTTGAGGGCTGAGGGATTAAGAGGATATAGAGGTTGATAGATTAGGGTTTAAGGGTTGAGGGTTGAGGGATTAAGAGGGTATAATGGTCTAGGGATTTGGGTTTAAGATTTGAGGGTTAAGGGTTTAGGTGTAAGGGTTTACTTGGTTGAGGGTAGAGAGTTTAGGGTTTAGGTTTGAGGGTATATGGTTGAAGGATTATGTTTAGGGTCCAATGTAAGGGGTAGAGGTTTTCAAGTTTAAGGATTGAGGGTTGAGGGATTAAGCATTGAGGGTTGACAATTGAGGGTTGAGGGTTTAATTTATTGGGAAGAGGGTAGAGGGTAGAGGGTAGAGGGTTTAAGGGTTTATGGTGTGAGGGTTGAGGGTTGAAGATTGAGGGTTTGAGGTTGAGGGTTGAGGGTATAGGGTATAGGGTTGAGGGTCCAATATATAGGGTAGAGGTTATAAGGGTTGAGAGATTAAGGGTTGAGGGTTTAGGGATTAGAGTAGATAGTTTTCTTGGATTTAACGGTGTAAAGGTTGATGGATTAGGGTTTAGGGTAGAGAGTATTGGGTTGAAGGTAGAGGGTAGAGGGTAGAGGGTAGAGGATTTTATAGTTTAGGGTTTAAGGGTTCAGGGTTGAGGGTCAAGCGTTTAAGGGTTTAAGGGTTGAGGGTTTAAGGGTCAAGAGGGTTGATGGATTAAGGTAGAGAGTTTACTAAGTGGGTTTAAGGGTTGGGGGATTAGGTTTCAGGGTAGAGGGTAGATGATTGATGGTAGAGGGTAGAGGTTTTATGGTTTATGGTTTTAGGATTTAGGGTTGAGGGTTGTGGGATTAAGATGTTATAGAGTAGAGGGTATAGGGGTTGAGAGATTTGGGTTTAAGGGTTAAAGGTTGAGGGTTGAGGGATTAAGAGGTTATAAGGGTTGAGGGACTAGGGTTTAAGGGTAGAGGGTTCAGGGTTGAGGGATTAAGAGGGTATAGGGGTTGAGGGATTAGGGTTGAAGGGTTGAGGGCTGAGGGAAAAGGGTTGAGGGTTGAGGAATTAAGAGGGTATAGGGGTTGAGGGATTAGGGTTTAATGGTTGAAGGTTGAGGGTTGATTGATTAAGATTGTATAGGGGTTGAGGGATTAAGAGGTTATAGGGGTTGAGGGATTAGGGTTTAAGGGTTGAACGTTGAGGGTTGAGGGATTAAGAGGGTATAGGGGTTGAGGGATTTGGGTTTAAAGGTTGAGGGTTAAGGGTTTACTTGGTTGAGGGTAGATGATATAAGGTATAATTTTGAGGGTATATGGTTGAAGGTATAGGTTTAGGGTCCAATGTAAGGGGTAGAGGGTATTGGGGTAGAGGATTTAGGGTTTAAGGATGAGGGTTGAGAATTGAGGGTTGAGGGTTTAATATATAGGGTAGAGGGTAGAGGGTAGAGGGTTTATGGGTTTAGGGTTTAAGGGTTGAGGGTATAGGGTATAGAGTCGATGGATTAGGCTTGAGGGTCCAATATAAAGAGTATAGGTTATAAGGGTTGAGGCTTTAGAGATTAGGGTAGAGATTTTTCTTAAATTTAACGGTGTAAGGGTTTAGGGATTAGGGTTGATGGATTAGGGTTTAGGGTAGAGAGTATTGAGTTGAGGGTAGAAGGTAGAGGGTAGAGGGTTTATGGGTTGAGGGTTAAGGGTCAAGGGTTTTGGTTTGAGTACTTAAGGGTTTAAGGGTTGGGGATTTAAGGGTCAATAGTCTTGAGGGATTAGGGTAGAGAGTTTACTAAGTGGGTTTAAGGGTTGGGGGATTATGGTTGAGGGTAAAGGGTAGAGGATTGACGATAGAGGGTAGAGGGTTTACGGGTTAGGGTTTAAGGGTTTAGGTTTTAGGGTTGTGGGATTAAGAGGTTATAGAGTAGAGGGTATAAGGTTTGAGGGATTAAGAGGGTATAGGGGTATCCATCTCTCCCACTATCTCGACCAACCCTCTATCTCTTAACCATTTAAACCCTTAAATCTTAACCATTTACCCTCTATCTCTATCTCAGTATATCTCTCCCTCCCTCTATATCTCCATCTCTCCCACTATCTCTTTCTCCCACTCTCCCCTTATTCCTCTCTCCCTCTTCCTCTTTCTCTCCCACTCTCCCCCTCTCTCCCTCCCTATCTATCTCCATCTCTCCCACTATCTATTTCTAAACCTCTACCTCTCCCTCCATATCTCCCTTCCTCTCTCCCTCGCCCTCCCTCCCTCCCTCCCTCCCTCCCTCCCTCCCTCCCTTCCTCCTTCCTTATCTCTCCCTCTTTCTCTCCCACTCTCTCTTTCTCTCCCACTCTCCCTCTCTCCCTCTCCCTCCCTGACTCTCCCTCTGTCTGTCTGTCTGTCCGTCCCTCTATCTCCCTCTTTCTCTCCCACTCTCCCTCTCTCCCTCTCCATCCTTCCCTCCCTCCCTACCCCCCTCCCTCCCTCTCTCTCCCTCTTTCTCTCCCACTCTTTGTTTCTCTCCTCTTCCTCTCCTCTCCCTCCCTCCCTCACCTCCCTCCTCCCTCCCACACTCTCCCTCCCTCCTTCTCTCCCTCTCGCTCCCTCTTTCTCTCCCACTCTCTCTTTCTCTCCCACTCTCCCTCTCCCTCTTTCTGTCCCACTTTCCCCCTCTCTTACTCCCTATCTATCTCCATATCTCCCACTATCTCTTTCTAACGCTCTCCCTTTCCCTCCCTCTCTCCCTCCCTCCATCACCTTCTCCATGATCTTTCTACCACCTTTGCATGAAATAGAAGATTTTCCATGTTGAAAGACATAATATCAATTGAAGTTTGAATTCCATTGAAAACTGATATACAATTGAAGTTTTGAGGGGAACAAGATTTTGAACAAGTCAAATGTTTGTGGAGTTTGAAGAAAGAAGAATCTAAGCCTACATAATCGGGTTGGAATCCTCCATTTGAAAGTCAAGTTTTTTAGGTATGTGAATTCTTCACACATTTTATTTCATTTTATTATGGCTTGCTTTCATTTTCTTTTGTCATTATAACCTTCTGCTTTCAATGCACATTTTAAATTACAATATTATATACACTTTACAATTACCATTTTAAACTTGATGTAGATCATCTACCAGGATCCACAAATCATGAAGGGTACTTTTGACCCTAACTTAAATTTAAGAAGATCAACGAACAAAACTCAATAATCTTTTCATCAAAATCCTTCAATTTCACTTGATTTCATATTTCCACAAAACATTATAACATGGTTTCAAATCTTTTTCAAACTCAAAAAAAAGATTAACCATTAAAAAATTTATTGTAACATAGCATAAAGCTGATTAGAAACTCAGAACCATTGAATTCATTCATGATTCACTAATTGAAGAACTCAATGCTACAACTTACATGGCAAAATAACGACAAATCATGGAAGGTAACTACCAACCTTTATCCAGATATCCAAGACTATAGTAAAAATATTATTTATTGAACTAAACCAAATACACATTCTAAATATCCCACCAAAATTCATCCTTTTAGCATGCTTCCCCTTGCAGTTTCGAAACCCGTGGTGCAAGGGCACCTACAACCATGTTTTGAAATATACTTTGGTGACAATATGTCTTTGGGTGAGTGCAAGAAAAGAGTGTAGAGGTTGTATTAGGGGTGAAATAAATGTGGTTGACTTAGAGTCTAGAAAATGTAAATGGAAGTGAAAGGCAAGAGTCTAGAAGTGCCTCCAAGCGAAAATAAGCTGATATAACCTTTCACCTTCCCTATTTCATAGTTTTTGCAAATTTTTAGAATTTTGTATTTGTGCAAATTTTGCAAATATTGAAAACCTAAAAAAATACACATATGACTTAAAAATTAAACCTCCTAATGATTCCCATACATCAAAAATGTCTTTAATGACCCTATTACGACATGGACATACCCAAAATTGAATCAAATTTCAAAATGGAAGCATAGGTTGTCAAGGTGCTCCTACACCACAAATTTATCAAACACTCACAATGCTATTACACTCATTATGATTTTAAATTACATGATATTTATCTTATTTCCCTTCAAACTCAACTCCCCCAATGTATCTAACTATTTTTGTAACTTCTTAACTAACTTATCTCTTCACGACTTTGCCAAAAAATGTATTTTTTTGCAAATGTCCATGCTTCCATTTTGAGCCTATCTCGCAATCATGGCATGCCACTTTACCACTTTTCTTTAAGGCATTCTGGATTGAAAATAGTCATGTCACATTTGTCTATGCTAGGTTAAATTTTGTACAGGATGATCAATTGTAAGTATTATTTAAATGAAGCCTTGAATGACATATATTTTTCAATTAACTTGAATGGATACATTTTTTAGGAACTAATATTCATCTCACTACCATGGTACAGATAAAATTATCCGCCATTCTAAAGAAAAAGACAAAGAGGAAACTAACAGAAAAAGAGAATGAAACCTTCAAAGAAAAGGAGAGAGTTCAGGTGGTGGAATATCGTGAAAAGAAGAAAATGGAAATGATTGACGAAAGCAAGCCGATTGAAGAGGAACCTCAATCGTAAAAAAAAGAATGGGAATTGGTTGCACAAAAGGCATGAATGCGAAAGCATCATTGTAAGAGAGATTCAAATACTATAGTTGGAGACAAACCCTCTATGACAAGTGAATATGAAGGGACACCATTAAGCACAAGAGAATATGGAGAGACACCATCTAGAAGAAGTGAATATGGATGAACACCATCTAGTGCAAGTGAATATGGAGGGACACCATCTACCTCAAGTGAATATTGTTGGACACCATCCAACACATCTCAAGTTGAGAGTACATCATCACTCAGATTTGACGAAGAAGGTATGCTATCATCCCCATGTGAACCTCAAGGTATGTCTTCTTCTCCACCCTCAATCGAAGGTACGCAATCTATCCCACCCCAATTAAATATTGATGAAATTCGTAATGTTGAGATGTATGTACCTAGGAGAACACCACCTATAATTTTGTGTAGAAATCCAAAGTATTTGATTAATAATGATGATGAGATTTTGTAGCACATGGAAGGTAAGATTTCAACACACACTTGTAGAAGATATGATGATAAGATTTGGGAATGATTCTTTGAAAGGATAAATGAGACTCCAAGATTTCAAATATTTGTTGAAATGATGCAAGGTGTAAAGTATAAGAACATGATGAAGACTCTTGGGTTGAGAACATCGAATGCATCGAGTGAAGACGCTATTGTGAAGAATCTACTGGATGCTTATGTGAGTGTGGATAAGACCTCACACTCAAAGGATAGTAATGTCACTTGATGTGTCATTACATCGACTTTGGTAAGCTATCAAACAAAGAGAGATTGTCTCATTAAAAAAATGAGTGAACACACAAGAATTAGTATAAAAACTTTATCAAGAGTCATTCAAAGGCGACAAAGAATTTAGGGTAATGATTCAAATGAATTATAGGAATTCTCAAGGAGACTTTCATGAAAAGATAAATAAGTTGTACAAGCCTTGAGTACACTAATTGAAGAGTATTGGGGTATGTGCAGGTTTATCATGGAAAATCAGGCCCTTAAGTCACAATAACATTCAAAAAATCAGAGTTAGACAACTTGACGTAAAAATTTGAATAAGTTATCTATATTATTTCAAAAATATGTAAGAATATAATCTATCGAAAATTGAATGTAGTTTCTAAAATACTAGGTTTATTTATTTATTTTTAAAATCTATTTCGTGAAAATTTGAAATTTCAATGCAATAGTACTTAAATTTCAAAGAAAAAATATAAAGTAGGTATCTGTCTAACCACCCTAACCACAATAAAATGATAATATTTTTTTATATAATTAGGGGACTCATGTTTCGATGTGATGAATATTTGTTTGTAACTTTTTTCCAAGTAAATAATTAATTATGATTTTTTTATTACAACTTTTAAAAAATATAAAAACTCGTATATCTGACCACCTTAACTTGGTCAGAGCTTCATGAAATTCAATTCTTTTTTTTTAATCCTATATTATGTGAAGCATAGAATGCGACGCATATTTTTGATTCAAAAAATGTGATACCATTTGAAAGTTTTTTTTTTTTTTTCAATCAGCCTATCAATCAGAACTTTAGTCGTAATTCAAATAGAAAATGAATAATAATTATTTATTAAATTCAAAGTAAAGAATAATTTATATTGGTGGAAAGTTGAGAATATTCTTTAAAAACCCTTTTAGTTTCATCAATTTTGGGTAAAAAAAAGTTGTCAGCCACATGGGTCATCATATCACTTAGATATCACCACTTTTTGGCCCATCATGATCCTGCAAATACCCATTGGAAGAATAAAAAAAGGCCATCTCTAAATCAAAGGGATGTGTTAAGAAGGAGAATCAGTAGTTGGAATCATAAACCACATCCAAAGCATTTTTTGGATATGAGTCAAACCCATTTTTTTCAAAAATGATTACCTCAAATTAGTATTTCTCAAAGATTTTTTGAAATGCTTATACCTTTTTATGTCAAGATAAATCACACATGCACTACTTTTTGTTGTAGACTACATATTTAATTTTCTAACCATTATGATGTTTATCATTCTATATGTGTAGATTTGCATACTAATGATATTTTTCAGGATTGTGGCATAGAAGCCACACAAAAATCTTCAAGAGAGTTCTTATCAACAAAATTATGTGAAATAGAGGATGGCTAGATATTCTACAGGACAACATACTTGGATGGTTCATGTGAGCATTGCAGTGGCTTCCAGCGTATGCCAATATGTCAACATATGGAAAACATAGATGAAGTGGGACAAAAACTAGTAGAGTTCGAGAATTATAAAATAGTGGCATATGCTACAAAAGATGGGTCTCAAGAAAAAAGGTGTAATTTGGTTATTGAGAAGATTCCAGTGTACCAGTTTATGTCCATGTTTCGTGACAATATATTGTCTAAGTATGCAATGCATACCCATAGAGCCTGATGGTTGGACATGCAATTCAAGCTATGCAAGGACACCTTTCCAGTTGGAAGCATAGTATTAGTGGTTGAATTTGTGGAGAACTAAAATCTACAACCACAACATGAGGTGTAGTCACAGTATTACAACTCCACACAAGTTTCGATATTTGCGCACATAGAATTCATTCATGCATATGATAGTACAAATGACCAAAGGAAGGTATTGAGGGAGTACCACTTTTACATTAGTGATTATCACACACATTCTCTAGATTTCGTGCAAGGATGCTCCCAAATATTCTATAGTGGTTTGGCTCAAACGGGCATAAAATATGACCAACATATAATATGGTCTGATAATTGTGCAGCACAGTTCAAGAACTCATGCATGTTCTACTGGTTGTGCAAGATGCATGTAATTACAAGTGTTCAACATATGTGGAACTTTTGTGAGGCCGGAAAAGGAAAGGGGGAGCATGATGGTGTAGGAGGGTGATCCCACAATAGTGGTTTACAATTTTTGGCCAAACATGACACTACTATTATTATTTTTAACTAAATCTTCATATTCAGGCACCTATAGTAGCTAAATCGTGAGGAAATTTGAAGATGATGCAAACTAGAGTCTCATCAAATTTTTTCTATAGATTCAAATAATATTTTTTTCAAAAATTTTGGAATCAGATTGCACTTTTTTTTCCATCTCCCACAAAAACTGGTTTTTTTTTAGAAAATAACATTTTTAAAAAGTGACGCTCAGCGTATACAACATATATTTTTTTGTATGAAGGATAAAATTATATTTTTTTTAAATATAGATTTTTAACTATGATATCTAGCACTTTCATTTGGTCTCATAGTTTTTTATTGAATATTTTTTCATTAATGAAGTTTTGAAGTCAAACCAATTGCAATTCAGACATACGTAGATTGTATACAACATAACTTTTTAAGAAAAAAATCAAAATTCATTTTGTTTTTTAATGGATCAAGGATATCAATACCTAGCACGAACATATTTTATAAAACTTTTTTTTGATAATTTTCTATTTTTACACATGTAAAAAATAGAGAGCTTGATTTTTCTGTGAAAAACTTATGTTTAATAAAACTAAAAAAACACATACATAATAAAAGAAAAACATATTAAAATTAATTCGTTGGATAACTCGTTCTGAGGACTACAATCTTCCAGTTGGGTCTGTGAAGTCTCCTCCATTTTCATCCTCAACCCAAGCTTCGAAGGGAAAAAATCTTGAGTCTTTTTGTGTTAGAGGGTTGGAAGTTGTGAAAAAGGGGGTTCACTTGAACCCTTGTTCGGTCAAACCAGGGTTTGATCGAACCTCATTTCCACAATGGGAAACGTGGGTTCCCACATGCAAAGTGGTTCGCTTGAACCCTGGTTCGACCAAACCCTTTTTGGGTTCGTTTGAACATTGAGTTCGATTGAACCCCTCAAAACAATTTTTTTTGCATGGGTGAGGTTTTTGAATGTTTTCCTTCCTCACTCGAATTGTAAACCACTTTTGTGGGTTAGCCCAGGAGCATGTGTGAAAAGAGCATTAACACAAGAAGAGTTAAAATATAAAGACAGTGCAAAGTTGACAAATACAAAATCAATCGTCGAGTGGTGTAATGCTTTGATTGGTCTAGGTAATGTAGGCACATTTTTAGTTCGTATATTTTTTTGGTTGAAGGATGATAGTAATATTGCACCATATGAGGACTATTGTATACTAATAGGATCGAGTTAGGTACACTCTTTCCTTAGCTCAAACGCAGGTTCATGGAGTATCGATACATGAAATATGGAATGCTTTTTTTCTTCATGTACAATGCAAGCCTCGAATGATTGTGAGTCAAGGGAGTGGGTTGACAAATGGTTAACAAGTTATCTTAGCCCACTTCACACATATTGCCCTTCGATGAAATTGGAACTGATACAGATCGAATAATCAGTTGAATTTGACTATGTATCAGATCTATTTCGACCAGGTATAAATATCTACTTGCTTAGTTGTTGAAATTCCATATCGTTATCTTACTTTGTACTCTATTCGTAATATTGATAAATTTTAAGATATTTTTTGCACATATCAATGCAGGGCATGTTTATGCAGTTATTGCAGATGAAGACAATGAAGAGGGAACAAACTATTACTTGTTGTATACACCTAAAATTGGTCTGGAGCATCCTATTAATTAAATACAAATTATTTGATTAATTATCCTAATTTCCTCTACTGTTTGAAGAAATAGAAATATTTATTTAAATAGTTCACATTCACATTGCATTTAAATTCTTCTAATATTCATCTTAATTAAATAAACAAAATTAAATACTTTGTTCGATTTAATTATCACATCCCTATTTCAATCTATCACATCCATCTTAAATTAATTAAATAAAGACAAAACACTTTATTTATTAATTGGCATATTCTTCTGTTTAATTTAATAAACAACTATCCTATAGTTCATTTTATTAAATTATTTATCCCTCTTTTTCTAATTTAAATAAATCAAAAATATTTGAATTAGAGCATAAGGAATATTCCAATCTACATTTCCTCAAAAATGAATTAGATTTCCTATGTCTAATCCATGTCTAAAATATGTCAAAATTAATTGATTGAAACTTCACAAGATGTTTTGGAGACAAATTGGAGACAAATTCCAAAATGATCTCTCAATCCTCCTCCATCAATTCTTCCTCTTCTCCTGCCTGGTGTTTTCATGGGTAGAGACAATCTCCATTTTTCTCTCAATCTCCTCCATCTCTCACCATTAAATTCTCCAGATTGAATCCAAGCCTCTCAAAGCTTTCCCTGTGCATTTCTACACCTATGAAATCTATAAATAAAGCCTCATTGAGCCAAGAAAAGGATCCAGATAATCTAACCTTTTGCACTCTTACTCTGCAGGAATTCAAGCATTCAAGCATCCAATATCAAGCAATCAAGCTTTCACATCAACGGTTGCCTGTTGCAGTTGCAATTATCTGTTTCATCTCCATGTCATGCTAGTTTAATTGATTTATCATCTAGTATTGTCTTTTAGCTCAATATTATTGCATTAGCATCATCTCGTTCTTTGAATTGTCATTTTAACAGTCTTATTTGCTTAAACAATCTTAGAGCAATCAGGATTTAATAAATCTTTGGAGATAGAGAGCAATATGATGCTTTTGATAGATAATTCCTTTGAATTGATTCATTTAACTTTTCTATTGATATAATGTCGTATTAAGAAGTGTCTTTTGTGCTTATTCACTTATTCACACTTATAATTTGGCGCCCACCATGGGGCATTAACCTAGTTTCCTAGAAAGTGTCAAGTGGGTTCTCGACGTGTTTTTCTTGTAGTGCATCCATTAAAAGTTTTAGTGCTTCTAGTCGCTATTTTAGCACTTTCGGTTTTAGTGCTTCCAGTCATTGTTTTAGTGCATCTGGTCACTACTTTAGTGCATTGGGTGATTTAGCGCTTCCAGGGAAAACATCAGTGATTTGGGGTCCTGATTCAGTGCTTTTGGATTTTAGCGCATCAAGTAACTGTTTTAGCACTTCAGTGCAATATTCTAGTGCTTTTGTAAAATTAGTCTAGATCTAATGCATCCGGGGCCAGATTTTAAATTTTTTTCACAGTTGGACTAAAACGTATCAATCTAGGATAGTCACTTCAAATTTTTCTAAAATTGATCAATCCTAGGATAGTCACTTTCTTGTTTTTTTAAAACCAAATCTATCAATCCTAGGATAGTAACCGCATTTTTATAGTACAAGTTAAAAAGAACAACATGATTTCTGTGAGGCAACACCTTCACATAGATTAGAAAATTTATTTTTGGGTTTAAAATAAGACAAACTTATATGTTGTGCTTGTGGTGATTAGGCTTATGCTCTCCCCTTAACTGGGTGACCAAAGTGCCAGATTCAATTTTACTTCATGTCATTTACGCTTTATTAAAACCTTTAGCAGGCCTGTCGTAGTAGGAAAAAGTACTCACCCTACTGGAACGACCTAAGTGGGAACAACCAAAGCCAGGTTTTCCAACCCATGATAATAAAAATGCAAGTTGTTGATAAAAGTCCAACTTGATGGTAGTGAGCAAGATAACCATCCCCAAAATATTTGTTCTAAAGATTGGGAGGTCTCCTGAGGGAGTTTATCTATTTGCCACACTGAATGAAACCCTATCTACGAACCATAGAGTATTTTATTGCCGAGTCAGTATCCATACATTGTCATACTCATAGTGCAAGGGGAGGGAAGAATCTTCCCCCAAGACACTCACCATATAATTACTAAGGACCGCTTGCTCAAGGGATTCGGTATCCACTTCCGTCACTTTGAGTACGCGCCTGGCAATGACAAAAACACGAGCGCCCTCTAGGGGGTGACACTGTTGTGTGAGTCAACGTAATTTAAGATGTGGGTTGTGAGTATAATGATGACCTACTTATCCCTAAGTGTGAGTTTGTTTGATTTGTGTACAATTGTTAAAACAACCCATCAAAATCAATAAAGATCATTCGTGATTTTTGAAAATACACAATCTTTTCAGTTTTGAAACACTTATTCAAAATTGCTTGCCATGTTTTCACAAATTCATTTAAAATTAGATTAAAGATCATCCTGAAAACTTCAAGTCAAAACAAATCAAAAAATCCATCCTACGAAAGTGGAAATCCACCACATTTCTCAAGAGAAAAATCAAAGTCACAAAACTCAAGAAACCTCTTGGTTATAGAAATAAATTGAGAAAACAATGTTTTCTATATCAAAATCGGAAACTCATTTTACATCATAGAACTTTCATCCACAGATATCACGATTTTACTAGGGGTCACACATTAGATTACACAGTAGAACCACTCTACTCACGAGCCTTCTTCCAGAGGAGAGCTCTCACACAATTCCACAACCGTAGTCAATAGATTCATCCTTCTTATCTTCCATAATTGCTGATACAGTATGCAACAAGACCAGATCAAATTTTGCAGTAGAAAGTCTTAAAAAGTCATGTTTTTAGTGTTCTGAAAAACTTGTTTTAGTGCTTCGGGTCACTATTCTAGCGCTTTCATGAAACAACACTTTTGGGCACTATTTTAGCGCTTACAGTCATTACTCTAGTGCTTTTGTCAAAATAGCACTTCTGTCACTTTTTACAGCCCTTTTGGCCTTTGTTTCGACGCTTCTGGGAAGTAGCGCTTCCATCATTTTCTCCAACGCTTTCGGGCACTATTTTAGCGCTTCTGTCAAAATAGCGCTTTGGTCACCTATTTTAGCACTTCTGGACTCTATTCCAACGCTTATGGGAAATAGCGCTTCTGGCCTCTGTTTTAGCACTTTCAAAACACAGAGTTCAAAATTTTTACCAATCCATAAGTCTATCATTTTATCCACATTTTTCATCAGAATCAAATTTCTTCTTATCAGAATCACTATCTAGAGACTGAAATCAAAAAGGTTTATACAAATTTCTAAACTTATCAATTGAAACAAGATCTTGCAAATCACAAGTGTCAAAATCAAATACACAATCAATTACGACACTAAAGTTTCATTATCAAGATACTATCATCCTTCATCATGAAACCAAGTATAGTAATTAACTTTTTAAATATTGTCTTATCAATAAGATCAGTCATCTTATTCGACTTTGTTTAAAAAAGTTAAATTGACACTATCCCACCCATAAGATCAAAATTTCAGAAGAAAGGGCAAAAATTTGTATGCTAATCTTCACTAGGTACGAAAACCAGAGACTCTTAGAGCAAGAAATTTTAAAATCCCAAGCAATGGCAAAGGAAAATCCTTGGAACAATCTGAACCGAAATGATAAGAATGATATAGCTCTAGAGGATATCCAAGCGGCTCAACAAGATCCCAAGTTTCATATATTTATGGAAAAAATTCTAGAACAAGACATGGAAAAATATCTTTTAATGTTAGCCAAATCAGGGGCTAAACTTCCAAAAGATTTTGATGTAAACCATTTGAAGGAAACACCTGAAATGAATGAGACTAAGATAATACAACCTACGCAAACAATAGATCCGGTCGCTACATTAACATCACAGATGCAAATGTTACAACAACAAATACAAGATATGACAAAAGGGACTACAAAGAGATATGCGATACTGGACATTTGTCCTTATCCTTTCGACGCAATAGTCGACTTGATACCTTTTCCAAGACATTGTGAGATCCCAAAATACGATAACGATAATGGAAGAATGGATCCAATAGATCATATCAGATAATTTAAAACAATGAGTCTTGAGTTTGCCCAAGAGGAAACTTATTTAGTGAGATTATTCCCAATGAGTTTGGGAGGAACATGCATGGAGTGGTTTTCGAAGTTAAAACCAAGTATCAGAACTTTTGAGGAACTCGTCAATAGATTTATCTCTCAATACTCATTCAACATCCAACACGATGTTACTATCAAAGATCTTTACAATCTAAAACAAAAAAAAGGAGAAACATTCTTTTCTTTTCTCCAAAGATGGTGACGCTTGTTCGCTAGATATCCTAGATCCATTCCTGAAGAAGAAAAGATTGAATTGTTCATTGAAAACTTGATGGAAGAAATGAGTTATAGATTGGAACTACAATTTCCTCCAACATTTGAGAAAGTGATAGAAAATTGTCTTAAAATTGAAGAGGCATTAGTCAAGAGAGGAGTTATCAAGCATTTTAATGATAAAACAATCAACACAAGTGACTCCTCAAATCAATACTCAAGCGGTGAGAAGCCAAAATTTTTCCAAAAGAACTGAAACACAAATGAGACAACAAATGATCCCCAAAATGTCAAACCAGTTTTCAACTTGACCGCATCCACATCGAAGAATCAAAACAATGAACAAAATGTCAAGTCAAATACCATACAAAGCAATGAAATCATAAAACCACAGTTGTATAAAAAACCATCAAATCGGCAAAGGTTCACACCTTTGGGTCAAACAATGGAATCAATAATGAAAGAATTAATTACCAGAGGCCTTCTCACTGCATGGGAAGCTAGGTTCTCGAATCCAAAAGTCAAACCATCATGGTGGAATGACGCTGATTACTACAACTTTCATAATAACAAGGGTCACAAGACAAATTACTGTATGGAGTTGAAACATGCAATACAAAATTTGGTGGACATCAACAAAGTGTATGTGGAGGAACCTCAAAATAAAAATGATTATTCGGCCTTCAAAGATACTTTGCCAAATTATGAAAAAGGAGCATCATCCTCTTCGAACAACAAAGGAAAGAATGTCAATCATAGCTATGAAAAAAAAAACCTTTGTCTATCTGAAGTCAAAAATGATCATACAATTGGTGATAAAATTGATGAAAATGAAACCAACAACATTACCTCTTTGGATTTACTCCCAAGTGTGCAAAAATTTGATAATCAAATAAATGTGTTACAAATAAGAGAAAATCAAGAACATCAACTAGCCTATGTGCTAACTAGGGGACAATCCAAGGTAACGTTAAAGGGAATTGGCTCCACACATGCAGTTCCACCTCCATTACATTATAATGTTATCGATCACATGCAAAACACCCCCCGAGAGAATCAAGAACATCAACCGGAAAACGTCATGAGTAGGGGGTAAGCCAAGGTAGTATTAAAAGGAGTGGGATCTCAACGTGCGGTTATGCCTCAATCTCATTATAATATTGTTGATCAATTGCAAAATATCCCTACACAAATATCGATATTGGAACTCCTAAAATTGTCACCATCACATAAGGAAGTTCTCGAACAAGCATTAGTTGCCACAACCGTACCAAAGAATCTGGATGTTTGTCAATTCCAAGCTATGGTGGGAAATCTGACTACCCCACATTGTTTGTCATTCTCTGAACAAGATGATGTCTCATTAAACCATCCGCATAATACAACATTGCATATCAAAGTATTTATCCATAATCATCATGTTAAGAGAGTTCTAATAGATGGGGGAGCTGGTCTGAACATTTGCACCCTCAAATTAGTCTATGCACTAGGATATTCTGATGACACTATTGATGCTCGAAGGAAAATGACCATCAAAGCATATGATGAGGAAGAAAGATCGTCCAAAGGTTTAATTGTATTACCCATTCAAGTGGGACCCATGATGAAGCATATAGCATGTCAAGTATTGGAAAGAGAGTTGACATACAACAATGTCTTAGGATGACCCTAGATTCATGAAATGCAGGCCATACCTTCTACATACCATCAATGCCTAAAGTTTCCAGTAAATGGACAAGAGGTGACTATAGCTGTTGATTATAATCATCCACAAAATTGTGACACATTGAGAATATCTCAAGACACCTTTGTCCCTCACAATAGGGAAGCTTCAAGTTCAAAATCATCAAAGGAAGAACAACATCCAAGTATCACTACCAAGTGGGTGGAAAAGAAAGGTAAAGAAAAAGAAACAAGTCATGTTGAAACAAACAATCCGGATCCACAAAATTCTCTATTAGATAAATTTCAAAAGCAAGTTTAGTTGATAGATAAAGGAATGGGACAGTACTCAATGGAGCAATCGGTTAACTTATCACAGTTAATGCCATCTCCTAGGACATATGGTCAACCATCAATGATCAAACCTCCAACATCTTTACCTAGCATAGTTCTTCAAGAAACATTTGTAAAATCCAGAACCATAGTAGAAGAAACACACAACAAAGCAATCTTGGATTGGCTATACAAGGATGAAGAACCATCAACATCAGAGATCGGTATCAAAAATGTTAACATCAACACAAACAAGTATGGAAAAGGAAAGGCCATTCTTGAAAAGATGGGTTATGAAGGACAAGGACCTGTGGGATTAAGAAAGGAGGGAATCATAGAACCTATCACACCTCTCACTCTCCACACAAAAGAGAAGCCACGACTAGGATACTCTAAAGAAGAGAAGCGGGAGCTAACAAAAACGGCTATAGAAAATATCCTTCACTTTAGAGATGGTTCTGAAATAGACTCAAATGAATATGAGTGGGCATTACCTTGTGATCTACTTTTTGTTGATATTCTAGTCGATGTGATTCAAAAATATGCACCTACACGTGAGGAGAGCCAAGGCTCTGGGTCTAGACAATTCGTCATGGGATCATTAAATATCGATGACTCTAGTGAGGAAGAATAGAATTTGAGTGAACTAGATGATTTTGAAGAGGGTACCATCATGGATCTCGATATCCCAAATGACAATTATGATGATATTGTTGTCCTCACCCTTACTTCCATTGACTAATCAGTCTGATGATACCATGCCATTAATCCATCCAAAACCTATTGATTGGGAACCTATCAAACCTTTGACTGTACCAAAATTCATAAATGATGATGTCATCGTGCATTTCCTATGTCATATCGAACCTGATACAATTTTAATCTATAATAATCATAACAACATGACTCAGTAGGAGGGTGTCAAATATTCCAATTGCAAAATTGAAAATAGGGAAAATAGATCTAATGGTGAAAACCATTCTATGGTAGCATTAGATCTGGAAAAAGTAAAAACAAAGAATGCATCCAACGGTGAAAACCTTTTCGAGGCACTGAAGGATGGAATATTTGACACTCTCCTAGAACATTATCATGAGTGATCATTAGTTTTGGTCGAACCTACACAATCGGTGGATATTGGCACAAAAGAGAAGACAAAAGTTCTACATCTAGCAGAATCAATGACTGATCAAGAGAGACCAGAATTTACCAATTTCTTTAAAGAAAGAAGCATCAACTTCACCTGGTCATATTCTGATATGCCAGGCTTAGATCCAAATCTGTTTATGTATCATTTCTCTTTGCCAACAGGAATCAAGCCTGTTAAGCAAAAAATAAGAAAAATGCATCCTCACATCGCATTGATGGTAAAGACAGAATTAAAGAAATTATTGGATGCTAAATTCATCAGGTCTATATACTATGCTGAGTGGATATCAAACATAGTACCTATTTCAAAGCCCTACAACAGCATCAGAATCTGCACGAATTTCAGGGACCTCAATAAAGCATGCCCGAAGGATGATTTTCCACTACCAAATATAGACATCATCGTAGACTTGACGGAAGGGCATGCCATGTTATCAATCATGGATGGCTTCTTTGGGTACAATCACATAAGAATAGCTCCAGAAGATTAGGAAAAGATGGCTTTTACATGTCCATGGGGAACCTTCTACTAGAACGTCATGCCATTTGATCTAAAGAATGCAGGAGCCACTTATCAAAGAGCAATGACGACAATCTTCCATGATATGATGCACACTTTCATGGAGGATTATGTGGATGACATCTTGGAAAAATATAGTACAAGGGAAGGACATCTGCATATCCTAGACAAAATATTCACACGGATGGAGAAATTCAATGTCAGGTTAAACCCCAAGAAGTGTGTCTTCAAGGTTACATCAGCAAAACTACTAGGATACATTGTTTCGGAAAAGGGCATTGAGGTGGATCCAATAAAAGTCAAGGAAATAATGGAAATTCCACCTCCTAAAAAAATCATTCAACTGAAATCATTACAAGGAAGGCTCCAATCAATCAGAAGATTCATCTCCCAGCTGGCAGACAAAAGTCATCCTTTTAATCATCTATTGCATAAAAATATAGTTTTCAAGTGGGATGAGAGGTGTGAAACAACATTCAATGAAATCAAGCAATATCTAATGTCACCACCCATTCTCATGCCACCAACAAAAGGAAGGCCTCTCATTTTGTACGTTGCCATGATAGATATCTCTTTGGGGGCACTATTAGCATAAGAGGACTATGAAGGAAAAGAGCACGACATCTACTACATCAGTAGAACTTTAAATGGCTATGAAATAAACTATACATTCATAGAGAAGTATTTCTTAGTAGTAGTGTTTTCTACTCAATAGCTAAGACACTACATGCTGACTCATACAATTAGACTAATTGCAAAGATTGACCCTTTGAAGTATCTACTAAGTAAAGCTGCCTTAACAGGTAGACTGGAGAAATGGGTTATGCTCCTAAGTGAATTCGACATTCAATATTTTGAGAGAAAGGCAATCAAGGGACAAGCAATCATTGAACAACTAGCTAAATCTCCTCTACCAGATGATCGCCCAATGACAATGGAATTTCTAGATGCAGACATTATGATAGCAATGCCCCAACAATGGATACTATATTTTGATGGATCGTATACACAATGAGGATTAGGAGCAGGGATCTTGTTCATCTCTCCCCAAGGACACACAATTCTAAAGTCATATAAACTCATGTTTCAGTGTACAAATAATGTGGCAGAATATGAAGCATTGATTATTGGGGTCAAGATAGCAATTCAATGGAAAATCACGGATTTACAGGTATATGGGGACTCTCAACTAGTTATTAATCAAGTAAATGATGAGTATCAAAAAAAAGATGAAAAATTGATGCCCTACAAGCAGCAAATAGATAATCTAAAACAATCCTTTGTCAGTATCAAGTTTGATCAAATTCCAAGGGTAGAGAACAAAGTTGCAGATGCTATGGCTAAGATTGCTTCATTACTACGATTGCCTGAGAAGCGTGTTTGTTATGAGTTTATGGTAGAACAAGTATCATGTCCTTCCCATTATAAATCAGAATCCGCTACCATATGCCATCTAGAAACTACTAAAACCTCCATATATGAAATAACCTATGCTTACCTGAAAGATGATATTCTTCCTCCCAATCTTTCCAGGAACCAAAAATGAAACTTTATCCGCCAATCCACTCGGCATACTTTAATAATAGATGTCCTTTATCATTGAGGTCTTGATGGTACCCTACTCCGATGTCTAGAATGCAACGAATCTAAAATGGCCCTACGAGAAGTTCATGAGGGTATTTGTGGTACTCACTCGAGTGGAATAACTCTAGCTAAGAAACTCCTTTATTTTGGATATTATTGGCCATGCATGGAGAAAGAATCAGATGAGTTTATCAAGAAATGTCAAAAATGTCATGTTCACAGCAATCTGGTTCATGCACCAGCACAAGAACTGCATCCCTTCACATCAACATGGCCTTTTTGTCGATGGGGCCTAGATCTGGTAGGAAAAATATATCCATCATCATCTAATGGACACAAGTTCATTATGATAGCTATAGAGTATTTCACAAAATGGATAGAGGCAATACCTCTTACTACCATCACTGGGAAGCAGATTTCCTCTTTCATCTTGAACTACATCATCTGTCGCTATGGAATCCCTCAATCTATAATCACAGATAACAAACGACCTTTCAAGAATCAAGATGTCCAAGAGCTATGTGATAAGTTCCACATCCAACATTTTTTTTCAACACCGTACTATCCTCAAGGGAATGGCCAAGCAGAGGCCTCAAACAAATCCATACTCAAAATTCTCAAAAAGACGGTTAACAATGTTGGACATGATTGGCATGCTCAACTCAACCCTGCACTATGGGCCTATAGAACAAGCATCAAAACACCAACAGGAGCTACACCATTTGCTTTGGTATATGGATCAGAAGCCATATTGCCCATTGAAGTTGAAATTCCATCCCTTCATGTATCACTCAGAGGTATCATTTCAGATGAAGACTATAGGGTATCTAGACTGCAGGAACTGGAATTACTGGACGAGCGTCGTCAAAAAGTTGTTAATCATCTAACAACTTATCAACAGAGGATGTCAAGAAGTTACAATCATAGGGTAAAACCGAGGGTCTTTCAGGTTGGTGACTTGGTACTAAAAGAAAATCCTAGGAATTAGTAGGATAGAGAAAAGAAAAGAAAATTTGAGCCTAATTGGCTTGGTCCCTTTGTCGTCATATCCGTGTATGGATCAAGAGCATATCCGCTATCAACATGAGAAGGGGATTTGTTTGATAAACCTATCAATAGTATTCATCTCAAAAAACTCTATGTTTGAAACTCCTAGTGCACGGGTTAAACTTTTGAAAATTGTTTCCTTGATGAAAACCTGGCAAACAGGCATCTTGGCAACACAAAAATACAAAAAAAAATAAAAAAAGCGAAAGAAAAAAAGAAAAAAAAATAAAAAAATGAGAAAAATACAAAAACACAAAGGGTGTAATCAAAGCATATGGTGAAAACCTCAAAATAGGCGTTGTATGTGATTCTAAGATCAACTTTCCCATGTATTTAGATATATAGTCTGGCACTCAATACCATTTCATATCATGTCCATCATCTTGCCATCTTTGCATCCATATCACAATCATTTTCAAATAGTCAAGTATCACTCCAAAGCTTGGGGGCAACATCTGGATATCATTAGGGGCAATAAAAACATATCAATTTCACCAAAGGGAAACGCAACAGTATAGCAGAACACTAAAAACAAAGATCATAGTGCAATATCAATCATCATCAAAAAAGCATCAACCATCCATATCGTATCGAAAATCCACAAACGTGAAAAAGGTAAGTCTGAAAAAGCAACATCCAGAAACATAGGTTTGTGTCAGTCAAACTATGTGGTCTATGTGTGTGTAACGTAGGCAAGGCTAATCTTTGATCGACCCCCGAGACCCCTAAGATAGGTTAGTAGGTTAGGTCTTTAGTCAAAATCTTGAAAATCCAAAAACATCACAAAATCAGGAGGGATGATCTAAAATCTGAATAATGAATGAACCACTCTAAGTAAACAATGGATAAATTATACTTTTTGATTATTATTTCTTTGGAATAACTCAATGATGTTTTGAACTAGAGGAACAAGGAAAAATAATGATATTTTTATTGTCTATTGTCAGTATGTTAATCATATAAATGTGTGAATTGTCGGGGGATGTGCTATGCAAGTGTATCACCGATGACATTCAGAATTCACACACTCAAATGATTAAATCTACCTGTTTATGCAATGAATGCTCAGTTCATCTCGGCTCAACTAAACCTAGATGCTTGTGTTCAATTGCAATATCAAAAATCATGAAAGTAATACTCAGGTTGTCATTGGATTAACACAACCATCGACGCTTGTATTAACTTTCAACATCTAATAAAAGCTCTATGATGATACCAAGCACAAAAAGACTATTAAAATGACATCTGGTTGTATATCATTGCACGATTAAATTAGATTGCATTCATAAATAAAATCATTATCTGCAGAGTATTTGTTGCACAAAGGAGTCCAAATCAGTAATTATCTTTTCTACAAACATGACTGAGTATACTTGACATAAAATCCAAAAGAAAAAAAAATCATCATCATTTACCATATAGTTACAAATCATCATCTCATCATTAAATTTTCATCATTTATCATTCATACATTTTTGCATCATAATAGATATACATTTATCAAATATATCGTGCATTTACATCATCACTTTCATTACATTTTTTATCATCTACATCATTATAAAACATCATTACATCATCATTATTATCATTATGTTATTTGTACATCCATCTATCCATACATTTCATTTACATAAAATAAATGCAAGCCATTACATCATCACCATTATCATCACTATAAAACATCATTACATCATCATTATTATCATTATGTTATTCATACATCCATGTATCCATACATTTCATTTACATAAAATAAATGCAAGTCATCACATCATCATCATTATCATCATTATATTTTCTATACATCATCATTATCATTTATCATTTAGAAGTTCATACATTACATCATCATCTCATCATTAATTTTTCATACATACATCAAATATTTTACAAATACATTCATCATAATCATCATCACATTGCAATAAAAGATAAAATCATCAATATATAAACATCACATAGAAATCATAAACCATAATCATATCACATCAACTACATCTCATATATATATCAAAGTGTCAAGTATACAATGAAGTCTAGTCTAAAAATACATCATCATACAATGAGCTACATTGTACTATACATCATGGAGGCTCACAATAGCATCTACGATCTGCTACTACTAGAGTGTGCAGGCCCAACAAGACTGTACCACCACCAAAAGGACCTGTACCACCCCTAAAAGGACCAAGATCTTAGGGATCTATGCGTAAAGGCTATGTCACCCCCTCACTCACTGTCCGTGTATGTGTTTGCCTAGATCTCGATGGGGCATAGCTGAATCTGCGCTCAGCAGGCATTGCATCATGATACCTACCATGATAGAACTTTGCCTCTCGGGCAGCTCGTAGAACCTCTCTCATGTAGTCATCTATTAAGCTACCATCGACCACTCTCTAGAGAATCTTTCCTCTATCCTATGCCCTCTCGGCAATCTGTTAAGCACTGTCTCTCTAAGCTATCAATGTGGCCACCTACATCTATACGACAATCAACTATCCCTGCACTTATAATAGACCCTAGGCATGAGCCTGAGCCTATGCCTGCATTTGAGTCTGGTTCTGCACAAGTAAACCCCGAGCCTATACCAACTACCCCTGCAAAGTCTGGACCTATGCCTGGAGACCTGCTATCTGTCTCTGCTGATCCACTACTGCAACTATCACTGTTTGCCTCTTGCGAGGCCTACTGGAAGAAGGAGCACTACTGATGGCTAGTCCTACCCCTCTATCTCCTCCACTGCTGTCGTCATTATCATCACTACTGCTGCTCTTTGAACTACTACCTAATGAAGAATCCTCTCCACCACCACTATCTGCAAGACCCTCTACTACATCCTCCTGCACAGGTAAAGGTACTAGCTCATCAAGAAGGGCGATACGCGCATGTGGAACCAAGGCCAGGAATGTGACATAATCCTCAGTAACCGGTGCCAGTGCAATGTCTCTCCGTATGTCCCAGGGTGATGGCTGTAGTGCTCGGTTCCCCTCTACTATCACATCATAAGACAAACACGAACCCCAATCAGGAATATCCATCAATCGCCTTGCATAGTGAGCAACTCCCTATGGCATACATTGTACAATGCCATACTATCGGTATACTCAATGCAATAGAAATCTCTCAAGAATAAATGGAGTATGGTCGATAAGATACATGGAATCACAAAGGAATCCCAATACTGCACCATCCTCATCCCACTCCTCATAGTCAATGTATGGGCGCCAGATAACAGTCTCTGTATCATCGAACACCCACCTCCAATTCTCTAACTTGCCCATCTGGGCCTATGTAAACTAACCACTATATCAAAAAACATATGATATGCCGGCTGGTTTGTCTACAACTAGAAAAGGCCAAGCAATAGCAAAGTGCTCCCATGCCCACACCTATAATAGGGTCATCCCTATTGATAAACTCCTTGCTCCAAGATATGTGATCGAGTGTAAATCATGATAAAGATGTGCCAGCATGCACATCCCCCATGCATATCTAGTACCGTATACCATCATGCTCTCAAGAGTCCTACCCTAGCCAATGAGGAATCCCTTGGACCTACGATCAGTACAAAGGAAACCTCCAATGAATCCAGCTAGCACTGCTAGTAGTGTCGCTTAAGAGTCTGCAATCCTCCTCCACCAAATGCTCGGACCCGCAATAGTTTGATCCTGAAACACTCTACGAAGAGCATCTCTACTGCTAGTCCCATGGGAATCATATACGACAATCTCACCCATGAATGGAATATGCAAAATACGCCACACATCCTTAGGTGTGACCGTCATCTCACTAGTAGGTAGGTGAAAGGTGTTGTGGTCACTATGCCACCTCTCAGCCAATGTAGTCAGTAGACCTCGATTAATCCTAATCTGAGGCATAGCAAGCAAGCTCGTAAGGCCACAATAACCTATCACTTGAAGCTCATCTAGTGTCAAATGAGGTATCAAGTCTGTCATCTAAGGAAACCTCTCTCGCATCTAGAGAGTACCCAAACACTCCTATCATCACAACAAAAAAATCCACAAATCACTGAACTATGTCAATAAAATCAAAAGACATTCTACTATAAAGTCTATCACAAATTGGTATGAATTTTTTATGAAAATTCATAGGTGAACATCAAACCTCACCTATCATGAGGTTCTCAAAACATCAACAAACCTTCACCTATCATGAGGTTCATAAAAAAATTATCTAGATCTCGCCTATCATGAGATTTATTAGATATTGAATCATTTTCTCGCCTATCATGAGGATCATCAAGAATAAGAAGTATTCTTGCCTATCATGAGAGTTAGTTTTATTTACATCATCCAAATCCAATATCAAGAATTTGGATTATCAATCATACCAATCAGAAGAATGGACATGATCAGAATTGACAAAATCAAGGTTCACTAAGTCAAAATCTTCAATTCTGACAAGAAGTGCTAAATTAGGGACCCAAAGTGCTAAATCTTGAAAGCACTATTTCAGCACCCTGAAGCACTAAAACAGGCTTCTGAATCGCTAAAAGTCCAAGAGCACTACTTTTCCGCATCAAAGCACTAAAATAGTCCGTCAAAGCACCGCTTTGCCAGAAGAGCTAGAACAGACCCTGAAAGCACTAATCCATCGAATCAAAGTGTTGAAAGTCTCAAAGCGCTAAAATCCGGCTTCAAAGCGCCATTTCTTGACTCCTAAGCACTAAATCACTGAAAGTGCTACATTATCAACTGAAAGTGCTAGAGTTTTTAACGCAAGTGCTAAAACTCAAAGTGCTAATTGACCTATTAAAAGCGCTACAGCGTGGCTTGAAAGCGCTAAAACTGACCTAGACACGCCTAATCTCTAAAAAACATAAAAAATAGAAAATCACAAATTACGAGGAGGTCAATGGGTACATACCAGAGGTCCATACATAGCTAGCCATTGGTGACGTCGAACACGCTCGAATCGGTGAGTGTGGAAGGGGATATGCATTTTGCTCCAACTGGCAGAAAAGTCTTTATCACAAAGATTCTTTAAATTCAAAAAGTGAAAATGAATAGGAAAATGACCTTCTAGCATTATTTATAATTTTTGAAAGGTATTTTGGTGGGTTTTTTTAATTATCTTTTAATCAATTTTATTAGGAAATTAATTAGAAACTCATATGCGGGCTAGATTTCTTCATTTTTTGTCGGGAGATAAATTACTTCTTCATCAAATCACATCAAATCATCAGGAAATCATAAAAATTCTAAAAATAATTAGATCATTAATTTATCTCCTGAGGGGGCATATTATCATCCATCATCTCAAAATCAATGTCTGGGGCATGTCTGGGGCATACAAAATTATTTTTCTTTATCGATCCTAGTAGTAGCAACAAAATTTTCTTCGAAGCAACGCGTAAACACATCACTTCGGAGAGGGGCAAAATGTATACACCTAAAATTGGTCTGGAGCATTCTATTAATTAAATACAAATTATTTGATTAATTATCCTAATTTCTTCTACTGTTTGAATAAATAGAAATATTTATTTAAATAGTTCACATTCACATTGCATTTAAATTCTTCTAATATTCATCTTAATTAAATAAACAAAATTAAATACTTTGTTCGAATTAATTATCACATCCCTATTTCAATCTATCACATCCATATTAAATTAATTAAATAAAGACAAAACACTTTATTTATTAATTTCCATATTCTTCTGTTTAATTTAATAAACAACTATCCTATAGTTCGTTTTATTAAATTATTTATCCCTCTTTTACTAGTTTAAATAAATCAAAAATATTTGAATTAGAGCATAAGGAATATTCCAATCTACATTTCCTCAAAAATGAATTAGATTTCCTATGTCTAATCCATGTCTAAAATATGTCAAAATTAATTGATTGAAACTTCACAAGATGTTTTGGAGACAAATTGGAGACAAATTCCAAAATGATCTCTCAGTCCTCCTCCATCAATTCTTCCTCTTCTCGTGCCTGGTGTTTTCATGGGTAGAGACAATCTCCATTTTTCTCTCAATCTCCTCCATCTCTCACCATTAAATTCTCCAGATTGAATCCAAGCCTCTCAAAGCTTTCCCTGTGCATTTCTACACCTAGGAAATCTATAAATAAAGCCTCATTGAGCCAAGAAAAGGATCCAGATAATCTAACCTTTTGCACTCTTACTCTACAGGAATTCAAGCATTCAAGCATCCAATATCAAGCAATCAAGCTTTCACATCAACGGTTGCCTGTTGCAGCATCAATTATCTGTTTCATCTCCATGTCATGCTAGTTTAATTGATTTATCATCTAGTATTGTCTTTTAGCTCCATATCGTTGCATTAGCATCATCTCATTCTTTGAATTATCATTTTAATAGTCTAATTTGCTTAAACAATCTGAGAGCAATCAGGATTTAATAAATCTTTGGAGATAGAGAGCAATATGATGCTTTTGATAGATAATTCCTTTGAATTGATTCATTTAACTTATCTATTGATATAATGTCGTGTTAAGAAGTGTCTTTCGTGCTTGTTCACTTATTCACACTTACACTTGTGTCATTGTGTTGAGGCCAAAAAGAAAATGGAGGCCCAAGTTATAGATGGAGAAAACATTGAATACCCTATAGGCTTAGTTATAGTTACTAGAACATGGTTTAGAAGGTACCCACATTCGAGTGTTAAACATTGGTTATTTCAGGACTTTGACACACATCATAAGATTATTCATTACTCGAACCTTGTCATGGCATGCAATGTTTTTTTGACACAATATGTGGGTAGACCTTTGAAGAAGACCTTGTGGAAGTTCCGTGACTCTGACCATGAGGCAATACTTGACACAATAAAGAGTAGAGCAGATCCGGATGGTTCATTGGATTAATTTGTAAGTATATGCACATTGGTTCTTATTTATTTATACCTGTATGAAAATTAATTTGTTTGATGCTAGTGGTATCATCTTCTTTTACTTTGAGTATTTGTAAGTAACATAGTAAATAGTGATTTGTGTCCCCTAGCAAAAAATGCAGATATATGAGCCATCCAAGAGAATGTTAGCCAAAAAAGTAATGCAACATCCTTATTTTGACGATCTTGACAAATCTCAATCATGATTTTAACCCATTAGAAAAATGTGTGCAAATATTGGTGAGGGAATTTCAACTTATTCATTTGAAGTTAACCTTATCATGAGAAGCTATTATGTAGACATTATAAGAGAATTTGAAATTTCAACTTACTCTATTCATGAGAGGTGTTGTGTGCAATAGGTATGCTGGAATTCCCAGTGAAGATGTATGACCAAGAGTGACTAAGTTGTGAGACCTGCATGCCTATCTATAATTTCCTTCCATCTATTTGTATTTCATTTCCATTTTGGATGCTCTTTCTTTTTCTCTTTTACTTTGCATATTTGTAAGTAAACTCCTAAAAATTGATTGATCTCTCGTTGTAGAAAATTTTGATTTATGAGCCGTCAAAGAGAATCTCAGCCAAAAAAGCAAAGCAACATCCTTATTTTGATGATCTTGACAAATGACAGTTTTGATTTCAAGCCATTATAAAAGAGCATGTGAAGCTTAGCAAGGGAATCTGAAGTTACTCAATTGAAGTTAACCTCATAATGAGCACCTATGGTGTAGACATTTAAAGAGAATCTTGAATGTATGAGTGACATTGTAAAAGATCTATGAGAATGAAGTACATAAGGTATTGTAATGAGATTTACTTACATAATGAGATTTAATCAAATATTGTAATTTTGGAGTTCATGTTTGGTGCAGTAGCACCTTGTTCTGTAAATGCCTTCAATAAGAAAATTTGTAAAATTTGAATTTTGAAATGTAAAAAATATCAAAAAGGTCATGTAAAGGTCATATGTAATGTATTCAAAGTCTCAAAGAGGTCATTAGGTTATTAGAGAAATGATATAAAGCATGTAAGGTCAAATTAGGATGTTTTAGCTGTGTGTGTTTATTTGTGCAGAGGAATTCAAGAAACAAAGGAACATACCTTTAAATATTAAAGAACCCCCTTAACTTGTTGAGGTGGAAATTAGCATGTATCCAAACCCTCAGATCCACAATTTATCTTAGGACAAACTTACTCCACCATGCCAAACCAAAACCCTTATTCTATGCTAGTATAAGGAGGGTTTATTGAAAGGAATGGTTCCACACCTTACCAAAACATGCCACAACCTCATACCTTCTTAAAATCACCTGCAAAAAATCAAAAGAACCTCACCCAACCTCTACATGCAATATTTTATCAAACCCTAGGGTGAAACCTCATTTTTCATGCCCTTTTCCATCAGAATATAAAGGGGCAGCATCGCAAACCCCATAAAAATTATTCCATTTCACTTAGAAATTTCTCGTCTAATCCTACACGACTGTGTTGGGCTCGTATACAAAAATATCTCTCGGTTTTGACTATCTCAGAGTGGTTTTCCCATGGCGGCGGATTTTCACTTGATGGAAAAAGTGTCAAATTCAAGTTGTGTAAAGTTGCAAAGTGGTGCAACTTTCGTTCTGCAACTCGTGACACCAAGGGGATAGTTCCAATGCATTCGAATAGGTATATTGACACTAGGCATGGTTCTCTTTTGTACTGAAACATGTGGAATCACTCCGAGCTACATTCCATCAGATCGATCCCTTAAGGGTCCAAAGCACAAAATGGCTGAAAACTTTAGCATGCCATTACCAGAATACTGTGATGCTTAGAAACTTATTGTCTGATCTTAAAAGATCAAATTGGGCCCCTCTACAAAAACCTCTCTTGTTTTTGGCTATCTCGGAGTGGTTTTCCCATGGCGATGGATTTTCACTTGATGGAAAAAACATCAAATGCAAGTAGTGCAAAGTTGCAAAGTGATGCAACTTTCATTTTGCAAGTTTTTTGACCAAGCAGACTATTCGAACACATTTGAATAGTAATTTTTACACTAGGCAGGGTCCTTTTTCACACTGAAACACATGGAATCATTCTGAGCTACATTTGACCAGATTGCTCCCTTAAGGGTGCAAAGTACAAAATGGATGCAAACTTCATCATGCTATTACTCGGATACTGTGATCCTTAGAAATTTCTCATCTAATCGTATAGGATTGCATTGGGATCCTCTACAAAAACCTCTCTCAGTTTCGGCTATCTTGGAGTAGTTTTCCTATAGTGGCGGATTTTCACTTGATGGAAAAAAGTATCAAATTCAAGTTGTGCAAAGTTGCAAAGTGATGCAACTTTCGCTTTGCAACTCGTATGACCATGCAGACTATTCCAATGCATCCGAATAGGTATTTTTACACTAGGCATGGTCCTCTTTTGCATTGAAACATGCGGAATCACTCTGAGCTATGTTCCACCAGATCGATCCCTTAAAGGTCCAAAGTGTAAAATGATTGCAAACTTTAGCATGCTATTACTCGGATACCGTGGTGCTTAGAAAATTCTCATCTATTCTTATAGGATTGTATGGGGACCCTCTACAAAAACCTCGCTCGGTTTCAACTATCTTGGAGTGGTTTTCCCGTGGCAGAGGATTTTCACTTGATGGAAAAAGTGTCAAATTGAAGTTGTGCAAAGTGTCAAACTCGTACAACTTTCACGCTGCAACTCATGTGACCAAGAAGACTATTCCAATGCATCTGAATAGGTATTTTTATGCTAGGCATGGTCCTCTTTCACACCGAAACATGTGGAATCACTCTGACCTATGTTCCACAGGATCGATCCCTTAAGGGTCCAAATTCCAAAATGACTGCAAACTTCAGCATGCTATTACTCGGATACCGTGATGCTTAGAAAATTCTCGTCTAATCCTATAGGATTGCGTTGGGCCCCTCTACAAATACTCTTTCTATCTAAGAGTGGTTTTCCTATGGTGGCGAATTTTCACTTGATTGGTAATGTGTCAAATTCAAGTTGTAAAAAGTTGCAAAGTGGTACAACTTTCGCTCTGTAACTCCTGTGACCAAACTAACTACTCCAACGCATCCGAATAGGTATTTCTATGCTAGGAATGGTCTTGTTTCACACCGAAACACGTGGAATCGCTCTAAACTACGTTCCATTGGATCGATCCCTTAAGGGTCCAAAGTGCAAAATGGTTGTAAACTTTAGCATGCTATTACTTTGATACTATGATGCTTAAAATATTCTGATCCAATCCTATAGGATCATGTTGAGCCCCTCTACAAAAACCTCTCTCGGTTTAAACTATCTCGGAGTGGGTTTCCCGTGGCAGTGAATTTTCACTTCATGCAAAAAGAGTCAAATGCAAGCAAGGGAAAATTGCAAAGTGGTGCAAATTTTGCTCTGCAACTCGTGTGACCAAGAAAATTATTCCAACATGTCTGACTAGGTATGTTTACTCTATGCATGGTCCACTTTTTCACTTAAACACGCGGAATCACTTTGAGCTATGTTCCACTACATCAATCCCTTAAAGGTCCAGAGTGCAAAATGGTTCCAAAATTCAGCATGTTATTATTTGGATACCGTGACACTTAGAAACTTCTGGTCTAATCCTATAGGATTTTGTTAAGCTCTTCTACAAAAACCTCTCTCGGTTTTGGCTATCTCGAAGTGGTTTTTCCATGGTAGAAAATTTTCACTTGATGGAAAAAGTGTCAAATTCAAGCTATGTAAAGTTGCAAAGTGGTTCACCTTTCCTGCTGCAAATCGTTTGACCAAGAGGATTGGTCCAATGAATCCAAATAGGTATGTTGATGCTAGGCATGGTCCTCTTTCACACCAAAACATGCGGAATTGCTTTGAGCTACGCTCCACTAGATCGATCCCTTAAGGGTCCAAAGTGCAAAATGGCTACAAACTTCAACATGCTATTACTCAGATACTATGATGCTTAGAAAATTCTCATATGATCCTCCAAGATTGTGTTGGGCCGCTTTATGAAAACCTCTCTTAGTTTTTCCTATCTTAGAGTGGTTTTCCCATGGCGATGGATTTTCACTTTATGGAAAAAGTGTCAAATTAAAGCTATGCAAAGTTGCAAAGTAGTGCAACTTTCATTTTGCAATTCGTGTGACCAAAATAATTGCTCCAACGCATCCCAATAGGTAGTTTTACGCTAGGAATGGTCCTCTTTTGCACCCAAACATGTGGAATTGATCTAACTTGCGTTCAACCGGCTTGATCCCTTATGATGGCATGCAAAACACTAGAAAAGAGAAACATAGAAATGGTGGTTGAGTTGTTCGAGTATTCCACACAAAAAATGTATGATCATTGGTGCAAAGCACCTTGTTCCTCCATTTGGTGAAGAAGGTCTAATTCAGTGGTTTTAGAGATTATCTGATGGTGAATAGGTAGGTCAATAGGTTGTTGTGGGTATTTTGAGCATGCTTTGTCTTGAATAAGGTCAATTAAGACTATTAGGTATGTTTTAGGGTGACTTTTGG
Source organism: Sequoiadendron giganteum (assembly GCA_007115665.2). Classification (NCBI taxonomy): domain Eukaryota; kingdom Viridiplantae; phylum Streptophyta; class Pinopsida; order Cupressales; family Cupressaceae; genus Sequoiadendron; species Sequoiadendron giganteum. The sequence continues at coordinate 551,922,882 of CM021106.1, forward strand.
TTCTAGTGATAAAAAATGTGAAAATTTCAATCTTGCTCTAGAAGTTGTCTTTGTAGCCTTTGAAGGAAATTTTTTGAATTTGTATATGATTGTGAAAGAATGGAATTTTTTCGATGTAATAAGGCTGTTTGTACACCATTTGGGTGGGTTTAGAGGTCATTATATGTACTCATTAGGTTGGAGGAGTCTAAAGTTGCAAATTTGTAAGTTGCTTAAAGAAATAAATTTGAAATGCAATGGTTACTTATTTTTAAAGTTGGTTTTTAGTTAGTTGAGGGCATGGATCAGTTAGAGAAGAGTGTAAAACACTATTAGGGTTAGAAGGAAAATATATAACAAGTTAAATGCAGATTTGAACAATAAAATAGAGTAATAAAACATACATAGAAGACAACACAAAGAATTTAACGTGGTTCACCCAATCTAGGCTACATCCACAAAACTGCAGCCATCCAATGATTTATTATCCAGTGCAAAACCTATTACAATATTGTGAATAATTCCATAATACAACTCTCCATCCTAGCCGCTTATAACAAGCTTTTAGAAGCTTCCAAAAATCAGGGTTTACAAAGTCAACTTTAAGAAGCTTCCAACAAGGATACATGATGAGTGTACAGTACAAAAAAACATATAGTATAGCATGATCAGTCACCACATACCAACAAACACTATGTAAATCCTTGAGAGGCTCGAATGGAGGTTGTTGATGAACTTTTGGAGAAGATCTAATAAGAATTATTCATACTGTTCTCTATTTTTTAGATTTTTGATACAAACTTGTTGCTCACGTACTTGGTACAACCTTCAAATTTTAGATAAAGAACATATTGGAATATTTTTATGAATCATTTCATGGAATGCCAATTGTAAACATGTTTTTTTATTTTAGATAATTTTTTTTAGCATCAATCAATTAATATTCAAGACAAATCATGAAAGACAACAATGATCAATGCTAGGGCTAACCAATTAATAATTATACATGTGAATAATTCAAGCATGTACATGTCAATAAGGGAAGCACAAGTACTCAAAAACACGTAAGCCTCAAAAATTATACACACGAATACATAGTATACACAAATTAATAAAAATTATATGCACAAATACAAGATATACGCATGAAAACACGTAAGCCAAAAAGCATACATTTGAGTGCACGTAAGTCGCAAAGTATACACATAAGTTTTAAAGTATACAGTTGAATACATGTAACTCATATCTATTGAACCATCAATTTAGAATGCAAATATGGACATGCATCGATAAAAGATATTTGTATTAACCAAATAGTCATGTAGGAATACATCAATACATGTTGGTATAAGTATGAAATATATGTATAAGATAGCCATATAGGCTTAAGAGAATCCCATATAGGCATACAATGTCAAATATTTCCAATACAAATATGTACAAAATTTCCATGTAGGTATACAACAAAGTGCTTTGGAATCAAAATTCATTGCTCTCCATGCCCTAGAAATAAATTCTTTCCCTTTCCTTTTTGATCGGATGGTGATAGGTCTATCACTCATTTTTTCTATGCTGGAGGAGTGCTCCTACTGCTCCTCCTAGTGTTTAGTTCATGGTGAAGTTTTAACTATTACAATAAGAAGTAAAGACATGAATATATATAAATTACATTATAAAAAATGATAAATTTGACAAAATAATCATTTACTTCCATCTCATGATCTCTTTCCACTGAGGAAATATCCTCATGCCCATGCTCAGGCATGCTCAAGCCTTATATAAACCATACAAATAGAAATTAAACTGCGTGAATCAATAATGGTTTGATTTTTAACTAACGAACATCTATAACAACAAAGGTAAATTTAAATTTACTAATTTTCCTCATACCTCTCTTGTCAAAGCCATCGAGGATTGTATAGCAGATGACACACCAATATCCATTGTCCTCATCACATTTTTAGGTTTTTCGGCTTGCATCATTTGAAAATAAAACAACAAATTATTCAATGTAATCAACGACGTGCATATAAACTACACAAATCTATTAAGTACTTGATTCATTAGTTAAACTCTTTATTCTATTACCTCTATGTAGCTTTGAGTAAATCCACTGCCACTGGGAAGTGTTCCATCAACTCCTCCAATATTAGTCTGTTCAACATCCAAAATCGTATATTAAATTACCATTCGTAAAACAATGCTATTAACATGCAATAAATTTATAATTTTTTACTAGTTACATACCCCAATGATAGGTGTACTAAAAAAGTAAGTTGGTTGGGGTGCGGTGTATCTAGTCTGAACACTGTGATGCTGCAATTATATTAAAATCATAAAAAAAAAAAATTAATCTTGCATTTCAAAATCGAAATTTAATAAATTAAATTCAATGAACATGCACTAAAATTTACCTGACTATCAAAGGCATATACCTCATGCAAAATGTTAGCTGCCCTCTCCATCTCCATAGCTATAGATGGATCTTGTGTACATGTCTCCTAAGTGTCGATGGGGTCATATGAACAAGTAGCCCCACAATATTGACACACATGTGTTCGACGACCACCACTCAAAGAATCCCCTAGATGGCATTGTAGAATAGGGATAGTATGATGGATGAAACTCTGGGTCAAAGTGTTGATTGTCTGGAATGTCTCTACATCAACACTTTCCTTCATGACAGAAGGCATAACAACATGCTCATGAGGTGGCCTAGCAAGAGCTAGTCTACCTTTCCACGTAGGATCCGACTATGCACCGGGTCTATCTTGAGTTGACCCCCCACCTCTCCTCTGGAAATCCCTCATATCAAAATAATTTGGAATTTTGTTCAATATGAACTCACTATATACTTTCCTAAGGAAATATTACGGGACCTCACAATTTTTGCATGGTGGGTAATCGAACACCATGTACCACTTATCATAAAATTGGTCCCTAATCTATTAGTGGTGACACCAATGGATAGGAAACCTCTTCGTATTAAGGGTAAGATTTTGATTTGTGCGTGGGTCAGTGAATAATGAGCACAAAATCACCTTTTGTAATTTTTAAATCTTTTACATCTTTGTATGATATTTTATTTGCATAATAATCCCTAGCCGCCTGCCTCTTATCTTGCCATCCAGTTATTTGTTTGCTAATTGAATCTACATTTTTTACCATATCTTTCAATGAATTTTCTAGGTTCATTCTTTTTGTGGTTGAACCATTTGGATCACTCAACCTACTAATCAAATCCTCAATTTGTTTATTGTTGTTCTCAATTTCACTCATCAAATTTTTTTGAGTGCCAAGAGGGGGTTGAGTGATTGGTGGAAAAGGTTGTTGTTGTGGCTGATTTTGATCTTGAGGATTTGGTTGGTCTTCCTATTGAGGATCTTGAGGGTTTACAGGTTGATTTGGATCTCCTAAAAATTCAAACAAATATACATCAAATTCAACCTAAAACTAACTAATTCAAAACAAAAACCACAAAATCCTTACCTCTTATATCTCCTCCTCGTTGTGGTGCCATCGTTGTGGTGCCATCGTTGTTGGTGAAAATATTTGTTGGATTTCTCCTCCTAGAACACGAGCACATAAGTATGGGGGTTTGGCCATGGCTACAAGAAAAAAATAGTCGAAATAACAATGACATGTTTTCACTTTTTTTTTCTTTTAACAAGAAATAACCCGAGCGCGTTATAACATGCTCACGTTATTGATTCTCAATTTTTTTTTGAAAGGTGTCCACAAAATTGCTACCCATTTCCATGCACCCACCCCCACTGAACAACAAGATTTATACACTATGTCATTTGAACAAAAAAATGTTGTCAACAACCGACATACCACTGTCAATAGCTAATATGGAGCATTATCTTATGTGATTGAAAGAAATCAATTCCACTACATCCTTATGTTTTTGTGTTTTTTTAAGATTGCATCCTCTTGACATTACTCATTGAGTATACAACAATTCTATCTCATGACCTCTCTATACACCATGATGTACACTTGAAATTCTAAGACCTCATTTTTTTTAAACACCCGTTACCATGTATGAAGAGATAAAATGTATATGTATTTACCTTTCAAAAATATCTAGATCCTTGTGATTATGTCTTATGCATTTATCATAGAATGAAACTAGGTCCATTACTGCTAGATGATTATTATTAATACTGTCAACTCCTTGCAAGAGACACAAAATTTCTATTAGAAATGAGCACGAAAAATTATGACAAAAACATCAAATTCATGAGGCAAAAGAAGACTATTTCCATTCTTAATCACAATTCCATAAGCATGAAGAACGATCTCAAATATTTAGACATCAAATCACTTTTGTCTTTGTTCTATTCAATTTTTTCTCAAAGGTCATTGCGAGTGTTATGTTTTTCAAGATAGCTTGTCTTTTGTATTAGGACCATTCCATATGACTATAAAGAGTCTTCAAACTCCCATGACAATATATCACATTACAAATCTTCACATAGAATATACAATGCCAAACAAGATCATCATTATTAACTCTTTCGGTCAAAATATAGATAGTGATTATCTCGTCCTGACTTTGAGGTAGTTCTTATGCATTGGATAGTATCTTTTAATTTTGTTTCTCACCTCATAAATCTCATTTTATTCTCCATACTTGTATAGGCTTTGTATTCTCCTTACTCAAGGTATTCTTTTCCTTTTGTTTGAACATGTAATCCCTAGATCACTTTATCAAAATTTTCTTACACCATTGTGCTTTATGTCGAAACCCATTACACCTATAACATATAATAGTGTTTTCTAGACCCAAGAGAGAATAATTTCTTCTAGGCATGTTGTATGAACCTCTCTTGACATTTCTCACATGATTATGAATTTAATTCATCCAAAAAGTTCTTATACAATTTCTTTCTCTATGTCCATAAGCATTACAACAATAGAAATAACCATGAAATTGAGAGTGGTTATACTTGTTAAACATAGATCTTGATGGTATTTTTTTCCTTTCATCAACCCACTTATCTTCTATCTAAGCAAACACAATATGGTGACCAATATCAACCTTCACTCTTGGTGTTTTCTTGGTTCTAAACTTCTTTCCATCTATAGTAGAAAACATTGTGTCATGTTTAGATTCTTTTGTAGAGCTTTGTCCAACTTGATATCCCACTCCTAGAGAATCCTTGAAATATTTTTGTCTGCCAATCATCTCATTCAATAAATTAGTGCTATGATCAAATATTTGACTTTTATCTAATTGAACCTTGACACTTTAGAGTGCTTTCGTTAATGCAATTACTTCTCCTTTAAATTTTAGACATTCAATATTTTTAACCTCCAAATCATACCTTACAACATCTACTATCCTTTTACATTCTTCAACTTCGATTTTATGACTTATAATCATGTCATCTTTAAGAGTTCATTATTTTAGCAAGAAATAATTATTTGAGCTTTTCTTAAATGAATTAACCTCATTTTCTAGTTTATTACACAATTCATCCTTGTCTTTTAACTTTTCTCCCAATCCCTCTTCACTCTTTTTCCTATCAACCATTTTGGCTTTCAAAAATTCAATAATTTTTTTATCATCATTATGATCTTGTATTACAGCTTTATTGACATTGACACTTTCTTGTAAGCGTACCTCAAGATCCTAATTTTGTTTCCTAAGCCTCTTAATCTCATCTAAGGCAGCAAGCAGTTCTTCCTCCAAATCAACCTCAAATTCATCACCTTCATATTCCTTTCACTTACTAAGTGAACTTTTTCTTCTCCAATTATAGGATCACATTTAGTATTAACTGGTTGGGATGCTACTTAACTAGACTTGACACTAGTGTTTTTCTTCTGATTTCTATTTCTTTTACACTTACCAATATTACTCCTCTTATCAAGAAATTGGTTGAATTTAATCTGGTTAGGCTTATTCAAGAGTCTACCTCTTTACACCAACATCAATCGAAATAAGATATGTTTCCATAAAACACATAGACTGTACAGACAGATAGAAATACCTTCTTGAAATTGTGACATATTTGACAAACTTCCAAGACTAGAATAAATCCTAGGTTGATTAGACCTATATGAGGACCCTACGCTCTGACACCAATTTTTGGAAGATTGAAATCACTGAGAGGGGGGGTTGAATTAGTGATTTATAAAAAGAGAAAACTTTTGAGTCTAGTGTTCACTTTTAAACCAGGAAAACAAATGATAGTTTGTGAAGAAGACTTGGCTTGTGTATCAACTAAGCATATCAACAATACATTGATATGGATAGAATTAAATGAAATATTTTTTCTTTCCCTTGAATGAAAGTTCATAACATTAATAGGATAGCTTCAATATAAATATTTGAAAAAATGTAAAGATAACCATTCAAAAATTAACTGATAAGGACAAACATCACAATATTTCAATACTATCATAAAAAAGTAGTGACACTATGAAACCATGAATTTGATGAGTGGAAAATCATCTAAGGGTAGAAAAACCACTCCAAAATGATGCCTTATTGGCTTAAATAAAACCATTGTTTACAATGGCTTACAGGCAGAATTTAGAGCACCAACCCCTTACAGATTTAGGAACACTCATTTCAAGAGGCACCAAATACTTACAAACTTAGGAACACCCATTCCAAGAAGCACCAACTTCTTTTAATGCACTGCAATTATAACATCCAATCAAAACCCTAGAAGTGCAGATTTTGCATATCTAGAATTTCAATGGAAGACTATGTATATTCTCATTAAGCAAATTGAAGAATGTTGTATGAGAATGACAACATCTTCCCGAAATATAATAATATGAGAATCACAATAAATATTTTTAATGCAGTACAATATTTACACAAAGTGACTGAAGATTCATATTCTTCTCGCTCAAGCCTTCCATACTAATATATCAAATATCCTAAAGATTCAATCTAGAATCTCTAAAATAAAAGATATATCAGTTAAATAGTCTGCATCATATTTGCAAGATTTAAATTCCAATTTTTTTTGCATTAATCCTTCAAAACTACTCTAACACACACCTCAAACAATGATCAACCACACTATTTATATACTATCATGAATCGTCACTAAAAACTGATTGCAATAATTTTTTTGCTTCAGGATACCTGAATACATTAACCCTTTACATGTTTGCTAAATAATAGTTAAGTGTTTTGAAGTAAAACAATGTCATAAACCTCTGTAACTAAAATATTATTGTGTTAACAAAAATGTCTTAAAGCCAAATGTCTCAAAGCCTATTAAAAGGGGATTTTAATTTAATACTTGTTTAATAAGGAATGGAAATAAATAAAAACCAAAGGAACCAATTCCAAACTTCCAAACTAAAGATCTCCATCTGTTACCTTCCAACTTCCTCGATCAAAACTCTATCTTCTTCCACTAGCAAGCTCATAAATCTGCTAACACATATTCATGGTGGTGGCTAGGGTTTCACATGCTTTCCACAATAATAAATTTTCCCTAAACTTTTCTTTCCTTAAAAATAATAATCATTTGAAATCCGGTAGATTATACAATGATTAAAATTATTTTGAAGTCCAATGTTGTTGACAAATAAAACCGAAAACTTTATGATAATATTTCAATGATGACTGTCGATAACACCACTTAATCCAAATGATATCCCTTCAGATTAAAATCAAATATAAGCCTTTAGATGATACTGTCTGACAAGGATTTTTTTCTTTGCTTAATAGAAGTCCCATGCAGCCCAATTTAGACTCAAAACAATATTTGATTCTTAATACAATTTGCTAAAACTTTAAAAAGTCTATTTCATTGACATTCAACAAATTCCTTTATCACATTCTTCGATACTCATTAAGAATATAAAGTAAACACAATCTTTTTACAAGGAGTTCCAATCAAGAAAAGATATGGTGTAACCAACATTTTCAAATACAATTCAACTTTAAATAAATCCTCTTATTACCACATCAAACATCGATGCAATGTGATTAAGCACTTATGCATTTTGCTTCAAATATAAAATAATAAACAAGCTGCTCGAAGCCATATATGAGCAATCAAAACAAAATGAAGCATTGTTAGAATGAGCCCAAAACCCTATTAATTTCACTACCATATAACTCCAATATGAAATGGAATAGCCACCAATGTGCCAAAATAAACCAACTAAGGTTGCTAATGAATAAGTCAATGTTGATTATCATAGCAAGGCCCGTATAGAGAAGTCACCTTATACATTTTCCCCATCAAAGAACCATTGACACAATGATATTGTCAAAAAAAAATATCATGAGTTATGCAATAGAAATGTGCATAGTCAAACACATTAAGATGTAACAAGAAAGACCAAATGATTTTATCCATTTGAGAAATGATTGTTTTGACAAACTAAACCTACAAATGATCAATCAGAATATGATCAAATAACCTATGAGATGCAACCTCAAATGGAGCCTTCAAATGATCCTGAAAATGATCAATCCTGAATAACCTGTACAATTCCTTATCAACACTATCAACCCACCATAATCATAAACATTGAAATAATATCATGTAGAGTAGATGAAACAAAAGAACCATCATGGATATCTTGAAAGTGAATTAATCTTAAAATAAGCATAACAATTCATCCCAACAATGAGCATCTCTGAAACAAAATCTGCACATCATGTAACTTGTCAATCTAAATCAAAGAATAATCAAAGAACACCATAATAAGAACCAGTTCTGTCATCAAGGACAAACATAACAAACACATGTTATTCAACAAATTGTATAGTCCAAATATGATTGACCAACAACCAAATCAACTATATCAAGTGTTTCAAGATCAAAATGAAGATCAAATATTGTGAGATCAAATTTCTATACTTAAAAAAATTGTTAATTCATACCACCAAGAGACATCTCCACCCCAAAATCAATACAATCTTCCATTGGTTAAACCATGTCATCAAAGCATTGGGTTGTTTCCCCAACCACATCAAGAACAATATCTCCAATTTCAAAAGGTTGGATATCAAGATCAACAACATCAACAACAAACCCAATAACCACATCTCCAAGATCAATCACAACAAGAATCACTTCAACAAGCACAAATATCACAAGATCACAAACATGAATACACTCGTTCTGCAGTAACAATTGAAATAGTACTAAGAAAGCTACTTAATGCAAAACTCATCAATATTCTAGAAGTAAGTTCTTTCAACTCTATCATAAACTTCCCTTGGAATAGGGGTGGATCTTATTGTGAGTATCATAGAGAAAATATTCACAAAACATCAAATTATATTCAACTCAAAAATATCATCCAAGATCTTGTTGATCAACTAAAAATAACTATTGAGGACAATGATCATGATTCAAGAACTACTGATAATAGTGATAATCTCTCCACCTCAATTATTAAAAACAATGATCACAATCCATCCATCAATGAGAACCTTGAAGATTTTTCTACCTCATCCAATGATCAAATCAACATACATCAAGATTCACTTTTCAATCATGATCAAAATCCAACAACAATACCCAAAAATGATCCAATTCAATAAATTTTATCATCATTTGATCCTATGATTGAAAATATTGACAATCTCTCCACCACAATTGTTGAAAATAATTATCAAGATCTATCCATCAATGAGCACCTTGAATATGTTTCCACCTCATCAAGCAATCAAATCAACATACATGAAGAGTCACTTTTTAGTCATGACCAGAACCCCTCAAACAATGATCTATTTCAATGAGTTAGAATTATTTGATCCTATTGACATAATAAAAAATTTATCGACCAATGATCATGTTGAAAATGTCTCTACATCACCTAATGAGTTAGAGGAAATATTTCAAGAATTTATTCTAAAGAATGATAAACATATTTCACCAAAGTCTAGCAATGGTCCTTTCTAGGACATATTGATATCCTTTGACCTCATGGTTACAGATAATAAAGGGATCCTCAACTCAAAATTTTATCCAAGTCCACTCAAGAGGATATTGAGATGCTTCCTATTCCTAATTAAGATATCCAAGAACCCTTTATAAGAGATCCATCTTTTGAAATTGACCCATACCAATAACTTGATCCAAAGCATGACGAAAGAAATTCCAAAATTAATCAAGATAAATAATTTGTATCTCCACAATAATGCAATGACCTAATCGTAACTCTCCAATCTATAAAATATGTCACAAATGATGATCATAGATCCATATAGCACATGTAATGCCCCACAACACAACCCTAGAGGAATTTTTAATCCACAATAAAAGCATACTATCTTTTTTTTAAAGTGAATTAAACATACATGTTCATCTACAATTGATAACATCCCCTAAGGCTACGTAACCAAGATTACTTAAAAGCAAATAACATACATCATTAAAACCATTGCATTTAATTACTCATGTAGTAAGCATTAATACAACATACATAATCAACATAAGATAAGAAGATAACAACCATGATATAAATTCATTACTAAATCAACTGGTTACATCACTCATTCCCAGAATGAGGAAATATTGCAAAAGTGTTACAATTACATAATTCCACCTCGTCAATACAAGAGGGGTATAATAACTTATTACAATTTTGAAATACAACAATGCTTGAAATAAAAATGAGAACTACGAGTTGTCCAACTGGATGTCTCACCACCAAGTACTAAAGATAAAGGGGGACCCAACGGTGTATGGTGCATGTTCCACCCAACCAAGTGGTACCCGAAGGCCCACCCCCCATGCTAGGAGATAGTAACAATGTAAAATGGACAAATATCTACAACCTCTAACCAAAGGTAGACTCATGCTGACACATACTGACTCAGCCAAACACATGTACAATACAATTCTAACACTAACATAGTCACATTACTTCCAGACATATAATTAATCAAGTATGATAAGGAATCCATACACACAAAAGAAAACCCAATGTTATCCTAGACAGAGTTTCATCGCATAGTTAGTCATGAGATCTCCTCTGGGCATTCTTCATAGGCTCTGAAATTCCTAGTGACCTCTAACAAATCCTGACCCTCATTCTTACTCATGCAAAATCGACTACCTCTCGTAAGGACAAGATAGTTGACCTTTCCATTCTAGGCCTTCCCACACATCCCAAGTCTAAATGAGCCCTTGTTTCTATGAGTGAGGCTAAGCTATCTTGATTAGTGTGAAGTGCATCCTAATCATCTAAGTACATTAATTTAATTATCACTTGATTAAATCACTTCTGAAGGTTTCCCAGTTTACCTCTTTGGGCTCCGGCGCCTAACAAAAGCAACTCTTCTAATGAACAACACACTTTACAAAACTAAACTCCAAAGGTAACTCAAGTTCTTATAGCTAGACAACGCAATATCTCCTATTCTAGGAGGTAACAGTTAAGGAAACTCACTCCAAACACTTGGAGGAGACAAATCAACTATAGCACTACCCAAGGGAAATATAAACGGTTGACTAAAAATTGACAACCCACATCATCTAGAAGACTTACAAATTTAAAACTCAAATAACCCTTTTTCCCCCTATCATGAACATAAGGAAAAATAATAACAAGCAATGGTAAGGAAATATGCCAATTTTTGGATATATTAAATCCATTTCCCTTTCTAATAATTTTCATAGTAAATAATCAATTGAATTAACCAAATAATTAAATACAATAGATTAATTGCCTTTACTATTACAGAGAAGGAAAAATTCCAATTTTAACAAAATGAAAATTTTGACTACTTTTAAAAGCAACATAAACCCATGCAAGATAATTCTTTTAGTTTCCCAACTAACACATCTAAATCCTACAATTTCTCAACTTAAATAATAAACACAACCACTTAAACATGCACATTTTTAAATATATATATACACTATATATTATATATATTTATTTAAAAATACACAAATAATCTCATCCTCAATTTTATCAAATTAATTTTATAATTTAAAAAAAATAGAATAACTAATTGTATTACATTATTTTATATATATGTATATATACAATATATATACCATATATATTTTTATTTACATTGAATATATAATTACTAAAAAACAAATATATAATAAAAATAAAAACTAGGGATGCGTGGTGGGGCATTACACATGGTATCAAAGCCTAGGTTTAAACAATGGGTGCTCTGTGATTATGATGTACCCATTAAGCTTAGTTGTGTAGTTTTCCAAGTGTACCTTTCCTAATACCCTTTTGTGTCTATGTAGGAGTATGCCTCCTAGACATGGATGAGGCAGAGGACGAGGACGTGGCCAAGTAGGCAGTCATGAGGGGAGTCAGCATGACTCACTGCCTCATGTTATGCTTATACCAAAACAAGAGGAACAACAAGCCTCATAGAATAGCCCGGGAGGTGCTGGTAGATAGTTGGATCCTCTAGGGATCAAAGTTGCACGTAGAGATTTTTAGGAGGCTTTGGCACTCTTAGGTCTGAGACAGGCAGTACCAGAGGTTAATCCTTGTGTGAGGGCAGTTACAACATAGTCAGAGATATTAGCATCTTCCTATATGAGGGATTTGATTTGGTCATAGCCACCTCAGTTTGACGGATTAGGCACCGGTTTAGAGGCTGAGACTTGGATGATAGGTCTCGATCAATTCTTTTCTATGCATCCCTTTGATAGTAATACTAAAGCGCGGTGCGCTATTATACACTTGTGAGGATTTGTAGCCACTTGGTGGAGACTTGAGGACAAAAAGCTCTACATTGACATGAGTTTTGTGTCCTAGGAGATATTCCTTGAGTGGTTTAGAGCCCGCTTTCTTTGTGACCAATGGTGTCAGTGCAGGGGTGATGAGTTTCATGCCCTACAATAGTTAGCCTTGATTGTGGATCAGTACGAGAGATGATTCTATGAACTTAAATAGTTCGTTGGAATAGGAGATGATGAGGGGATGCTCATGCAGCATTTCATCAGGGGCTTAAACGCCTGTATTAGTGGTGGTGTGTGGGTCTTTGAGCCTAGATCTATGGAGACAGTTGTGGAGAAGGCACGACTTGTGGAGGAGAACTTGACTATGGCACTAGGGGGCCATACAGGTGTTCTTATTGGTAGTGGTTCAGGAGCTGGGACTAGTGCTCGATGGAGACAGACACAGGGGGATGTGCCTCCTAGGACACAACAGGGATCAACATAGGGTAGTCAACATCAAACATTTCAGGGGAAACAAAAAGGTTTCCAACAGAGACAGGGTGATAGAAACTGAAGGTGGATGAAGTGTTTCAACTCTGAGCAACCTGGTCAAAGCATCCAGTTCACTTTTGGAGGAAGTGCACAACAGTCTAGTGCACTAGTTGGAGGTAGAAGATATGGTAGAGGCATAGGTTGCTTCTCTTGTGGTCAGCAGGGCCATATTGCTAGGATGTGTCCTAACAAGGGAACGTCAGGATTCACATAGAGACTAGCAACGTCAGAGCCGACAGTGGGAGATGTTGGTAGAGGCCATCGTGTGTTTGTAGTGGTTGATAACCATTAGGCAGAGCACTGATGTACTATGGTTGAGACTTATGGTATGTTATTGGGTAACCTTGTTACCATTCTATTTGATTCAGGAGCATCAGACTCCTTCATTTCTTCATCTGTAGTGGCATGTTGCAGACTGGGGGCCATAAGACAAGTTGATAGGTGGCAGGTTGAGTTAGTGTCTAGTGTGAAAGTGTCTGGTGTGAAAGTCACATCACATTCTATAGTACCTGACTATAGTTTGGAGATTGGACCACTCCTTACTACCTTGGATCTTTGGGCTATACCATTGGGATCCTATGATGTTGTCATAGGTATTGACTGGCTAGAGGCTCACCGAGTAGTTATTAATTGTCGACGTAAGTTGATTCAATGAATTAATGCATCTGGTGGTGAGGTGGATATTATAGGAATACAAAGACTTATATCTTTGAGGATTATCTCAGCTATGGAGTTGAGGAGATGTGTTCGGCATGGATGTCAGTTGTTTGCTATTACAATTGAGGACTTGGGGTTAGGAGATGGAGAGGAGAAGGTATCTCTTGATATTCATCTTGTTCTTCAAGATTTCTCATATGTCTTTCTAGATGACATTCCAGGGATGCCACCACGAAGAGATTTAGACTTTAAGATTGACTTAGTACCTGGATCGGAGCCTATTTCACTAGCTCCCTACCGCATTACAACTCTACAGCTGAAAGAGCTTGGCTTGCAGTTGGAGGAGTTGTTAGAGAAGGGATTCATTCATCCTAGTATTTCTCCTTGGGGAGCACCACTTATCTTCGTGAAGAAGAAGGACAGTTCACTTTGGTTATGCATTGATTGCTGATAGTTGAAAAAAGTGATGATCAAGAATCATTACCCGCTTCCCAAAATTGATGACTTGTTTCACTAAGTCAAGGGTGCAACCATCTTTTCAAAGATTGACCTTAAGTTGGGATACCATCAGCTCAGTATTTTTGACTCAGATATGCATAAGGAAGTGTTTTAGATAGGGTATGGTTGTTAGAGTAAAGTAATTAATTAACTTTACTCGCCTCTTAAGATTTCGCCTTGCACACATATTAGTCATTTAATAATTAATATTAATTATTAAATGCACTCACCTTTAGGGTTAGGTTTTCCTTTTAGGTTTTGATCTCCTTTTATAAGGATTGATCTCTTGTATTTCTTTCATGCTCTATTTCATTTTTCTGGAATACATCTTGCATATTGTGAGAGCCAAACCCTTGTCTTGATCTGTCTCTTTCTCTGTGACAAGTCTTTTGCATGCAGGTATTAATCGGGTCTGTGGATTTGCATTTCTCAAATCCTACATGGTATCAGAGCCAGATCTGCTGCAGCTTGTTCAGTTTTTGAAAGGATTAGATATCTAGGTTTGGTTGCATCAGATCTGTGTTTGTTTTCTAGTTTTTATTTGGAATAGGGGGTTTTTTTTTTGGTGCACTTTGAGCTCAAACGGACCTCACCATTGAGCTCGCAGCATCCAAAAACCCCTATTTTGATATAAAATTCATCAAATTTGGCTTCACGGTGTTAGATCTACGAGGGTTTGATGTTTTTTTGAGGGTTCCTGATCCAGAGCGTACCTGCAATTTTGGAGCAATTTCAACCCAAACGGACCTCACCATTGCATTCAAAGCACCCAAAAACCCCTAAATCGACTGTCAAATCGTCGAAATCGGACACAGTGACTCCGGGAGGCAAAATTTTTTCATTTCTGGGTCGTACGGCCTGGTACGGCATGCAATCTGAAAAAAAAAATTAAAAATCACAGAGTTATGGGAGCCGCCGTCAGTTAACCGCTAGCGGTTAAAAACTAGCGGTTAATGCTAGCGGTTAGCCTGACCACCAGGCTTAACCTTCAAACCTTTTTGGAGCAGTTTTGGTATTTTGGTCATAACTTTTGCATACGAACTCGGTTTTTCGAAAACAAAATATTTTCAGAAAGCTGGTTCCAAGCCCGTTCTGATGGTGTATAAATTTCTTCAAAAATATTCAGTTTGAATGCAGTTTTTCGCAGTCAAAGTTAGATGATATTTTTGCACTCCGAGGGGCATAACTTGCTCAATTTTGCTCCGTTTTTCGAAAACGAATAGGCGTCAGAAAGGTGGTTCTGTGCTCTTTCCAGATCTGTAGTTTATTTCACCAAAAAATTCTTCAGGTACTCAAAGATTTGTTTCATACCAATTACTACTTTTTATTGTTTTCTGGCTTTCAGTTTGTACTGGGGATTGGATTTTTGCATTGTGGGGGGGTGTTTTTTTCTTGATTTTTGTCATCTACATCAGAAAACCAGAATCTATAAACACCAAAACAAAACAAACAAACCCCTTCTGCATCTTCTGTCTAGTTCTGAAAGACCACTAAATAATAATAAAAAAAAAACACATTCAGAGCAGTTGAGGCACAGTTCACAGCATGGCCGACAGATCTATTGAGCTTCTCACACCGCATAATTATCACACTTGGAAGGGTCGCATGATGACACTTCTTCAGTCTCGAGGGTTATGGTCCTGTTTGGATGCGGTTCAGCCTCCATTGACTCGCGCCTTTGAGGTTATGCAGCACAGGAACAATATGGATCAGGCTATGGGATTGATTGCTTTGCACATTTCAGACAGTCTCCTGTTTCATCTTGAAGGGTGTCTCACACCTAGGGCCTATTGGACCAAGTTTGAGGGACTTTTTGGCACTATCAACGAGTTTAGAGCATTGCAGATTGAGGCAGAGTTGACTTCACTTGTACCTGATTCTTTTCCCTCCATTGAGGACTTTCTAACGAAATTCAAACAACAAAGATCTCTTCTACAAGGTTGTGGTAAGGTTAAGACTGATACAGAGTGTATTTACCTGATTTTGTCAAAACTTCGTGGGAACTTTCAGATATTCTCATCTACCTTCCATTCCACTATGGATGCCTTGGGTGCACGTTTTACCATGCCTTCTTTTGAGGTGTTTTGTGATCGTTTGACACGAGAGCAGGCTAAGATATCACAGTTGGATGCTCTCACAGGATCACCGCACCAAGCATTGGTAGCACAGTCATATCAGGGGAAGCAGAAGCAGAAACAGAAACAAAACCACAGACCACAGAGCATTGGAAGGATTCTAGTTCACAGAAGACTTCTGATTCACCTTCTCCTAAGGGGGAATCATCGAAGAAAGATAGACCTAAGTGTGCTTATTGCACTAAGCTAGGACATGATGAGTCCAAGTGTTATGAGAAGAAGATAGATGGATATGCAAAACAGGTTTCAGATTTGACAGCTCTTCTTAAGAAGAACCATATTCATCACTCTTCTTCATCTACTTCAGGCAGGTCTTCTTCTTCACCATCATTCCAAATAGATGGACATGCCCCACATAAGGGTCATGCATTATGTGCAACCACCAGTTCACATTCATCTAGATGGCTACTGGATTCAGGTGCTTCACACCATATGGCATCTTCTCAGGACATGTTCTCATCTTTTGAGGCTGCGTCCTCACCACACATATTGATGGGTAATAACACTTATATGAGTGTATGTGGGAAAGGTTCTATCGATATTGATGACGGTACATTCAATGATGTACTATGTGTTCCATCTTTGTCCACTAACCTTCTCTCCATCTATCAGATTGCTCACAGTGGGACAGGGAAGACAGTTGAGTTCACACCTGATTCAGTGCACATCAGAGACATTCAGACTGGCAACATTGTTGCAATAGGGACAGTTGATCATTCTTCCCGATTGTATGCATTCACACACTTTGGTCCACCATCTCCCTCTCTTTCTACAAGAGAGCATGCAGTATCTGAGGAGAAGTTTGGTCACTTGAACTTATGTGTTCTTCCATCTGTTCATGAGACTAGTGTTGAGACTTCTACACCTCTTCCTCCTGTTGAGATCACATTTGTTCAGCAGGATACCTCTTCAGTTGTGACTGACATTGTTGCTCCACTCATCGAGCCATCAAGTGCAATTGTTGAGGCCATATCTGAGGATATTCCTTTCCTCACAGATGATAGATTCAGCACACCTGTTATCCCTTCTTCATTGGAGATTACATTTCAGGATCATCTTGAGTTGTTTGATTCACCATTCTATTACTCAAACACTCATTCTCCAGTTCAGTTCTTCAATGAGCATCATCCAGGACTTCCATTTTCACCTCACTTCCAGGGATTTCCTCTTCTTCGACCGTTGGATCTGTTTCTTCCTCCGGGGCGACACATTGGTTTGATCATTGGCACAGGGGTTCTCTCATTCTGGGGGGGCTTTGGAGTCTCCACTCTCTCTCATGGGGGGGTATCTAATTGTATATCTGCATATGTTCTTGAGAGAGTCTCTTGAGACACTTCATTTGTACTTTCTTTTTGCATCTCTTTTTGGAGAGGAGATTGTATATCTGCATAGATTGAGAGAGTCTCTTGAGACATTTCATTTGTACTTTCTTTTCCCACTGGGTTTTCCTCCTCTACCTCTTTCTTGCATTTGTAAATGGGTACCTGATCAGGCCTAGTTGTCGGGACCCAATTTTACTTTCTTGCACTGTAGTTCTTTTGCTTTCTTGCACTAGTCTGTAGCTGCACTCTTGCTTATCTTAAGGGGGGGTGTTAGAGTAAAGTAATTAATTAACTTTACTCTCCTCTTAAGATTTCGCCTTGCACACATATTAGTCATTTAATAATTAATATTAATTATTAAATGCACTCACCTTTAGGGTTAGGTTTTCCTTTTAGGTTTTGATCTCCTTTTATAAGGATTGATCTCTTGTATTTCTTTCATGCTCTATTTCATTTTTCTGGAATACATCTTGCATATTGTGAGAGCCAAACCCTTGTCTTGATCTGTCTCTTTCTCTGTGACAAGTCTTTTGCATGCAGGTATTAATCGAGGTCTGTGGATTTACATTTCTCAAATCCTACAATGGTCACTACAAGTTCAATGTTGTACCATTCGGGTTGAAAAATGCGCCTTCTATGTTCATGAGGCTGATGAATGGAGTATTCCGCACTTATTTAGACAGGTTTGTCCTTGTGTTCCTAGATGATATTTTAATATATTCCACAATAGTAGAGGAACATGAGGAGCATTTTTGATAGGTATTGTAGTGTCTACGAGATAACTAGCTTTATGCCAACTTGTCGAAATGCAAATTCTCCAAGACTGAAATCAAGTATCTTGGTCATGTGATCTTAGGAGAAGGTATATCTATGGATCCTTTAAAGATCCAAGCTATCCTAGATTAGCCTATGCCCATGAATGTGGTAGACATCTATAGTTTTATGGGGCTTGCAGGATATTATAGGAGGTTTTTTTAGAGCTTTTACAGGATAGGGCATCCTATCGCTTCTCTTCAGAGGAAAGGGAAGAGGTTTGGATGGTTAGAGCAGTGTGAGATGGCTTTTTAGGTTCTTAAGGATTAGCTGACCAGTGCACCAATACTAGCAATACCTGATCCCACAGGGGACTTCGTAGTCTATACAGACGCATCTTTCGAGGGGTTAGGAGCATTCCTGATGGAGGAGGGTCGAGTTATAGCTTATGAGTCTTAAAAGCTTAAGGATCATGAATTGAATTATCCCACACATGATCTTGAGTTAGCGGCAGTAGTCCATGCATTGACCAGATGGAGACACTTTCTTCTTAGGCACAAATTTGAGCTGCATAGTGATTACAGGAGCCTTCAGTAGATTTTCACTCAATTAAACCTTAATGCTAGACAAAGGCATTGGATGGAGTTTCTTTGTGAATATGACTTCGAAGTGAAGTATATTTAGGGAAAGGAGAATTTCATAGCTAATGCATTCAGTAGACGTAGGCATGAGATATCTGAGTTGACTCTTATAGTGGATCTGTGGAGTTAGATTCTTGCTGCTCTTCCAGCGGACAATTGGTATTAGGATGTGAGGGCAAAGATTGAGGCAGGCAGACCTCTAGAGGGCTAGTTCAAAGGCTATGCACTTGAGGGAGATGGTTTACTGAGGCATTCATAATGTATTTATGTTCTATCAGTAGGTGACCTTTGCACTTTGGTATTGACCGAGTCACATCATGCACCCTATTTAGCCCATCTAGGGGTGAAGAAGATGCACGAAGATCTACGCCAGTTGTATTTTTGGCAAGGGATGAAGCAAGATATTGCAGATTTTGTAGCGAGATGTTTGGAGTGTCAGCGAGTGAAGGTTGAACACCAACATCCAATAGGGCTTCTACATCCACATCTTGTATTAGAGTGGAAATTGGATATTATCTCGTTGGACTTCATTGTTGGTTTACCCAAATCCTCGTGACGACATGATGCTATTATGGCGACAGTCGATAGGTTGACGAAGGTAGCATTCTTCTCACCTATACACTCCTCCTATAATGCATCATCTATTGCTAGAGTGTTCATGGAGGATATTTTGAGGTTGCACGATATTCTGCATCAGAACACTTATGTAGTTGGTCATGTAGTGTAGGATACTCATCCTCAGGGTTCGAGGTTTTGATTTGATGTTGTTTGTGTGAGGGAGGTATATCCCTACTTGTTTGGAGGCTTCCAGGAGTAAGCCTGGTCTTTGGGGGGAGAATGTAATACCCCTCCATTTTGCTTCATGTTTAGACTGCTTTTATGCTTTGTTTTGGTTTCAGCTACTATGATACTAGGCATACTTTTCTATTTGTGTTTTGATCACTACTTATATAGCAACGATCTATTATAGTGTGATGTGGTTTATCTGATGATTTTTTTTATATGCTTTAATGATGTAATGATGTTTGTTGATATAACATGTGACTTTATCTAAGGTTATTGAGTAATATGGAAGTGTCACTTTTGTTGAGTGTATTGGTGAAGGGACGGGTTCACATCACTTGCTTGCGAGTGCCCTGCGATTCCACGATTTCCCCTTCATGGTGTGTATTTTATGTTGTTTATATCATATGATGTTGTTTACTTGGTTTTCAGGTTACAAGTAAAAGACATCGACTCCACCTAGTTTCATAGGTTTGAGCATGTCGATCCAACGGTTAAGTTGAACATGAGATAGTAGCTAGGTAACTTGTGTCAAGTTTACGCCCTAGCCTTAGTGTGTCGTTGGTCATGTTTTTTCAGTCGTGGTTTACCTTGTTTGAATGATATTTGATTCTCAGAGGTGCTTGCTCATTATATTAATTTGTAGAATAATTGCATTGTTTAAAAGTTGTTATTTATTTAAATTTAAATTTTAATTGGGGATAGAAATTATATTTAAATTTATTAATTAAATTTAATTTATTTAATTAATTAAATTTAATCTCAAAAGGGTTGAATTTATTTATTAAATAATTAAAATTAATTAATTAAGTTTTATGTTGAGTAAATTAAAAGAAAGCAAATAATGTAATGTATTTTTTAATTTAAGTTTAACTGGGAAATTAGTTTCAAATTTTGGAGTTAATTTATTATTTAGAATTTTTAACTTTAAAAAAAAAATAGTACGCTTTTATTGTGGATTGAAACTTCCTCTAGGGTTGCATGGCAAGGCATTACAGCACATACTCCTCCATTTATCCATGAGATGATTTCTTTCCAAATGAGCATGTAAATTATCTTCATTCGAAACAAGAGTCTCATACTCTTGATATCATTACCAAGGAGCAAGAGTCTCATACTCTTAACATTTATACACATGAGCAAGTTATAGACAAAATCTAGAGACATAAGAAATGGGTCATGAAGAAGGATCTATATAAGTTGTGAATCAGAAAAATCCTATGAAGGCATATTAAAAATGAATCATGAGGAAGAATTTTATGTGGATAGTGGATCATCATCACCTCTTGAAGAAGCACTAAAATCTATTTTACAAGATCAAGCCAAAGATATAATTCAAGAATTTATCCCACATATGGAGGATCCTATCACTTATAAACTTGGATCACTTATCATTTTTAGGACAAGCTGTCTTATCAATGAAAAAATTTGTCACCTTTGAAGATCCACATCAGAGCAAGAAGGGTTAGAACCTTGTTTCCAAGGTAAATCATATCTTATTATAAATGAATTTTTTGAACAGATGAATTATTAAGGCGAAGGATTATGTCTACATGAATAGGGTATCCTAGAACCAATACAAATTATTGGCAATCCTAAGTATCAAGCTCTTGGTTATTTGATAATTAAGGGATCTAAACATATCAGTGATACCTCTATAGAACTAGGGGTAACTTTATCTCAAGAAAACATCAACATAGGGAGCACTAAGAATCCTTATGATGAAATTGATGCCAATACTAGAACCAACCATACCATGAATCTTCTTTCACCCATCACCCCATCTACGAAGTGAGACCAACATCAAAAGAAAGATTTGAATCAAAGAACAAAGAAAGTTATCAAAGAAAAAAAAGTAGCAAAGCATGAAGGAAAAATCAAATACAAATGGGTACCAAGGAATACAAAGAATGATTATCCCTATCAAACTCCATTAGTCAAAGAAACTATGGGAAAAAATGAAAAAGGTAAAAGTATCCATCAAAGATGTCTATAAAGGGGTTAAAGCACAAATTTGTGTCATACTTTTCGCCAGCTTATCAGCACAAGTGGATTTAAGTATTTCTAACTAAAAATCAATTTTAGTCAAAAGTATGATCTAGTAAGATTCATTCTAGATTTAAGTTAGATACTTCGACAATTTTTTCAACAAAAAATGTTGGCTAAAAATATATGGAGCACCACTTTGAGTCTAAGTTACCCAAAAAAAAATTATTTCAAAAACTTGAAGTTTCAATAACTCATTCTAATGTAAGTAACTAACTCCTGCTAATGTAAGTAACATTTTTTAGAAACTATAAAAATAGGTACCCTTTTGTAGATCCATAAGTCTAGTTTTCAAAAATATATTTATTTTAATAGTTTAATTATTATTTATATTTTATTTTTTATTTATACTTAAAGTAGGTTATCGGCAAAAAATATTAGGGTGATTACCATGCCAAGGAAAAATACTAAAACTTATTAAAAAAAATTGAAAAAAATATGATGCACTAGATAAAAGAATCTATATCAAGATGGTATATTTTTGTTTTCATTTTAGACAAATATTTAGCATGAAAGTTGACGTCTGATGGAAACAATTGTTTTTTGATTCACACACATTTTAATATTTATTTAACAATATATATTTATCAAAATTGGAAAAAATATATCCATGCACTAAAGTTTAAAGTTATAAATACACAAAAAAAAAAAAAAATTACTAGAAAAATTTTGGCGTCCCATGCAACTCCATTTTTCATGATTTTATTAGCACCTAAATTATAGTGTTAATTTATTAAAAACTAGTTTAAAACAATTTTTTTAAAAATAAAAAAATACAAACACAACATATACTAAAAAATACATATCTTACTAGTTTACATCATTTCAAAATTCAAAACATATATGCCACTTTTTAGTGATTCAAATTTAAAAGTTGGATCAGCATTGGCTGTTTCCTTTATAAACTGACACAACTTTGCTTTTACCCAAAGGAAAAATCAAGCTTCTCAAGTGACATACAAAGTATATCAAGGAGCTGGTACTAATTCCATGCACACTTGTGTATCCAACCATTACTGCTTATTCTCCAAAATTTGGAGAGTAAAAGGTTCTAAACTATCATCCAATCCATCTTTTACTCCTAAATAGACAACACCATCCACTCCTCCATGCATGATATCCAATTCTCACATTGACCATGTATTGGCAGCTACCCTTGATCATAAGAATTTAGAAGTAAATCTATTGCGATATGCGCATAAAGTTATAGTTAACTCTGGTATCAACAAAGCAGATCAAGAATCTCAAAATTTTTATTCAAGTGCACATATCTTGGAAAATTAGCTTCTTCAAGAAAGATATCGATGAAACATTATGGCCTAAGAATATAAATCAACACTACCAACTAGCTCATCATGAGCTTAAGATATTTCACAAAAAATTTAAAAAAATCATGAAAATAGTAAAGGTAAAAATCTTCCTCTAGTAAAAAATACTATGGTGGCACTTTGGATAGGTACCATGATGAACACCTTGAAAATAGGCATCATGTGTAGAATCAAGCATCTTTGTGTGCTAATTCCAGTGAAAGCATCTTATCTCATCTATATAGTAAATCCAACATTCCATCCATAATAATCCAACATAAATCCATTTATCCATGAACCATTTATCCATCCCATTACCATCTATCTGTATTATCTTGATCTTGATAAAATTTTGGTGCACACTTTACACTTGTTTATGGTAAACATCTTGACATGGGTTATTATCATTGATCCTATCCTATCCAGAATTATATGAACCATGAAGCACTATCCAAATAAGCATCGTATGTTCAAACACGTTATCTTATCAGAAGATAATCCTTGGCATCCTTTGCATGCTTACCATATCCATCCATCCATACAAAAATCCAAGAATCCATCCATGGAATTCCATACATTCCTAGACACTAGCGGAGGATATATACATCTTGCTTCGGGAATAGACCTTGTTATATATCCTCCAACTTATTTAGTGATCTAAACATTGGTAAACACGAAATCAAGTTAGTCAAATCATTTGTGAGAAAAAATTTGAAATCACAAACCCATGGCATATTTTGATGAGAAGATATTACTTATCAATCTTTATCTTTCATCAAACATCAATCCAAACAATCAATATTGGTTTCTTCTAACTTTCACTTTAGAATCACATCATATATTACAGAATGACGAAGTTGCAAAAAAAATGTGTGTTCTCATATATGATTTCCTTTTTGTTGTGCTTTTTTTCACTACAATAACTTTTAAAAAAAGAGAATGCTGATAACAAATTAGGAAAGATGGAACTTATTTTTAATGTTAGTAAATATAGTAAAAGAAGAATATATTAGAGATGTTGTTTAATAATAGAACCAAATCCATGGATGAAATACCCAAATATCATTAAAAGGAAGACATCAAAGAAATATCAAAGGTTCTACTTCAAAGCATAGAATGCATACAAATAAATTTATAAACATACCTAATTCTGATATGTACTGGAGCCTATCTGGACATGCAAGAAGAAAAGGTTTGAATGTATAACTCTGTAAAATATAAATTTATAAAACAAACCTTGTTTATGTTTACATCTATGGTAATATTTTAGGTACCACTTTTCCCACAGATGGGCTTCATATCTTCTTGTCCATCTATGCTTGCATTGAGCCCAACATGATATTAATACAAAGCAACATTTTATTTGAATCTATCAAAATATATATCACTTATAACATGTTTATAGAACGATAAAGAGAGATTGCAAAATAAATTATTTGACCAACAAGAAGCCAAACCTTGTAGATTATGAAGCACAACACTTGTAAAAACCTCCAATCTACTATGTAACGAAGATGGATGGCATGGATTTTCAATAGTCTTCTAGCAAAGCAACACCATAGTGGCTCATTTCACAATGCAACTAAAGAAATATACATGCTCACATTGTAAAATTGAATATTGCATTTACTTTCTCTTGTGCCATCTTACAACAACAACATGATGCATCAAACCTCACATGAGAAAATACTTACCATTTTGTTTCCATTGATCGAGGCAAACAACTCCACCACTGCCAACCCACATGGTCAAAAAATGCCACCATCATTGTAAATAGGTCCAAGTAATCCATCATAAATTTCATGGAGTCTTATCATATATCATATATTATACAAAAATGCAATGTAGACAAGACTATATATTTCTGAATGTAATATACATGAAGATCAAAATAGTGAAATCCTCAAAAGACAATTTTGTTGATCAACATTTTCCAGCTATTTGAATTAAATAAAACTAATTGAAAAGCTAGAAAGAACACATAAAAATATGTGCAAGCAAAGCATGGAGGATAAATGACAAAACTCAGGGTATATAAATACAAAAAATAGAAAAAAAATATATAGTTGTAGAATTTTGAACTTATTCGTTAAATGCAACATAATTTTTTCAAAAATATTGCTAGAGTATGTGCATATATAGTTTAATATACTAGAATATTAAAAACGATTTGTACTAACTTATAAAAATTTTGGCCTCTACTTATTGTTGGTTGGTATCTCTGTGCATCTTTGACACTTAATGTTGTTTGTATGTGCATATATGTATCAATTTGTAACAACTATAACTGTATGTTTAGAATACACTATGTTAAAATTTATTGAAAAATAATTGTGTGCAATGTGAACCCTATGTGAAAATTAGAATATTTGTGGGCTTAAGAAGAATCACCGAGCAAGAAAAGTAGAAAATATTGATGGGGAATTTGATAGAGTATTGTATATATCATATAGTGTTAAAATTACAAAAAATGATGATTCTAATATATCATTCCTTAGATTGCAATTGTATATTTTATAAAAATACATCTAGAATAACATAATGCAAATGTTGTTATAATTTTAGGGAAAATTTGTATCTTGGTAAATAACTCTATATAAATAATCAATCGAATAAGCTAGAAGGATAGTTGTACACACATGGAGAAATCCAATGAGTAGAATATGTTTCTGGAAGCCAAGTGTATGGAAGGATTTGTATGCATATCTATCTATCTAGCAATAAATATTTGGTGTGAAAGGAAAAATCACAAAACCCACGCTTGTTCTCGTTCCTACCATATTGGCATCATGAATCCTTGTGGGCTCTAGCCAAACCCATATAAGAAAGAAAAGTATGAAACACCCATGACTAATTTTATGGAGTCTCATTGTAACACCCCGCCACACAACCCTAGAGGAAGTTGCAAACAACTACTTAAATAGGCTAATTTTTTTTTTTTGTTTAAGTAGATATAATAAGCAAGTTCAATAACTAATGCCAACAACCTCTAAGGTTACGAGATAGAGGTTATATAGAACCTTAACAAAAAACATGAATATAAACCATGACAATTATTTACTTATGAAATTAAACACATACATTCCAAATAAGATTAATACATCAAAGCATAAGAGCTAACATTCAGTTTCATTATTCACAATTACACAATAAGATTACATCTCTCATTCCCCAAATGAGGCAATTCAAATAAACATAATTACAATTACAAATTCCCACCTCGATAAAAACTGAGGGGTAAAAATTACAAGAACATCTGAAATGAAATAAAGCAAGAACTGAAATTGAATCCCACGAGCTCTCCAACTGGAAATCTCGTCCACACAAACATGAAGGAAGAACCCAATGGATCTAGGTGCACGCCACCCAACCAAGTGAAACCCAAAGGCCCACCCCCCGTGCTAGGAGATAGAACAAGGAATCCTAACCAAGACCAACACCTCTAGACATAGGCTAAATCATAACTGAACCAAACTAACACCACCAATCACATGTACAAAATAAGTACATCACGAGTACAACTCAAGTACAAATCTTGTACCACATAAGTACTGTTAGAATCCAAGATCACCTGCATGCAAATGGATACCTGTCACATGCAAAAGACATGCAAAACCAACAAGATGTTCTGCAAACCTCAAAGTGTAAAATGCATTATCAGAATCTCAGTTATTACAAAGAGATCAATCCTTATGAAGGAGATCAAGAAACCCTAAAAGGGAAACCCTAAATGAAACCCTAGTGTGCACACTTAATAATTAATAAATAATTATTAATGCACCTAAGTTTAGCTTAAGCAACTAGAGGAATAAGTGACTTAATTAATTAACCAGTATGATGTAATTAATTAAGCGTAATAAAATTATTACTCTAACACCCCCCCTTAAGATGAACTTAGGAAGAAGCTAAAACACTAGAATAAGATGCATGCAAGAAAAGATGGGTCCCGGCAACTAGGCCTGATCAGGTACCCATTTACAAATGCAAGAAAGAGGTAGAGGAGGAAAACCCAGTGGGACAAAACCCCCCTACAATGATATGACATGCCGCAAAGAAGCACTGGAAGAACACTGTAGAGTAACACTGGAACCGCAATCTGGCAAGCAAGGAAAGATACTTCTGTCTACAAGAAACCATATCGGAATCATAATGATGCAACAGCAGACCCGATGCCACGGAACACTCGAAAACTCCAAACGGGAACAACTCTGGAATCTATGAAGCAGCAGTCGATTATTAAATGATGTATCACTGAAAATGAAGTGCAAAGATGCAAGAAGCACTCTCCCAACTGTCAAAATATCCAAGTAATCTCCAAAACACCCATCGGGCCAAATCTGGATTAACGAAAAACCTGGGACAGATACAGAAAAAAGTGCATGGACACCAACATAGAGCTCCTCAATACCTTTCCAACGCCGCAAAGATAGCGAAAATCGGAGATCGTGGCAAAAAGTTATGAGCTCGGAAGCATAAAAAGTACATCTGACTTCAACCAGCAATAAATGCAGTGAAACAGGAAAATTCTAAAAAATAAACAGCACCACAAGATAGTGCTCGGAACCAGCTTTCCGGCGATATCTTGTTTGCCCAATTTCGATACCGTATGCCCAAGTTATACAAAAAAGAAAAAAACTGCTTCTTTAGAGAAAACTAGGGTTAGGAGGGGCAAGGAGGGGCCGTACAGACGCTGACGTCATGCTGACGTCAGCGGTTCACGAGCATAAATTTGACGGCCTGCAAGCCGTCGTCCCAAAAAAGGGCTTCCCTGCAGAAAAATTTCGGCCCCTGGTCACCCATGTCACCGTGGGCGCAAAGCAGGGGGCTGGGCAGAGCCCATGATTCTCCATATGACCGGCGGAGTGCTGCAGGAAGCGGTCGGGGGCTGGGCGCATAGCACCCGGTCCCCCATGGGACCGCGGTCACTATCCGTGGGGGCTGGATCTCTGGTCGGTGGTGGGAAGGGACGGCGCCGCCCGCGTGCCGCCGCTCCTAGTGGCCGCCGGGTGGCGCGCCGGCGGCGCCCTTCATTTATGCTGGCAGCGTCGAAACAGATGCACGTTTTCCATTTTTTTTTCGATCTGTGTGCAAAACTTTGCCTCAAAATGCGTGTTGGAAAGGCCGTACGGCCTTCGTGACAAAAAAATTTTGCCTCAGAAACTAACTGCTCGAAAATGGACGATTTGACAGGCGTTTCTAGGGTTTTTGGGCGCTGCGAACGCGATGGTGACGTCCGTTTGAGCCCATACTGTCCCAAAAATTCGGCTACCCCCAGATCTTGCAAAAAACGATGCCTGTGGAAACCCTTGCACTTGAAACTCACTGAGAAGCCATATCTTCAGATCACGAACAGGCAGCGGCAGGTCTGGAGCTCTGATACCATGTTAGAATCCAAGATCACCTGCATGCAAATGGATAGCTGTCACATGCAAAAGACATGCAAAACCAACAAGATGTTCTGCAAACCTCAAAGTGTAAAATGCATTATCAGAATCTCCGTTATTACAAAGAGATCAATCCTTATGAAGGAGATCAAGAAACCCTAAAAGGGAAACCCTAAATGAAACCCTAGTGTGCACACTTAATAATTAATAAATAATTATTAATGCGCCTAAGTTTAGCTTAAGCAACTAGAGGAATAAGTGACTTAATTAATTAACCAGTATGATGTAATTAATTAAGCGTAATAAAATTATTACTCTAACAAGTACAACTCTAACATGGTCACATTGCTTCTAGATATAAAGCAGATCAAGTATGTTACGAGAACCATACACACAAAGACAAACACCAACTATTGTCTTAGATAGAGTGTCATAACACAGCTCATCATGAGTTACCCACTATGGATCGTCAAGATGGTGGCCTCAACCATTCCTCGACCCTCATACTTACTAATGCAAAATCAAATACCTTTTGTACAGACAAGATAGATGACCTTGCCATTCCAGGCCTTCCCACCCATCCCAAGTCTAAACGAGCCCTTGTGTCTATGAGTGAGGCCAACTTATCTTGATTAGTGAGAAGTTAGTCCTAATCTTCTAAGTATTGTTTTAGTTATCACTTGATTAAACCACTTCCGAAGGTTACCCAATCTTTCCTCTTCTGAGCTATGGCCCCTAACAAAAGCCACACTTCTACTTGACAACACACATACCATCCAATCACCAAGGGTACAAAGTGCAATAAACAAGATATCACGACCATGCCTTTCATAGGAGGTGACATAAAATGAAACTCACTACAACACTGGAGGCAACAAACCACATAACGAGGTCACTCCTTACTAGGAGATGTGGATCCCATAATCCACTCCTTTCATAGGAGACACAAATAATCTCCATTCGTGGAAACCGGGTAAACACTGACTAGACACCATGCACTACCCAAGGAACTCACAATAGGTTGACAAACACAACATGACAACCCACATAACTAAAAACCCCATCCGGAAGACTTATTAAACTCTATAACTCCATTCCCCAAAAAAAGAGCACAAAGGAAAAGTTCACTAAAGGTAATTGAAAGAAATTACCTTTGGATATTCTAAATTCATTTCCTCACTTCATTCAATAATTTATTGCATCAATAACACTTAATTTAACAATGTCTTGTCAAGACAAAAGACAAAATTTAAACCAAACATTTAATTTCCTATTTGCCTTTAAATAATACAATAAGCAT
Organism: Sequoiadendron giganteum; assembly: GCA_007115665.2. Lineage (NCBI taxonomy): Eukaryota > Viridiplantae > Streptophyta > Pinopsida > Cupressales > Cupressaceae > Sequoiadendron > Sequoiadendron giganteum. The sequence continues at coordinate 551,952,883 of CM021106.1, forward strand.
TTTCATCTATAACTCAGAACATATCTCTTTAAAAATAAATAACCATTCGTCCTTGCATACTAAATCATTTAAAGTAAATCAATTAATTTCGTTATAACACAATACTTACAACTCCAACATTTACCCTTTTCAAAACTATTGTTTAAAATAAAATCAATAATTTGACTATCAACCCAATATTTTAAATTTTTCAATTACATTTAAATCAAACATCTATCTAAACCTAAAACTTAAATTCCCTCAATTAAACCTAAAAGATGCCTTGAATAAAACATCATTTTGATATAAAAATACTCATAATATATATATATACATTAAAACAATATATATATATATATTAAGGTTTTAAAACTAAATAATATTGTATTTAATAATATATTATAAAACTTATTTAGCAAAGTATAAAATACTATTTTAATATTTATAAAAATATAATATTAAAAATATTAATTATATTTTAATATTATAAAATTATAATATTAAAATTATTAAGAAAAAGGTCAACGCCCATTCTTGAGCTGCGTGCATAGAGTTAGGGTTGGGAGCATGGATTTCTATGGCCACGGTTTTCTAGTTGCGGTTTTCTTTTTTCCATTGGTGGCAGTTTTGAATGGGTGGTGGCAGTTTTGGTGGGGCGGCCGACTATGTAAACACAGCTGAACCCACCACCGTGGGTGGCGGCTGTGTTTCCACAGTCACCTCCCACCCACAGTGGCGACCAGGGGGTTGTGTTGGGCGTGACTCTCCCCACGCGCCTCCCATGGGGGCACGGTGGGGGTGAGCCCCCAGCACTTCCCTCCCAACTTCTCTTTTTTTTCATTTTTTTTTTTAAATTATTTTAATCACTGCGGATTTTTCCCTAAAACTAAAATCCGATTTTTCCTTTATAATAAAAACGGAGTCTTATATTTTATTTTATTTATTTTTATTTCCCAATCCAAACCATAAGAAATATATAAAATATATACATATATATCTGTATGTATATATATATTTTATATTGACAAGGAATTAATATAACTAATTGAGGAAATAATACTAAAAATTATAACCTTCAGTCAAGAACACCATCACTTCCATGGAGAAATTTATTTTCAAACAGGGTTTTTGAAGCAAGAACTAAGATGGGTTTTCTTTGCAAACCATAGAGACAATTTTAAATGTTTCCAAACAACAAAACATATATAATAGAACAACTAAATTTAATAAGCAACAAACCTGGTATCCTTGAGTTTGAGGAGATCCAGATGGTGCCCAACTCCTTGCTTGATTCCCTCCTCAGCTTCGACAAATTTTCACCACTTAAATCCAACATCCACAAACTTGAAAAAAAAAATCTTTTGCTTTCCAAATTCAATCCTTCTCCAAAACTCCATGATGCCAAAAATGTGAAGAAAAAATTTGATAATAGAGAAAATTCCAAAATATCTCCAAAATATCAGTACAACCACCCTCATCAATTTCAGAAAACAAAAATAGAAAATATCTCATTTTTCCAATTTTTGAATTCAAATTTTATAATTTGACTTTTAAAACATTTTCTTTTACTTTTCAATTTTAATTCCAATTTCCAATGAAAATATCAATCAATTCAAACAAGTAACTTAATTCAATTTAATTAATTTAATTAATTCAATAAAATGAAGCTAATCCAAGATTAAATCATTTTATTAATTAAATTAAATTAAATTAATTAATTAATTAATTAATTAATTAATTAAATGACATCTTCCAACATAAAAACCAAATTAATTTAATCAATAACCTAAATACAAAAAAACATTTAATTACCTTTTTTCTAACTTGCAATTAAATAAACGAAGAGAGGGAACAATATTCAAAGCAACACAACCCGACTAACACCTGACGACATACTTGGACTAGGGTGATGACTTGGCACGGAAAACCTAGCTACTATCTCCCAATTGAATACCGTTGGGCATTGGACATGCTCACACCTGTGAAAGCAGGTGGATTCGATGTCCTATACCTATCAACCTACGAACAAAGAGTATATCCACATACATAAACATGTCATAAATAAGGCACACCGTGAAGAGCAAATCACAGAATCGCAGGGCGCTCGCAAGCAAGTGATGCAATACCATCCCTTTCACCAATAAAATGTAGCTAATTGACAAATCTAACATGCTAATATAATCCAAAGCATAAACATCATTAATTCAAAACATGACATAAAGATAACATCATACTAAAATACCATCACATAAAAAGATAACATTAACATCGCTTTATAGATAACGATCAAATAGCATCCGAGTACCATAGTCAAGGTACTAATAGAAAGTACAACATAAAAGGTATCTGACTATCCAGGAACACATCAAAGAAACATAACAACACAAGGACACATTGTCCAACTAGAAGGAAAAACAGAGGGGCATTACACTCATCATATATCACACAATAACAAAGTTGGGAAAAATAAGTGTTTTCATATATGATTTTTCATATTGTAATGCTTTTTTGCTCAAATTTGGGGAAAATCTGGTGTTTTCATATATGATGTCTCATATTATAGTGTATTCTTTGTTGTGGTAATTTTATAAAAATTAGTATCCTGATAAATAATTGACATCATAGAATTTAAAGAGACTTGAATAAACATGGATAGGTGGAATATGTAGAAGAGTGTATTATTTTGAATGTCATATACAAAAAGTATCAAACAGTGAAATGTTGAAAGGAGAAGTGGGCAGATTAATATTTATGGGTACATATTTGAATAGTGAATTTAACATAAATTATATTGTTGAAGGTACAAAAGATAGTAAATAGCAAGAAAATTATCTTTAATGTACAAGGTTGAAGAGAATGGAAAGCATTGAATAAACAAGGGAAATTTAATGTGGTAGAAAAACTTAGACTATATAGGCACAAAAAATGGAAAAAAATCATAGATTCATAATGTAAAACTAATCAGTCAAATACAACACAAATGTTCTTGAAAATGTTTCTAGAATAGTTGGATATATATTTTAATAGACTAGAATGATAAAAACATGTCATTTATTTGTTAATTTTTTTCCCTCTTCTTATTGTTCCTTGGTATTTCTATGCATCTTTGGAATTATACCCATTCTACATAGGTTATTACTTGGTATGTTTCTATATAATTTAACTTAAAATCCTTCAAAACGGGATGGTATACAATGTGGAGAAAATTTGAAAATAAATCTTTTGAAACCTTTTTCATAATCCAAAACATGAGGCAATGACAAAAGTATTTGGTGAGGGCTAGAGTTGTTCCACTCGAGCCTCTTTGATGCAATGTTGAGCAGTGTATTTATTATTTCTTAGTTTGGAGTATCACTCAAATGATAATGTTTGATGAATGGGAGCATTTCAATTAATTTAGCACAAGAGATAGCTATAAAATTTAGCCCTACCTTTCTTTGTTGTCTATGTTTATTCTTTCTATTTCTAATGTTAAGACTTGTGCTTTATGCATTGTGATTTCCCATACAATGGTGAGTGGAATTTGTGTCTGACTGCCTCAGGTTATAGCTTGGATGGGGATCTCTCTTGGGTCTTGTGGGTCCCATGGTGAGAAAATGTAATTTTGGAAGCAAACAACAACATATTCAGGCGGATCTAACAGGTTTGCAACGTGCATTGCACACAATAGCTATAATAAGCCCCAAGGGATCCATTGACTAGCCCAACTCAAATCCACAAATTTTTTGTTCGCATTGCCTATTCACCAACACAAAGCAATAGTTCTAGGAGAATTTGTTCATCATCTTCATAATCAAATGTATTTTGTTGTGCTACTCAACTAGCGTTAATGGCTATGAGTAGGTTTAATTGTTTGATATTTTTTTTTAATTTTGGAATACGATTAATTCATTAGTGTCAATAAATGTGTTGCAACATCAAATTGTTCTCTTTTTGTAGGCAAGAGGATTTTATTTGTTTTTTCATAAGCTCTTCCTGGTCATCATTGAGAGTCTCACTATTTCTTATACGAAGAAGCATTTCTCAAAACATTTGTTAGGCAGTACTATCTCCTTTTTGGTGTAAAATAGTGTCCAATGTTACTAAGACTGTGAAAGTATGCCACAAGGCTAGAACCGATGAGCGTGAAGTATAAATAAGAGTATCCATGACTAGCGGAAACTAGGCAAGATCAACAACAAGTATGATAGAAACACCATCAAATAGTTGCATTTGGTCATTGAGGAATGCTTGGCACAATTGACTATCTATTTTGAGCAGCAACTTCCGGCCTCGAAAACTCATTTCATCCATAAAAAACCATTGAATATATTTAAATTATTCTTGGAATATTTTCAATGGTTTTCCTTGCATAGGATTCATATCCTTTATGGGAATGTGGAGGGAAATATGGATTATGGAGGAACATATGTTGTAGGAAGCACAACTTGTAGGGGCCAATGTGAGCAGTAGGCTATTGCATCTAGTAGTAGAGGTGTTTATCTATTGTCCTATACAATTTATCAAAAAGAATTTACCAATGCCAACTATTCCTTGAATGGTCATGTGGAGAGGGGCTTTGGGGGAATGTTACATGTGATAGGATTGGATGATTTGAAGAGCTAGTTGTTTTTTTGGTGAAAGATGATAGGTTTATGTATTTATGAATAAGGATTATATCATAGCTCACTCATGCTATGCTTTGGCTGATTGAATGAACTGCAAATAAATTTAATGAATTTTTTTAGGCACATGGATTGTACTCCATGAATGGTTCATATCAAAGTCTTGCCTACCCAGTAGCTAGAGTTGATTTATACTAAATTTAGTAGTAGCACCAAGTCGAGACTAAATTTCCCATTCATATTCATCCATAGAAGATTGATGGCTCAAATCATCACTATCCCTACCTTTTTATTTTTCAACGGTGGATACAATGGAAATTCTATTAACATGCCAAGGATAATAACTAGCTATTTAAAAAACTTTCCAATTTTGTATTATGTCTTGTTTGAAAAGACCTATATCTATGTGTATGTTTTGGAAAGTTTTATATAGCATAAGCTTAGTCCAAAAAAATGTGTCAAATATTTTTATATCTTCAAATGGAACAACATTGAACAAGGGGTACACAAGAACAATTGCAGGCTGGTGTCTCGATTTCCATTTGTCCTTTTTTCATTTGTTTGGTTGAGTTAATTAGAGATACAACACCTAGCTCTAGATGCCTTTGCATATAGCAATGAATATATTTTGTTGGGAGGCCTTCATCAACATCATATTTATTAATATGGAACCATGACTTTTTGACAAAATTCAAGTGAACATATTTCAACTTGAAGTGACAAGGGGAAATTTCTATAACATATGTCACGTCTCTTGTGCAGAGATGTCACACTCCACAAGCATGTTCATCATGAATTTTTGATATGCAAGCAATTCTCTATCCTGAACTATATTTGTATTTGCAAGTATTTTCAACATATCAAGGTAATTTTTTGATTTCTTCTCAGATTTAGCTGCTTATTTAGAGATATAATTTAATATAATTTTCCTAGATAAAACTTGTTGGCAATCAACATTGGCACACTATATTGCAAGAATTGGTGCCCAGCTATGAATATTTAGGTGATCATAATTTCTTGCTAGCTTGTAGGATTTTTTATACTCGGCATTAGATGTCAATGTAGAGGTAAGTTTTTGCTTCCAAGATGCTTTATAACGACATTGTAAATTCTCTCCTTTCTTCCTTAAAGAAGGGTATGTGTGGGATTATCATGGAAAAAATAGGCCCTTAAGTGGCAAAAAATTCAAAAAAATCTAATTTAGGAAACTTGACATAAAAATTTGAATAAGTTATCTATATTATTTCAAAAATATGTAAGAATATAATTTGTAGCAATTGAATGTAGTTTCAAAACTACTAGGTTTGTATTTTTTTTTTAAATCTATTTGGTGAAAAATTGAAATTTCAATGCAGTGGCACTTAGATTTCATCGAAAAAATAAGTAGGTGTTTGTCTGACCACCCTAACCACAATATGAAGGACAATATATTTTTAGAAGATTTTAGATATAAGTAGAGGACTCGTGTCCTGATGTGATGCATATTTTTTTGTAATTTTTTTCCAAGTAAATAATTGATTATGATTTTTTTATTATAACTTTTAAAAATGTATAAAAACTTGTATGTCTACCCACCTTACCTTGGTCAAAACTTCATGAAACTATTACTATTATTTTTTAATCCTATATTATGCGAAGCATATAATGTGACACATGTTTTGGATTTAAAAAATGTGATATCCTTTAAAAGATATAGATGTTTTTCATTCAGCCTATCAATCAGGACTTTAGTCATAATTCAAAAAGAAAATGAATAATAATTATTTATTAAATTCAAAGTAAAGAATCATTTATATTTTTGGAAATTTGAGAATATACTTTTAAAACCCTTTTCATTTGATTAATTTTGGGTAAAAACAAAGCCGTCAGCTACATACCCTACACATACCCACCATATCGCCACTTTTTGGCCCATCATGATCTTGCACATACCCACAAGTATATTTATAGAATTTTTTTGTGCCTTCAAACTATATTTAGAAACTCTTCATAATATATTATTGTATCACTAGAAATAATATGGCTTGTTGAAAGTAAGCACAATTTTTATTCAGAACAACAGTACATTCTAAGATATCTTTGTGCAGAGCAACGTGGATTCCAAGCTAAAACAAATCTATCAAAAACTATCATTTCTATGGCAACAAAATTATGATTATAAAAATTAAGAGTTTCCATGTTGGAGGCTTCTTGAAGCCATAAAATCCCATGCACATGTGTAGAGCCACGATGATACCATTCATATCTATACTGATAATCTTTTGTGTAAAAGATTTTTAATCACCCATTCCTTGAAAATTGAGAATGTATGATGCAAATATAAAGATGTTATATGGGGATTTTGAATAAAACTACCTATCAAGCTCTTTTATGAAGAATCCATTTCCAAATGAGCCACATAAGAGAAAAAAAATTGTATATCAGGCCATTTTATGTCTCTATAACTCAAGGTGAATAAAAGGGTAGGTATCCCAATTTATTTAATCATTGCAGATAGTTGGGCCCAACAAAAATTCCAAAAAGAGTGAGTCCCATGCAGAAATGCACCATAATAAATCATCATCTCTGCTATTTGGTCATCAGGAGTAGCTTGAAGTCATTCACGCAATGTAGACAAATACTTTAGGATTTTATCTTCCAAATTTGCTCTAATGAAGATAGAAGCATTTTATTGACTATGATATCTCATTATCAAGTTGTGGAGGAAATACCTAAACTTGACATGTTTAAAAAATATATGGTCAACATATCTCATTAAGTGGAGGGAATATTCATGCAACTTAATTTGAATATTCCTAGTTTGGAGGGGAAGTGTTGCTCCAATGGGGAACAATGTTGGGAAAGTCATGTTATAAATAAATCTCTAATCTTGTACTCATTAACAGGAGAAGAGCTAATTCTAGGCCAATACAAGATATTTTGCTCCTTTTTTTAATTTTTAATACATGTTTGATGGCTTGGAGCTTTTGTGTAGCATTTTGCAAGAAAGGGATACATGATGAAAAGGTTTAAGAGTAATTTTCATGTTCAGCAACATTTGTTGAGTTGGTTGATGGTATCATCTCTTCATCAAAAAAATTATCTATTATGGAGACATCAACAACAATATCAGGTAACATATAACATCATTATAATATTTCTCATATTGAATTTCATATTTCAATGTATCAATGACATGATGCTTATTAACATAAGAGTCATAGTTTTCCCCTACAATGGTGGTTTGTTGTATGATCACAACCTAAAGTTCTTGTAACCGACATGTCAAAAGTTTTGTAATGCTAATGATATCTTGAGGAAATCTTATCATGTGACCATTGTATTTAAACTACCCCCCTCTAGTGTGGGCCACTTGTAAAACTAGAGCCTCCCTACCAATAAGCATTTCTTCAACCTTGGTCAGAATTTTTAGCAAGAATAGTTAAGGCCTATGTCCATGCCATTTGTAGAGCTAAAATGGTGGGAGCCTTTTTCAAAATAACATCTAGAACACATGGTTGTTGAACCAGATGCATGAATGCACATCCTAATGTAGCTTTCTTTGCATATATGATGAACAACAAGGTTTGAAAATCCATCTATGCATTGTTGGAACTATTTCACCGAAGAAAGGTAGAAATCATTGAAAATTTATTTGAGGTGTTGTTGGTTTACTAGTGTAGTGGGGGGATTGATCTCATATTGTATATTGAACATATTTCCTGACATTGATATTGGTATATTTTTGTCTAAACTACCATGTACACTTTGGAATCTTGGGTGAACAAAAAAATATAAGGCAAAAGGAGTGGGATTTACCATTAACAATTGAAGCTATGAGGGTAGTTTGACAACAAGAAAAGTTGTAGGTGTGCTTGCTATAGTTAGCCTTTGTTACAAGTATTTTGTATGGCACTTTGCATAAATTTTCTCTTTATGCTGGGTATAGTATAAATGGTTTCGTTACTTTTTTTTAGCCTTTTTTAATCTAGCAATTGATTGGATTGTTGAATTTGAATGTATTAAGATGGCCTAGGAATATACATACAAGCTCAACCATATTAACATATATTAATATACATGTATAACCATCGATATATTTAAAGTAGTAATTAAACGTAAACATATATAAGAAACTATGTGTATCCATGTGTTTATAAATGTATATCTATGGATGATCACAAGACGAATAACATGGTTTGAACATTGGAATATATAAAAATATCTATACAAGTATTTTATATATTTTTGCATTAACTATTTTCACTATTTCACTATTGATATATGTCACATTTACAATAACATAATATTGAATGCACACGACCAGTCCAAAGATGTGCAACTATGTTGCGCTTTGGATTTTTTTTCCTATATACCCTATGTTATCCCTACCCATCAAATTAGATTTGGATTTTGTATTCAGAGATTCCCATCAAGATTTTCGTTAGCCCAGGTGTGGAAAGCATTCTTCATCACTGACAATGAATATGTATAGAGGGTTGATGGCAAGTTTCCCAAGGTTGTTCACCATGACAGTCCATGGAGGTGGATTTTGTTAACCACATGGGATGGCGCTACTGGAGGGATGGGATTCCTCGATAGAGAGAATCCAAGTGGAAAATGCTTGTTTGCATTGTTTCATGATGGAAATGAACACAATAGGAGGAATTATACCTTTTATACAATTTCTCTATTTGTCTATAATATTTAGTAGAAAATAATGTAGCTTGAATTTTGAATTGACAAGCCAACTATTATGTACACTACTTGTCTTGTATCAATACTTTCCAATAGGAGCAGTTGCATATATATGTAGAGGGTCAATATGAAAGCATAAAGATATTCAAAATAAAATTAGTTTAGTAGCTATAAAGGTATGTTCATTTCTGCATTTTGTGTGGATGGGACATATTATATGCTTTTTGGGATAAGTTATATATTATTTTTTTGAATTTTGCACTACATTAACATACACATACAATTGCCCCTACTTATGTGTTGTAAAAGATTAGTGTGTATCTACTACCACATCTATATGCTTTACAAGGGTCATCCATGTGTCTATACACCTAAAGGCTAGGAAAACTAGAAATATAAATATGAAAGGGTATGCGGTGTTTGTTTTTGTATTTGAGAATCATAAAATTGAGTAAATTGATTGGAAATATTCAGGTTGAATACAAAAGAGGAAGGAAACAATAATAAAAAATTTACAACAGGTATAGGAAAAATGAAATATAAAATTATAAGATCTGGAGGCCAAAAATTTGCACCCTAAGAGTCGAACTTCATAGCAGAACCTGTGGGGGATGTCACCAAATTAATCTTGGGGGGCTTTGGAAACCCATCCACAAAATCCGATTCCACATACATAGTTGTGGAAACTTTTACAAGGAGAAAATGTTGCAATTTTAGTTGACTGATTGAGAGCTCTATTTCACAATAAAAATAAAATATTAATATGTTGTAATGTCTAATGGAAACTGGTAGACAACTTAGAAATATTGATAATTTTCCAACCATTTTACTAATTTGATTAAATGAAAATGAGTATAACCTTTCCAATTTTAATAATGTACAAACAATAGGAGATACAATGTAACAAGAATAAAATTGATAAATGTAAATGTATATATCCCTATATGTATTTTCTTATCTTTGAGGTTGCTTATATATGTATGCATGCAATTTTTACTGTATTTCTATATATACGTATATGCAAATATTTAAATATGTTTCTGGTTTGTCCCTTCATCCTTTCTTATCCAAAAAATAGGATATACAACAATAAGAATAAAAATGATTAAGTACATATATGCATTAAATTTCCCCTTTGTCTGCACACTTTAAAAAACACATATAACCATATATATATATATATATATATATATATATATATATATATATATATATATATATATGTACACATGTATATATCTATTTATACATACATTTCCATATCTAAATAAATGTGTATACTATATTTATTCCTCATTATGTAGTCATTGACATGCCAAGCAAGGACCTCCATAAAAATGGGCATAATGTCAAAGGTGCACAGTGGTATGAAGGAACAATAAGTAGAGGGTGAAATTTCTACAAGTCAGCAACATGTTTTAATTATTCCAGCTTATTAGAATATATATGCAAGAAGGGGCTCCTGGACACCTTGGAACAAAAAAGAAAAATGGTAAATGGTTGCTTATATTGCTAGAAAATGACAGTCAATATGATGGGAGAAATCAAATTCAATATTAAATGTATGCAACCTCAAAAAATTACATTGTCGCTAGCTTGAACTATATTTTTGTGCACTATTTTTGGTGTTTTGAAATGTATTTAGTTTTGATAGGCACATTGCACAAGCAAAGTACAAACAATTTTACAACTTTGTTATGAACATGTTGCACATAATACACCATTAAATTCTTTGTTATTAAAAACATCTGAACGCTATATCATTGAATACTATGGTTGTATTATAGTGATTTTACCACAAGCCAAATAATATATATATATGTGTTAGGGTATGTGCAGGATCATCATAGAAAAAATAGGCCCTTAAGTGGTGATGAGAATTCAGAAAATCAGTGTTAGGAAACTTGACATAAAAATTTGAATAAGTTATCTATGTTATTTCAAATATATGTAAGAATAGAATCTGTAGAAAATGGAGTGTAGTTTCTAAACTACTAGGTTTATTGTTTTTTTTAAATCTATTTGGTGAAAATTTTGAAATTTTAATGCAATAGTGAGTTTAAATTTCACGGAAAAAAAGGAAGTAGGTGTTTGTCTAACCACCCTTACCACAATAAAAGGATAATATTTTTTTATAAAATTTTAGATATAAGTAGAGAACTCATGTCTCGATGTGATTCATATTTTTTTGTAATTTTTTTCCAAGTAAATAATAAATTATATTTTTTTTATTACAACTTTTAAAAAAATATAAAAACACATATGTCTGACCACCTTAACTTGGTCGAAACTTCATGAAATTTAATCTTTTTTTTAATCCTAATGTATGTGATGTATGTTTCTGATTCAAAAAATGTGACACCATTTGAAGGCTATAAATGTCTTTCAATCAGCCATTCAATCCAAACTTTAGTCCTAACTCAAATAGAAAATGAATAATAATTATTTATTAAATTCAAAGTAAAAGCATAATTTATATTGGTGGAAAGCTAAGAATCTCCTTTAAAAACCCTCTTTGTTTCATCAATTTTGGATAAAAAAGATCATTAGCCACATGGGCCATCATATCACTTACATATCACCACTTTTTGGCCCATCATGATCCTGCACATACCCATTATTTTTAACTCTTTTTATATCAAATTCTACATAAATATGAATAAAGATAACATACACATTTGTTTAGATATACATGTGTATATATAAATTCTTGTTGCATTTTCAAACGAACTACAATGGCATTGGTCTATATATATAAATATATATCTTCCTATATGTATATTTTTAAATATGAAATGTAGAATTCAATACATATATATATATGTGTGTGTGTGTGTGTATTTATTTGTCTATGTTTTAGAGAATTCAATACAATTTCCCTTTTTGTTAATAATATTTAGTAGCAAATAAGTGTTATTCTAACACCTCTTATATAATTTCTCTATTTGTCTTCAATATGTAAAACCAAAGAGCGTATCTTGAATCTTGTAACTATATGTTTCATGATATTCTCTTTCTCTCATTTGTTTGAAGCTCTGTACAACAAACTATTTGTGGTTGTTAAAGACAATGGTTGAGCTTTCTATTTATGTGGTCTATCGGTGGTTGAGTTGGTTGCCTTGATATGTGAAAGAAGAATGGTAAGTGTTTTCCCGTGTGAGGGTTAACTCATCCTGGTTTTTTTACATGATGGCACAAGAGGAAGTAAATGGAATATTCAATATTGCACTATGACAAATTATCAAAAAATACAAGAGAAAAGGTTGGAAAATAAATTGGATAGCATTAATTTTCACATATAGTTCACATTCCATACATTCCCTTTGAATGCATTTTATGTTAAATTTATCTAAATCATACCAAGCAATAAGTTGTGCAAACTGTGTATAGCACCAAAGATGCATAGAGATAACAAGAAACAATAACCAGAGGCTGAAAAACATACACAAATCAAAAAAGTTGAAAGCAGTCTGAAGGCACAAGTCAATATCATGTTTGTCGTTTATAGAAAACTACAAAATTTTAGAATTTTGAAAGTTAAAAATAATTCTTGTCACTAGGACAATAGAATAAGAAACTCTTAAAGTGTCATTCAAAGAAAAAAATACATGAAGAAACAATCCTTAATTAAATGGAGAAAAGCATTTATGTGGGTTAACATATGCAGAATACAAGAGCTAAACTATGGCAATGAAAAAATTGTTACAAGGAGCTTCAAACATATGAGATAAAGAGAATATCATGAGACATATTGATACAAGACAAGAAATCTATGTAATAGTTCGCTTGTCAATTAAATATTCAAGCTACATTATTTGGCACTAAATATTATAGACAAATAGGAAAACTGTAAAAGAACTATTAGAAAGACACTTAATAATCATAGGAAAATGATATATGATCTAAAACCCACATTAAATATAACATAACAACATGGGGAATAAAAGAGGTGAACTACAATAATGAACAGTCTATTTTGGGGAAGTGGGAAAATGATATAATAAAACATATTGATACAAGACTAGAAATCTATGTAACAATTGGCTTGTCAATTCAAGGTTTGAGCTACACTATTTTGTACTAAACATTATAGAAAAATAGAAAAATTGTAAAAGAGTTGTTATAAAAACACTTAAGAAATTTAAAATATGAAGAATAAAAGAAACTATGATAATAAATGGTTTGTTATGGGATACTGAAATAATGAAAAATTTGAAACATATTGAAAAAAGCAATCTATGTAACAATTGGCTTGTCAATTAAAGATTTAAGCTACATTATTTGATACTGACTATTATATAAAAATAGGAAAATTGTGAAAGAGCTATTAGGAAAACAATTAAGAATCATAGGAAAATGATAGATGATTAGAAACCCACATTAAATATAACTTTAAAATATGGAGAATAGAAGAGGAAAACTACGATAATAATCAGTTTTCTTTTTAGAACTAGAAAAAAGAATATCATAAAATATATTGATAAAACACAAGCAATCTATGTAGCAGTTGGCTTGTCAGTTCAAAATTCAAGCTATATTGTTTCACACTAAATATTTTAGACAAAATAGATAAAATGTAAAAGAAATATTAGAAAATTACTTAAGAATCACAGATAAATGATAGATGATCAAAAAATCACATTAAACATATTGATACAAGACAATAATTCTATGTAACAGTTGGCTTGTTAATTAAAAATTTGAGCTATGTTCTTTGGTAGTAAACCCACATTAAATAGAACTCGTAAAGACAATGGGTTTAATACCACAGACCTAATTAAAAATTTGAGCTACATTACTTGGCACTAAATATTATAGACAAATTTAGAGAAATCGTTAAAGAGATATTAGAATAACACTTAAGAAACAATAATTTGATGGCAATTTTTTGTGTGGTATCCATCAGAGAGAAGTCTGGTTTGATGATAGCTTTGAGTAATTTTAATTTGAACTCAAGCCCAAGGAATCATGGCACATGAAAATCCAGATAGGATATAGAGTTGTTTTTTTTTTTTTTTGTAGATGGCAAGGTGTGATAGTGTGCTTAGGATAATATTTTGATCCTTGGTGGTGAATCTATGAAGGATAGGTTGTGTGGTGAGGATGTGGTCAAAGATGCATGTTCAAAGGAGAAGAGTGTGGATAAGAAACTCAATGTGTCATGTGATGGTTTTCCCTCATTGAATTTGGTTCCTAAGATCCAAGGGGATAAAGCGAATACTTGATTTGAATAGTGGGTCTCATTAGGGGAATCTTGTGCGGCTAATCTGAGTATTCCCTAGGTTGAGATTCCTTCGATGGGAGAGAATTAGATGGAAGGGAAGTCTTCCCTACTAGGCTGAAAATGATATGACCTTTTACCCTCTAAGCTTAAAGGAAAAGGAATTGCTTTTGAGTCAGTGTCTTCTCCTAGCGAGGAAGGTGTTTTTTCCTTATCTGTCCTATACTATCTTGTTGACAAGAGTATTGCTAAAATGGATTTCTCCCCAATTGGCAAGGTTTTAGGTCCTTGACCTAATATTGAGGAGGTAAACACTTGCATGCATAAGAACTGGGCTTTAATAGGTTAGGTGGAGGTTGTATCCATGGCTAAATGTTTCTTTTCGTTTTTCTTCTCTTGTGATGAAGACCTGAGGAATGTGTTTGTGAAAGGGCCTTGGTCATTTGGACATCTCTCTATGGTTCTTTGTCCTTTGGAACTTGGGATAGATTTTTCCAAATATCTTTCTAATTTTTTTCCTATGTCGGTAAAACTTTTGAATCTGTCGTTTGAATATTGGAACAAAGAAGTCTTCAAGGCGATTGCCAATTCTTTTGGAAGGATTGTCTCTATTGATGAGGCCACTTGTTCTAGGAAGCAATTAGTGGTAGCCAGGCTTTATGTCATGATTGACCAAGATGTTGTGTGGTCCTGAGTTCATTTTAAATTCCAAGCTGGGGTCTTGGAAGCAGGGAGATTGTTTTCAAAAATGTACATTTTTCTTGCTTAAAATGTAAGAATATGGGGCACTAGGCTAAGGATTTCCCTGTGACTAGTTTCCCACCTAAGGCTGTTAAATTGACCAAGGTTTGGAAGATAAAGGAACCTAAAGAGAACCAAGGTGAATCTTCTATTGGAAATGGTATGGAGGGAGGTGAATATTGAAAATCATCCTCCTTCTCCTATTGAGGTAGGAAAGGATCTAGATAATTCTGGGGAGGAGGTTGCTTCTCAATATTTAACTAAGAATGTGGATCATATCTCAGAGACTGTGTGCTCTCCAAAAGGGCATATGTTGGAGTTGGTCATTGTTTCACCATCTCCTCTGCTTATTGGTTCAAAGCCAATGGTTGGTAATGGTGCTTTGGTAGTGGCTGATTCTATGAGTAAATATGAGGATGGTTTGACCTAGGTGTGTGGTAGGAAGAATAAATCTTCTTCTCCCCCTCTCAACCTCAGAAAGGTGTCACCATGAGAAGTTAGAAAGCGTATTATGGGTGTATGTGGATGGGCCAAGGAAGACCTGCCCTATAGAAGAGTAGGTAGAGGGACTACAAGCGGGATATTATTGAGGGGGTCCAAAAAACCTTCTTTTATTTGTGCTCTAAGAGAACCCCCTCTTCTTGAAAATGAATATCATTTCATGGAATATCAGCGGGTTGAATAACTTGCATAAACAAGACCTCCTGAAGAATCTTGTCTAGGATCATAAGCCGGATATCTTGTTGATCCAAGAGACAAAAATGCAAATTGATAAGTTGGAAGCTTTGAAGAATTTATTCTATAAATATTGTGGGTTTCATGGGGTTAGCTCTGAAGGAGCATCAAGTGGTGTGGCCACTTTTTGGAATGCTAAGCTATTGAGAGGTATCCCGATCACTGATAGTTTCAATCATGTTGAGACTATGTGTTTTTGTCTTAGGGATTCTTATTCTTGGATGACCTTGGGAGTCTTAGGATAATTTTTTTGGATCTCCCTTGGCTTGTAATGGGATATTTGAATACTCCTCTATATGATAGTGAGAAAGTGGGGGGTATAAGGCCAATATTGAGA
Source organism: Sequoiadendron giganteum (assembly GCA_007115665.2). Lineage (NCBI taxonomy): Eukaryota > Viridiplantae > Streptophyta > Pinopsida > Cupressales > Cupressaceae > Sequoiadendron > Sequoiadendron giganteum. Next base: position 551,969,177 of record CM021106.1, read on the forward strand.
GCAAGTTTGATTTTAAAATGTCTACTTATGAAATTGGTCTTATTGATGTTAAGTTGTTAGGAGCTAGTTTTAATTGGTCTAATTGACATGTTGGTGTGGATAATATTCAAGTTAGATTAGATAGAGCTTTAATCTTTGCTTCCCAGTTTGTGGACTTCACTTTCTCCTTGTCTTCTATTACAAGATGTGGTTCAGTCAACTTCCCTATTTATTTTGTTACTGATAGGCTTGGGAGTAAGAAGAGATTTTCTTTCCAGTTTGAAGCCATGTGGTTAAGGGATCCAAATTTTATGGATTGTATCAGAAAATGGTGGAAAATTAACATAAATGGTTGTGCAATGTTCAATTTTTTCAAGAAGTTCAATTTTGTTAAGAGGAATCTCAGAAAATGGAACAAAGAGTCATTTAGTCACATCTTTGATTCTATTTTTTTTTTCTTAAGAATTTTGATGATATCTAGCATGTCATCCAATCGAAGGGTCTATGAGAGGATCTATAGGTACTAGAAGATAGTCTTCTCACAAAACTGCATGATATCATTACCCAAGAGGATTTTTGGAGGCAAAAGTCTTGAGCTATCTAGTTGAAATCTAGGGATCGTAATTCTAAGTTGTTTCATCTCACTACTCTTAGGCATAATTCGTCAAATAGAATTTACTTGATTAGTGTTGATTGGTTGTCATTGCAAGACAAGGAGGATATTACAAGAGTGGCTACAAGGTTCTTTGAACAAATCTTGATAGATGATCTAACCTGAGATCAAAGGTGTGTGGACACCACTCTGAAAGTTATTCCCAAATTTGTGATAGAGAATTTGAATAAGGATCTAATGGTTATTCCTCCACCCTTAGAAGTCAAAGAAGTGGTTTTCTCTTTTGAAGGTAACAAGGCCCCTAGCCCTGATGGCTTTCCTTTTCTGTTCTTCTAGTTGTGCTGGGAGATTATCTCTGAGGATGTGATTAATGCTAATAAGGAGTAATTTTTCTCAAGAAGTCTTCTCAAAGAGATTAATGTGACTTTCATTATTTTGATTCCCAAATCAAATGATGTAAAAATTTTTGGTGAGTTGCACCTCATCAGCCTTTGTAATTCTATTTATAATTTTTTTTTGAAAATTCTTGTTTCTAGATTACAAAAATGCTTACATAGAATCTGATTTAAAAATTAAGAGTGGTTTGGTTAAGTAGTGTCGAATCCTTGATTATATTATTATGGTTCATGAGCTAGCTCATTCCATTAATGTGTCTTAAAACAAAACTTCTTCCTAAATTTGGACCTGCTCAAAGCTTATGATAGAGTGAGCTAGAGATTTATTTTGAATTTTTTGGACCAGTTTGGTTTCAGAAAGAATTTTCTCCAACATGTTGAGCAACTCATTTCTTCTCCCTCATTTGTTATCTTGGTGAATGGCTCTCCTTCTCATTTCTTCCAGAGTTCATGTAGGTTGAGGTAGGGAGACCCTATCTCATTGCTTCTTTTCATCTTGATGGTGAAGGCTTTAGGTCATAATATTTAGAAGGTGCTTCAACTTGGTGCTCTCACGGGTCTTTTTCCTTCATCTAGATGTGATCTAATTACTCATCAACAATTTTTTGATGGCACTATTACTATGGGTGTTTCTTTTGTTAAGGAAGTTATATTTTTTAAGTGTATGTTGGTTGAATACAAGAAGGCTTTTGGTTAGAGCATCAACCTTCCTAAGAGTTAGATTTTCTTCCTCAACACTCTTGAACCTCTGTAGATTAAGCTTGCTAGAATCCTTTCTTGTGATAGAGGTGATTTCACATCTTCTTATTTGGGGCTCTTGTTATGCATATCCAAGATTATGGATTCCTTTTGGTTGGGTTTGATGGATAGATTCAATAGGAAGTTAGTGGGATGGAAAGGTGCACTCCTTAGTCAGGCTAGTAAAATTTATCTTATTTCATCGACTCTTTAGAATTTTCCCCTGTACGCTATGAGTCTTTTTAGGATTCTTGTAAATTTTCAAGATAGAATGGAATAGATAATGAGAAGGTTTCTTTCGTCAAGGGTTGAGACTAAAAAAAAAATTCCTCTTATGGCCTGGGAGTCAGTGTGTAGACCAAAGAAGTGGGGGGTTCTTGGTATTAAAAATGTAAATTCTTTTAATATGGCTCTTTTGTCAAATTTTTTTTGGAAGCTCCTAAATGGGGATGTTGGATGGGCCCCTTTGCTGGTTAATAAGTATTTGTATTGTTTGGAGAGACCTTGGAACATGTTGTCTTCAGAGGAGATTCCTTCTTGTTCCTATTTTTAGAGCAATACTATGTTGTGCAGGTACTTTCCTGATAGAGGTGTTAACTGGATATTGGATGATGGTACTAGCATTATTTTCTAGGAAGATTCTTGGTGTGGGTTATACCCTCTTATTTAACTTCCCTGGGATCCACATATTGTCCCCCTATGTACACACATTTTTGGGCCCAAGGTGGATTATTATTTTGAGGATGGGGAGTGGGAGAATTTTGAGGTTTGGGACCCGTCTTTGAAGGTTCTAAAGGACTTCTTGTGTAAGGTTTGGATCCCCTCTTTTTCTAGACCAGATAGAGCCATTTGGGTCCCCTGTGCTAGTGGTAATTTTTTAGTGGCTTATGCTCTCATGAGTTCTTTGGAAGCACCTACCCATTTCCCTTTTTGGGGGAGGTTATGGAATAAGAACCTGATTCCCAAGGTGAATGTCTTCTTCTAGCTGCTTATGAAAGGTAATGTTTTAATGCAAGACAAGCTTTGTAAGAGGGGATTTGTGATTCCTAATAGATGTGTTATCTATGAAGCTGATGGTGAAAATTCCTTCCATATTCTCCTGAACTGTGATTATTCCTTTTCTCTTTGGAGTAAATTTCTCAAACTCTGGAATATTGGTTGGGTCTTTCTGGATTCTCTTGCTAAGTTTTTTTATCAATGGACTTTCCCTTCTTCATCTCCTATTTTGTGGCAGTTGTGGGACCTTATGGCTCCTTATATTTCTTGGGGGTTATGAAAATAAATAAATAACAAGATATTTTGGGAGTCTAAACTCATGGTTGATATTCTTTTTATCAAAATCCAATGGGCCCTTCTAGAGAATTTTTCTTTGATTCATTTTTATTTTCCTCCATGTGTCCCTTTTGCTTAGCTTGTTGGTTATGAGCTTCTAGTGACTTCTAATTGGAAGATTATTTCAATTCCTATTTTGAATCCTAACTAGATCTAAACTACTATATTGATCACTATATGGAAACATCCTCCCTTTGGTTGGGCTAATGTTATCTTTTATGAGGTAGCAAAGGGGAACCCTGGGGCTACAGATTGTGGTGGGTGTTAAGAAATGATATGGGCAGACTCCTTGGTGTAGTGGCACTCCCATTGGGAACTCAGACCAATCATTGTGTGGAGGTAGAGGTTGTGTTCATAAGTGCTAAATATGCTATCAACAAAGGGTACTCCAAATTATGGGTGGAAGGTGACTCTATGAACATTATAAATTATCTACGTGACACTCATACTCTGATTTGGAATGTCAACCAACTCATTAAGGATACAATAATCATGTTGCAATAGTTTGAAGAGACCCACGTCTCTCACATTTACTGAGAAGGAAACTCATTGGCCGATTTTATTCCAACAAGTATTTCAGTATCAATTAATTTCATTCATGGGTGGAGGGTTCAATCCTTACTGAGAAATCTAGGTGTTTATTGAGAAAAGATGGCATGGGCTAAGATGATGAAACATTTATAGTCTACTACATTCCTCCATTTCACACACTTTTTTGGTGTCTTGTTGCTCTGTAGTCTTTTGTTGAGTGTTTTTCTCAAGTGTTTTGTGAGTTGTGTGTTGGTAACCATGAGACAAGAGAAAAATTGAGCCACATTCATGTGGGGACATTAGGAGAAATAATAAACTCTGGAATATTTTGCACCATGGTAATTTTACTCCATTTTGGAGAGACTACACGGGCATGACCCTAATACCTTGGCACAATTTGTTTCTTTATGGTATAATTAAAAGCTCAAGGATAAATGTCTGGAAGTGGAGGTAAATGAGGACTTGGTTGCCACTGTTACCTACATGCCAAAAATTGGCTCGAAGTTCTTCAAGGATAAAACAAGTAATGAGGAGGTGATTGTCTAGGTTTTTAAAGATGACGAGTAGAATAATATAATAAAATTGGAGAGTTGGGGCTATGAGAGAACTTCCCTCGAGATAATCTAGGTGAGCCTTGTTGAGGTGTTGATGTGTTACATGACTTTGGATGGGAGGTTTAGGGATATTCTTGGTCACCATTTTACTGTACTCAACCATTTCAGACATGGTTTGTTCATTTCATTTCCTTTCTTTCTATTATCATCTTTGGAAGTCTCGTTGTACACACATCTAAAGAATAGGAGGGCCCCCATCCTCCATGAAGGGCTTATATTATTAATTATGGAACATGTCAAGACTCTTATCCTTTCTCTTACCAACAAGGGAAAGGAGAAGACTTTAGGTGGTGTGTTTGGGTTGTCAAGGTTAGAGTCCTCTTTGGATGAGGAGGATTTTTTTCCTGCAGTTGTGACTCCATCTTCAAAGAAGAGGAAGGTGGTTGGTGCTAAGATTAAGAGGGCATCTAAATGAATTTCCCTTTCTAGGAGTGAAGACACAAAGGTGGGGTCGAATGATTCTTCTACCAAGTCTATGGAAGTGGATATTGGTAGAGATGTTGTTGGTGGTGGCCTTGAGGTGGGGACACATGATAATGCTATGGGTTTGGTTGACAAAACCAAGAGGCTATCAATGATTATTGCTAATCTATAGAATAGGGCCTCAAAATTTTTGACCAAGGACCCCAATGTAGGTGGTGATGACAAGGATTCTAGTGATAAGATGTTGGCCATTGAGGATTCCCCTATGAAAGACTTTCACAAGGAGTAGGAGGACAAGGAGATTACGGTTTGAGATGAGTAGAATGCGGAAAAGAAAAAAACCAAACAGGATCCTTTGAAGGAAAATACTCTTTTTGAGGAATTTTCTAATGTTGATGATGACTGTATCTCCATATATGATTTACAAGATATGGCTAGAGCTAGGGCCACTGGTACCTTTAAATTAGCTAAGTGAACTCTACAAGAGTTCAATAATATTAATATCAAAATCAGAGGTTTGAAAGATAATCTAAAGAATGTTCCAAAGGGTTTGGTATCAAACATTCTTATTGATAGAATTATGGACCATGAAGGTTCCTATCATCACTTTAAATCTCTATGTGATGAAATATTGTTTACACTAGAAGCCAAGGTTTTAGGTACAAATTTAGATATCAAAAAATATTGCAGGAGTTCCATATCTCTATGAAGAATATCATAGAATCCTTGGAAGTCCCTTTCAAAAAGATTAGTGAGCTCAGGGAGGATTGGGTTTATTTCTCAGAGCTTATGGAGAAAGAGCACATAACCAAGGGAAAAGGTAAAAAAGTTGCTAAGGATGATGAAAAAGGGCCTATTGTTAGAGGGTCAACTAATTGGAAGAAATCATTTGATGTTGAGAAGAAGGAGTTGTTGGATATGGTTGAAAGACATAGGAACTAATAGATTAAGGTGGCCAACACTTTAAGTGGATTAAACTAGTGCCTGGTATTTTTGTTTGTTGTTTTTGGTTTCCTATTGGGTGTAGGTTTCTCTTAGGTTGTTTTGTTGTTTTATGGTTGGTGGGTGTTGATGGTAGTTTCTTGCCATTTTTTCTGGTTAACACTCGCTCTATTATGTTTTTTGGTTGTTGCATTGTTGATAGTGGTCTTTTGAAAATCCTTTCTTGCAAGATTTTGTATCTTTTCTTATAAATGGTTATCGGTCCATTTAAAACATGTTTTTCCCTTATAATCAAAACAATTAACAACCACTAAACTAATTTTATCATGAATATATTTATGCTTTCCTACTAACCCTCTGCTTATATATGTATTTATATCTATATATGAAATTACTCCTATGTTAATCTACAATTTCTCCTTTGTTAATGGGTATAACGCCAAAGATGCAAATAGATAACTACAAGCAATAAGTGAAGGGAAAAAAAATTACTAACCCTAACCATATTTTTTGATCAAAGAAAGAATATTTGACTGCAATTTCTCCATCCATACAGAGCCATAATCTCTTTGAAGTATCCAAAAATGGATATATTTCCAATGATACAAACATATAACAAGGAAAAATAACTAGAGAGAAAGATATGAACAATAAATTAATCATTTATGCAAAATAACCATGTAAAATGACTTACAGATCATGGAGCACAATAGTTTTAAAACCCTCCAATCTTCTATAAAATAGAACCAAAGGTGACAATTTTTATAATAGTCTTCGACCAAACCAACAACACAATGTCTCTTTCAACAATGCAACTTAATCAATATATTTTCTCACATATTTCATAGCACATTAATGTTAAAACCCTCCAGCCTATAATAAAACGGAGATGAAGGCAACAATTTTTTTAATACTCTACTATTGAACCAACACCATCGTGGTTCATTTGACAATACAACCAAAAACGATATACTTTCACACACTGCAACATTGAATATTGGATTTACTTCTTCTTACGCCATCATACAACAACATTAGGATGCATTAACCCCCATGCGAGCAAACACACCATTTTTCTTCTGTGTATTGAGGTAACCAACTCCACCACCACCAACCCATATAATTAGCAAACTCCATGTCTTCATAATGAACTCTAAGAAACTCATAGTTGACCATTGGTGATTATTAATTTTTGGTGCTGAGAAATTCTATTCATGGTTGGGCCGAAAAAAACCTTGGTGGAAATTTCAAACATATAGCCTATCAGCTAAATTTCTTATTAATATATATTTTGTAAGAGTTATTTGTCATAGATTAGAGAGTTAAGTTGTCTTTTTTTAGTTTTAATATTTATTTAAATTAATAGAGACAAACATAAACATGCATACATGAAAAAAGATAGATTATTTATAAACAATACATTTGAAGGAGAAGAAAGAAAAATAACAACAATATTAGAAAATAGTTAGATATAAATATTCTTTAAAAATTATAAAACTATTTATAAATAATACATTTGAAGCAAAAGAAACCAAAATAACAAGAATATTAATCAATATTTATTTATATGGTTTTTTTTTGAAAAACTATTTTATTTCAATAATTTTTAATACTATTTCAAAAATTGTTTCTTTAATTTTTTTTAATTTTAATATCTATTTAAATAGTAGTTACAAAAATAGCTATCAATATATAAATGAAGCAATGAAAAAAGACATAAAACTGTTATATTTACTTAAAGAATTGTTTTATTTTGAACTAGAACTGAGAATTTTTTTATTTTATTTTATTTTACACATATTTTTCATTCCAAGGTATGTGCAGGATCATCATAGAAAAAATAAGCCCTTAAGTGCTGATGCAAATTCAAATAATAAGAGTTAGGCAACTTGACATAAAAAAATGAATAAGTTTATGTATATTATTTCAAAAATATGTAAGAATAGAAACTGTAGCAAATTTAATGTAGTTTATAAACTACTAGGTTTATTTAAAAATTAAAAAAAATCTATTTGGTGAAAATTTAAAATTTCAATGCAGTAGTACTTAAATTTCAAGGAAAAAATAAGAAGTAGGTGTTTGTCTAACCACCCTAACCACAATAAAATGATAATATTTTTTTGTAAGATTTTAGATATAAGTTGAGGACTCACGTACCGATGTGAAGCATAAATTTTTGTAATTTTTTTCCAAGTAAATAATTAATTATGATTTTTTATTACAACTTTTTTAAAATATAAAAACTCATATGTCTAACCACATTAACTTGGTCAAAACATCATGAAATTTATTTATTTATTTATCCTATAATATGTGAAGCATAGAATGTGACACATAGTTTAGATTCAAAAAATATGATACTATTTGAAATCTATAGATGTTTTTCAATCAACCTATCAATTAGGACTTTCGTCGTAATTAAAATAGAAAATTAATAATAATTATTTATTAAATTCAAACTAAACCATAATTTATATTGGTGGAAAGCTAAAAATATCCTTTAAGAACCCTTTTCATTTCATCAATTTTGGGTTAAAAAAAATTGTCAGCCACATGGGCCATCATACCACTTACATATCGCCAATTTTTTTCCCATCATGATTCTACACATACCCTTCATTTAAAAAATATTTTATTTAGTGTTTTCTTAACCTAGAAACTATTTTTATGAATACATTTATTTTAATTTTGTATTATACTTAAAATATCATCTTATTTTAATTTATAACTATTATATTTAGTTGGGGATTACCCTCCCTGGTTTAACAGAGCCAAAAGTGAATGAGTAAGGATCATAAAATCCTACGTTTGTTGTGTTGGTCACTAACCTTACAATTTCTTCATCATAAGAAGTGGCAACTCTTTAGATAATTGTTAGATTGTGTTGGAAAAAGCAGCAAAAAAAATGGTGACGCTGTTGGGGAATAAATTTTAATTCTTCAAGTGAAGTATTTTAGGCATGAAGATGTAATGACAAGAGCAAGTGCAAGAGCGGGAGTAAGAAATTACAAGTAGTTTAGGACAAGTGGTTTTTTTTGGAAATTGATGGGGTGATGAGGATTTGAATCATCCTCCTCCACCTAGCATGATCGAGTCAAACTCACATGTCTCACAGTGGGTGTTTCGTGGCAGCATCTGGGTTGATGCAAACAAAATAGACCCCAATAAAAGATATGTAGAGCACATTCTATTGGACTAACTGCTAGCATCTCCCTTCGGGTTCGCGACATGGTTTAACCACCTCTCATGGATCTTAATTAGCACTTTGTATCAGGCATTGAAAGGTTGATTTTTTGGTGCAACGACAAGGCCAAGAATTGGTATCAGAGTCGGTCACGATTTCGAACCCCTTGGGTGACGCTAAGGGGGGGATTGTTGGACTAACCACCAACATCTCCCTTCAAGTTCGCAACATGGTTTAAGCACCTCCTATGGATCTTAACTGAAACTTGTATCAGGCATTGATAGGTTGATCTTTTGGTGCAACGAGAAGGCCAACACATTTCTCAAAGGGTCTTTCATAATGGGAAATCGATAGATACAGTTGTCCGAAAGAATGGGAAAATCAAATATCAGAAGAGAGTGGAATACCACCCTAGATCAGAGTACTTAAAAAAAAATGAAAATTCTAGATCAGGAGGGAGAAATCCACGACAGTTAAATTAGTGTCAGTGAGGTTATCTAGAAGGAACAAGGCATCTCGTAGTTGGGTATAGACCTATGAGACCCTATCAGAGACTAAGTATGTATCTAATGCATAGATATCCATTAACCCTCAATAAATATAAACAAATAATTTATGATATATATGAGGATATGGAATTGCCAACAGAAGACAAGAGCCATCTACAATGCAGGTATGAAAATAGTGAAAAATATTTGAGAGCTACCCATTGCCAAAAGGGTTATCTTCCCTCAGGAGATCCCTTCAATCCAAATAAAACTAATAAGGATTGTCCATGGAATCATTCGACCACATAGGAAAAAATCTAGAATCCCATCAAAGGCACGACTCTAATGAGAGGCCCTAATCTAGGTTTTCAGTAAAAAACGGACAAGGACCCCACTCAAATCTTGACTAAAGTAAAATCACAATGTGAGGCAAGCACAAGCCAATAGTGTCTGGAATCACTGAAGGAAAATCATTCAAAAGGTTTTCGACCAAAGAACTAGAGCAACAAAAGATCTGAAGGCAACAAGGGTTTTCAAGGGAATCTAGGAGAAAACAAAAAAAACTGAAAACCTTGACAAAAAAAGTAAGCCCAAGCAAAAGAAAGCATGGAGGCGGTAAGAAGCAACACAAAATTTGGAGCACTTCGAATTCATCAAGATATCCTTCCCAGATCACATGATTTAGCCAAAAAAATCTAACTTCAGGGAAAAAGCGCTTATATGTAAGTTTTGGAACCTCACTTTGGAACTTGTTTCTTTAAAGAATATTATTTTCCAAGAATGGGAGAGAGTTTTTAAAGACTTTTATTTAGATGAAAATAAGGGTATTTTCATAGTTCTATTCTTAGATGCATCATCTAAAGATAAGGTTTTTCAAGTCAAATCTTAGAATTATCAAAGATCTGGGTTATATATACAAAAATGGATGCCTAACTTCAAGTCTGAGGATTTTTTGATTCATTTTGCTCCATTTTGGCTACAAATCCATGACCTTCCCTTATAATTTAGAGAGCTCCACCTTTTGGAAATCATGGAAAATCAAATAGGTATTTTTCAAAAGAATTATTTGTTATTCTTCAATAAGCCTACCAAACCTACAAGGTTGTTGGTTCTACATGATTCAACTAAAAGGCAATCAACACACATTGACCTAAAATACAAATTTGGTATTTAGAATCAAGAAATAAAATGGGAAACCCCTCAGGAAGCATATGATCAGTCAAACTGCCCACTACAAACTTCCAACCAAAATCATACCCTCACCAGGGAACACATGGTAAAGGATCCTTTATTCTCTCAGTCTCCTCAGAATGCATCTATTCAACTAGAATGCCCACTACAAACTTCCAACCAATATAACAATCTCACCAGGACAAGAATGGGTAAGGCTCCAGTATTTTTTCAGCCCTCATAAAGAAAATTTCAATTAGCAGAAATAGTGGGAAAAAAAATTCTTCTGATATTGAGGGACACTTAAGACCGACCATGAAATTCATTGTTAATAAGGTCACACAAACGCACAATAATCAAAGTCTTAGACCCCCTGCAAAGCGAGATGTAGATGGAAAGTCTCTTTTTTGGGGACTCGAGCAATCTATGAAACCTGTTAATATGTCATTGATTCATGAGTGGCTCTGGGAAAGGCACGCAAGCCTAAGTATAAAATTATACTCTCTATCTATTCAAATAAATGAATTTCAGCTAGATGACATAGTAAAAATTCTAATGATCCAAGAATCAAATATGCATGTTCAGTTTGGACAGTTTGTTAGGTAGGGTACAAAATATCCCCTATTACATGGTCCCATAGCTAGAGTGTAGGAAGTATCAAATGGTTTATTCCAGTATTCAAAGAAATAAAATTTGAAGAAGAAAAATTAGAGCTATTAGCAGAAAAGATTTTGGTCATAGTGGGGTTAGAAATTATTGATGAAATAGTAGATGAAGTCTTCGAGGAAGGATACCTTTGGGATTTGGATAGAAAAAAATTGTTGGGGAAAGTAATTGTCATAATCAAAAAGATCAGATTAAGCAGGGGCCTCCTGAAATGCCCCCAAATTAAGAGAAATCACAAAGCGAAAAAATAATCATTACTCCAAGTATAAAAGAGGAGGGTGATCTCAAGATAGAAGACTCAAAAGAATCCTGAGAGTTTGATTATTCACAATCCCTCTCCATCTCCTAGACTCCGTACCAACCCCCCATAAACAAGTCTTTGGGAAAAAGAGGCCGCAAATCATTAAAGCAATAAAAAATTCAAGAGGAAATAGATGTAGGGTGGCAAGCTATGTTGCATGAATCTTTCATACCATTTCCAATTAAGCATCTAAGGAGAGCATGCAACTCTCCTATAGTATAATGAGGATCCTCTCATGGAATTTTAGGGGCATTAATGCCCTTGAAAAACATGCTCACATCAAACATCAAATTGATGGATGTAAAGCCTATATAATCATACTTCAAGAAACCAAAATCTTAGATGATACTTACAAATTGACAGTTCAAAAATGGCATATGTTGAATTTTGAACACTCACCTGCACAAGATGCCTTAGGGGGTTTAACACTTTTTTGGAATCTGAAACAAATCTTGATGGTCTTGCACATAAATGAAAATAATTGGCGATTGTTGGAAGTAACAAAATTTGACATCAAATTCTAGTTATTTAATGTGTATGGTCCAACCTCTACAGTGAGAAAGAATTGTCTATGGGATCTTTTTTCACAAGTGATTACTATATTGGGAGAAGAAAAACCTATTCTAGTAGGAGAATTCAATGCCATTCCATCCCTTCAAGAAACATTTGGGGGTATGAGCCCTCCACCCAAAGTAATGTCCGACTTTAGATGCTTCATTGAGATGAATTCCTTAAAGGATATTATACCAATAAAGGGCAAGTTTACCTAGATGAACCAAAGAAAAGGCTTCCTCCAAATTGCTTTAAGATTGGATCATTACCTGCTATCTTCAAATTGGTTTGAAATTCTCTATCATTTTATGTATGATATTTTTCCTTTTCTAGACACTGATCATTATGCAATATCTCTTTCGCTAGGAAATATGTTTTCCTCATCTGTTAAATCTTCATTCAAATTTGAAAGAATGTGGCTCAGGTTTCCCAATTTTATGGAATTGATTCACCAATGGTTGATTTCTTTAACTTACGTGCCTAGAACAATGGTGTTCTAGTTGTGCAAATTTTTTATATATCTTAAACATCAACTCATAAAATGGAACAAAGAGAAATTAAAGAGCATCTTTCAATAGAAGGACATGATCAGAAAAGAACTTGAATGTATTCATGCTAAGATTATTTAACAGGGAACTGATGATCTACTATATGAAAAATAGAGAAAGCTTCAAGAGGACTAGGAAGAGAAAAGTTCTAGAGAGGAAGCATATTGGAGGCACAAATTGTGAGAATTATGGCTAAGAGAAGGTGATAGAAACACTAAGTATTTTCATGTGTCCTCCCAGAATAAAAGAGTGGTGAAGGTTCTCCAAGCAATAAAATAAATTCCCATGGGTAACCGGCTCAATAAATAGGAAGATATAGAGTGTGAATGTATTATATTTTTTTCAAATCTCTTATCTACCCCAATAGTTAAAATTGATCAATTAAAGAAAGATGAGGAAGAATTAATAAATTCCATTCTGACACTCATTTCTGGAAAATAAAATGAGGAATTACTGAAGCCCTTCATAATTGAGGAACTGAAAAAGGTAGTTTTTTATTTGTCACCAAATAAGGTGCCTGGGCCTTATGGATTTACTACTCTAATTTTCCATAAATGCTAGGATGTTGTGTGTTATGATCTCTTTAAGGAATTTGAAGAATCACTTAGAACTGGATATTTTCTCAAAGAGATCAACTTAACGACTATTGTTATCATTCCTAGAGTAAGTGCTCCTTCATCCTTTGTAGAGTATCGATTCATCTCATTGTGTAACACAGTCTACAAGATTTTCTCCAAGGAAAAATCTATTATTTTGAGGATAATCTCACAAGAACAAGGGGGTTTCTTTCGAGGGAAAGAATCTTATGAAGGGGCTATTGTGGCCCTTGACACCTTGCACTCAATAATATCCAATAAAATCCCTATAATCATCATTAAGCTTGATATGATCGAGGCATACGACAAGGTTAATTAGAGATTTTCGAGAAAAGTAATGCTTAAATTTAGATTCTCAGCAAGATGGTCTAGATGAATTATTACTTACCTTTGAAAGGCCAAATTCTTAGTGATTCTCAATGGTACACCTATTTGTTTCTTTAGTGCTTCCCAAGGTGTAAGGCAAGGGGACCCCCTATCCCCTTTCCTCTTCATCATCATGGCAAACGCGTTAAGCAAATACATCATTTCAAAGCATTCTCTTAGATTATGGAAAGGAATTTGATTTAAAAATATAGATTTAGTAGTTACTCATTCACTATTTGCAGATGATAGGAATACATTTTGGGTAGCATTGACAACAAAATTCACCCGAATAAAAGAAGTTCTAAAAAAATATACTTCAACTTCAAGGCAGTGGATTAACTCCTCAAAATAAAAAATTCACATCTTTAATACAAGTGAAATCATGGAGAAAAAGATCCTCAACATGCTAGGGTTTCAAAAAGTAGCTCTGTTCGATTCATATCTAAGGATACCTTTTTTTTTAGGTCCTAGTAAAGCTACTTACTAGGGTATAGTAATTTAAAGGCTCAAGTCAAGGATATCAATATGGAAAAATAGATGGTTGTCACTAGCGGGTAGAATCCTCCTTGTAAAAAATGTCCTCTCCTCAGTACCTAATTACTTCCTTAAAGTCTTAAAAGTTCCAAAATATGTAATAGGGGAAACTGAGTGAGTGATCAAAAGCTTTAGATGGAAAGGGAATATGGATGACAACAAGAAGATACCATTAATATCCCTCTAGACCATGTCTTAGGAAAAAGCTCAAGGTGGAGTGGAATTCTTAAATTTATCCAATCAGACCTAAGCTTTTGGGTCAAAATAAGCCTAGAAAATGTATGTGAACCCGCAAGCTAAGTGGTGTTAGACAATGCAAGGAAATTATTTAGATAGTGGTGATCCCAAAAGGATTTTTACAATTGCTAGTCCTTCAAAAGGCTCAGCTATTTGGAACTTCCTACTCTCTTGCAGAAAATTAATAAGTACATACATCACCAAGAAGGTAAATAATTGTCAAAGCGTCAACTTTTGGTTAGATTCATGGAATGGTAACCCTCCACTATATAATATAATAATTATCCTCCCAATAATGGAAGTTCTAAGGAAGTTTTGGGGGTGATAACTTATTGAATTACATTCAATCGATCGATCCCAGATCATGCAGGGTAACCTAGAAGAGAATAACAAATCCCTCTTTGCTTTCCGATCAATGTAGTGTTCTTCAAAAATATTTTGGATTCAAGACAGGTGTATCTTTCTAACAAGCCAAATAAATTGCAATGGGCCGCTTCAAAGGATGGTAACTACACAGTAAGCCAAGGGTATAAGGTTCTAAATCAGGATTCTAATCTTATCCTTTCACATAGGGCTTACTCATTTTGTTGGAATAACAAAATTCTACCCAAGGCTGGATGCTTTGCATGGGTAGTATTGAAGAAATGTATGTTAACTAGTGATCAGCTAGCCAAACTAAGAATAGTGGATCAATTTATGTGTTTCTTGTGCACTAAGGAGTCAGAAATTGTTGACCATCTATTTGTTAATTGCAACTTTACTCAAAAAAGTTGGGAATTTATACTTAATAAGCTTAATTTGTGTATGCCCCTCCCAAACTCCCTATGAGATTTTCTCCAAGCTTGGCCAATCGTATACAAATCATCTTTCTTTTCTTGCATATGGAGGGTCCTGCCAACAATAGTAATATGGAACCTTTGGTGGGAAAGAAACCTTTAAATATTCAGAAAAGTTTCTTCTCCCATTAATGTTGTAAATACAAAAATTGAAAAGGCAATATCTGAAGTTGTAAATGAAAACACACAAGCAACCAAAGATGCAAGATCATCTTTCACTAGCTGGTACAACACCATTTTGTAGAATTGGAAGAACATAAATCTCCCCATCCTTGGCAGCTTACAGCAATCCAAATTAGAGAAGTGTAACAAAATTCAGGTAAAATGGAAACCTGCCCAACATAATTTAATAAAGTTGAATATCAATGGTGCTTTGAAAGGAAATCTAGGAGACTCATGTGTAGGGTTCTACTTGTGATATTCTTAGGGTAAGGTGATAGCCCTTTTATCTAAATATCTTTATAGAGGTGTGTCACCAAAACGTGTGTACCTTGAAACTTTTTCACTCATTTTGGCCTTTTCCACTAGGTTTTCACCATGATTACCTTGTTTCAGCCTTACAAGCTTACAACTCAACACTAATCTATCAGTGTTTTATTAAGGTGTTGTGAAGTGTAGTAACACATTTCCTCACTTTTCTAAGACCCTTTCAACATAATTCACATAAATAATACATTCTTGCACCTTCCTAAGCCTTAAGACAATGTGTTGTAAAGTGTTGTGTGACATTTTCACACTTATCTAGGCTCGTCACCCTTAAATCAACCCTTTTTTATATACTAATTTTCCCTTTTAATGCATGATTAATCCTGACCTAGGTGTGTTTCAAAAGGAAAACCTGATTAACTTTATAAAACATAAATTAATTCTCGACAATCATCAAAATTTTCCTAGAAGGACTAGGTCGCCACTTTGGGTGACCTAGTCCTTTTAAGCATAAATTTTAAATTTTAAATAATATTCAACACAAATGTTTCCTCCTGAACCCTAAAGTTGGCCTATTAGGTTGCATTTCAGGAAAATTAGGGTTTTACATGTACAAATAAGGGTTTCTAACTCCATTTTTCCTCTCTTGGTTCATTTTTACTCTCCTAGTTAATTTTCACTCTCTTGCTCTCAATCATCAAGTACTCAAGAAACCAAGCAAACCTACAAGAATTAGGGTTTTCAGACTAACTC
This sequence comes from Sequoiadendron giganteum, assembly GCA_007115665.2. Taxonomy (NCBI): domain Eukaryota; kingdom Viridiplantae; phylum Streptophyta; class Pinopsida; order Cupressales; family Cupressaceae; genus Sequoiadendron; species Sequoiadendron giganteum. Next base: position 551,985,401 of record CM021106.1, read on the forward strand.
CATTGGAGCTACTCATGCATGTTGCAATCCATCAACAAGTTTTTGGTAAGAATTGCTATTGTGTTATCATTCACTCTTTCTTTCCTTTGTGTTTATCTCAATTGGGTTTAATCACCTATAAAGGGTTTTGACTCAGGCAAACCCCTATATCCTATTGGAAAAACAAAGATAGAAAATTAAGAGGGGGGCTGAATCATTTGTTAAAAACAACCAACTTATATAACATTAACCAATCCTTATATCACATATCTGATTATTAATAGTGCAATCATAAGAACAACACATCAAAGTCACATGAACACCACGATTTTATACATGGAAACCCTGTTAGGGGCAAAACCACCGTGGATGTTAGTCCACAAGATTATACCCTGTTAGAAGTATAATGAAGAATAAAAAGAGAATGCACTTGCATTCGGGCACACTTCCTACAACACACTGCTCAATGAGAAGGCTCACTTCCTTACATACAACAATCATATTAAATTTATCTGATGAATATGAACTGAGAAAATAGCTTCTACAAAATCTTGATTACAATTCCAGTTTGGTGCACAAGACTTTCTTCAAAATCTTCCACCCTTCTGCTCAAACTCTTCCACACTCTGCTTTGAATGATCTGACCTTTATTCACACTTTTAAATTACTTTTACACTTGAGCACTTGTTCTAAATGAGAAAAAAAATCTCATATATATATCCAATACATGGATTTACTTCCATTATTCAGTCGAACACAAATAAAGAGTAAATTACAACTATTGGCCTTGATACATGAATAAATTACAATGCAAACTAGCACAAGTTGGTCACAACATATTGAGGACCCAAAAAAAAATCTCCAAAGATGCCAAACAATGAAATATTAATCTTGATGGATCTGCAACACGTTAACATCACAATGTTAGCCAAGAACATGAACACTCGGGCACATATCAGAAAAATATTTGATCACAAACATTTCAATAACTATGGAACTACAAAAAGGATGGAGTATGATCTATACTCATCCATGAAGGTCATAGGTACATGCAAAACACATGAGATTACCATAATTTCATCTGATTCGACTAAGAACACCATCTACATAAATTGAATAATTATAGGCACAAAAATCTTCATAACTTCCACAAAACATAATGTGCACCTCTGAAACTTTTGGAAAACATACTAGAAAGGTTAAAAAAAAACCCTTTGAAGTGCACCTTCAGATCTTTAACACACAAAGATTTCCAACATTCTAACCTTCTCAGCTCCACTAGCTGCATGTACTATATCTTTAATAATTTTCTCAATCTCCTCAACATATACAACCTTAAGTAGTTTAAAATTATAATAGTGTTGACATCAATGACAACCACATATCAGCAACACAACCACAACATCCAACAATCTCCCCCTTTTGCATTGATGACAACACATGATGTGAAAAATAATACCATCAACCCAACTAACTCTTCTTCAACAATCTCCCTCTGAGATTGTGCACTTTCTCCTATTTCCTTCATTGATCTTCTTTCCCACTTTTTCACATTTCTTCTCTCCCCCTTTGACATCAATGGAAAAGGTACACATACTCAGATCTCAAATTTAAAACATCTGACTACTCCCCTTGAGTATCAGTCACCACAACATCAATCCAGAATATGATATGGAAATGAATTCATGGACTAATGCAAATACCTGCATCTTAGTTCTGATCAGGAGGAGAGATCACCCCTAACTTTCCTTTGAGGCAATCAAAATTATCCTTATGAAATGGCTTTGTGAAGATATCGTCTATTTTATCTTTGGTAGGTATGTACTCCAGTTTGACTTCTTTTACACTTACTTTGTCTCTCAACAAGTGATACTCAATGGATATATGCTTTGTCTTTGAATGCAATACTAGATTATTGGAAATATTAAAGGCACTTCAGTTTTCACATAATATAGCAATGAGTTCTTCATACTCAATTCTGACATCTCTCAACATTTTCTTCATCCATAATACTTGGGTACAACTATTTTCAGCAGTAATGTACTCTACTTCGGCAATAGATAATGAAACTGAGTTTTTCTTTTTACTTAACCAAGATACCAGCTTCTTACTTAAGAAGAATACACCACAACCAGTACTCTTCCTATTATCTACATCTCCTACCCAATCAACATCAGTAAAATCACTTAGAGTAAGATCATCATTATAAGGGCACCTAAAATTGAAATCAACTATCCCTTTTAGATATCTGAATATTATTTTCACAATAGACACATGGGACTCTTTAGGATCATCTTGAAATGTAGCAACCATGCAAACAACATTAATTATATCTAGCCTGGTCTGATTCAAGTAGAGTAATCCACCAATCATTGAGCTATATATTGTCTGATTTCCTTTGTGAGTATCATCTTTTTGTGTAATTTTTCATTCGGTCACCATATATCAACTGGTTTTGTATCTTCCATGCCAAAATTTCTCAGTAACTCTTTCACATTCTTATATTAAGATACAAAGATTCCATCATCCAAATAAGTAATTTGCAATCCTAAAAATAATTTTAGCTCTCCTATAATTGAAATTTCAAATTCACATTTCATTTCATCAGCAAACTTCATACACAAATCATCATCACGTTCAAAAATGATATCATCAACAAAGACCTCAATGGTTAATTCTTTGCTCTAACAAGGTTTGAAATACAAATTGTTGTCATTAGTACCTTTATTGAATCCAAGCTTCAACAAGTACTTATCCAATCTAGCATACCAATCTCTATGGGATTTCTTTAGTCCATAAAGGGTTTTCTTCAATCGGCATACCATGTCCTTTTCATCAGTCAACTAAAATACATCTGGTTGTTCAACATAGACTTCTTCTTCTAGTCCACTATTAAGAAATTTTGACTTCACATCCATCTGATAAACTTTGTAGTTTTTGAAAATAGCATAAGCAAGAAATAAACTAACAAGTTCAATTCTAGCAACATGAGAAAAAGATTCTTCAAAATCAATACCTTCCATCTAAGAGTAACCTTTGCAAACCAATCTTGCTTTGTTTATAACCACATCACCTTGTTCATTCAACTTATTTCACAACACCCACTTGGTTCCAATCACATTTTTGTTCAGACATCTCGGAACAAGATACCATGTATTATTCTTCTATATCTACAAGATTTCTTCTTTCATGGCTTCCATCCAATATTCATCTTTGCATGCTTCACTTATGTTTCTAGGTTCTGCTTTAGAAATTAGACAATATTCTTCTAGAATTCTTCTTCTAGTTTTCACACATTTTCTTTTGTTTCTTATGATCTGACTATTAGAATGATTTCTTCTTACAAACTTAGGAGTTTTGAAGTTCTCCCTTACCTCTTGTTCTTGTGTTCTTTCTTTTGCACTTTTGCTTGCTTCTTCTTCTTGATTTCCTTTGTTCACTGGAACACTTAGAAGTTGATTCTATGTCTAAGCATCATTGTTAGTATCATCATGTTGATCATTTGAATCATAATCACTAGATCTAGATGATTTTCCAATATCTTCATCAACCTTAACATTTTCACTTTCAACCATTTTCTTCAACCTTTTATTAAAGCACTATTAAGATTTTTTCTTAGTAGAATATCCTAGGAAGATTCCTTCATCACTTTTAGCATCAAACTTACCTATATCATCATCTCTCTTGATGTAGAATTTACTTCCAAAAAAATTGAAATATTTCACAGTAGGCTTATAACAAAACCATAGATTAAAATTTTTCTTACTAGAATTACTATTGGCATTCACCTTATTATTGGTGTACACAATATTACTTATAGCATCTCTCCAGTAGAAATGGGGAACATGTGCTTCTAGCATCATGGTTCTAATAATGTCTAGAATGGTTTTGTTCTTTCTTTCAACAAATCCATTATGTTGATTGGACAAGGGAGAATATAGTTGCCTTTGAATTCCATGCTCTTGACAAAATGAATTGAATTCCTATGAAGTAAATTCACCACCTCTGTTTGACCTTATAAATTTGATCTTTTGACCTATCTCATTCTCTGTCATAGCTTTAAAACTTTTGAAATTTTCTAATGCTTCATGTTTTTGTCTCAAGAAAGTGACCCATATCATTCTAGAATAATCATCAATGAGTAACATAAAATACATTTCACCTTGTAGGCTTTTGATTCTGGAAGGACCACATAGATCAGTATGTATCAAATCTAGTACTCCATTACAGTTGTATTGTTTTCTTCAGAAGGAATTTCTTGTTTGCTTTCCCATCTGACATTCCTTGCACATAGTGTTAGTAGGCTTCACTAACTGAGGTAAATCTTTGACTGCTTGTGTAGAGAATGTCTTGAAAATATTATCAAAGTTCGCATGAAATAACATCCTATGCGATAACTAGCTTAAATCAATTCGAGCAATCAAACAACTTTGACTAGCAACACTTAAATGAAAGATATTACATTTTTTCTTTGTTCCTAAAGCAATCATATTTCCTGAACTTCCTGTTATTCTGCACTTGCCATTTTTCAACAGTGGATTTTAGCCTTTTTCTACCATTTGTCCAACACTCAAAAATTTATGCTTTAGGCCTTCTACATAAACAGCATCATTAGTAGTGTTCTTACCACCAAAATAAATAGTGCCTTTACCATGAATCACACCATAAGTGTTGTCACTGAACCTCACAACACAACCATCATAGTTTTCTAGGCTTACAAATTTTATTTTGTCACCAATCATATGATGTGAGCATCTGATATCAATTGCCCACTTATCTTTCTCTTCAACTTTGGCTGCAAGAGATTTCTCAAAATTCACATTAATAGTAGATTCAGTGGACACCTGACCATTTTCTTTGATAGCAATAAATACCCATTTATCTTCATTTCCAGTTTCTTTATCAGATTCTTCATCAATTACACCTTCTTTAGCATAATGGCACTTTCTTTGAAATCTAGTGTTCTCAAACTTATACTTTGAAACTCTTTTAGGACATATAGATGTAAAATAACCTATCTTACTACAGGAAAAAACATTTAATAGGTAACTTTCCTTTGTACTTACCATGAACTCTTGATTCTCTTTTCACAATCAATGCTTCCAGTTCTTCCAATTCTCTTTCTCCATCTTCAATCCACTTCATCTCATCCTCATATCTGAATTTTCTCTGGGAACTCTCTCCTAAATCATATCTCTTTTTCCCAAATATAGTAGCCTTGAAACCAGATTCAATCTTAGGAGCAGACTCACCAAATTAATTTAATTCAAATGCAACAAGTTTTCCAATCAACATGTCTTTTGTAATATTTGTCACTATTCTGAGTTCATCAATAGCATGAGCTTTTGTCTTGTAGGAAGGGGGCATAGATCTAAGTATCTTAATAACAATTTCATCATCATTCATAGTTCCAATGACACATCTAATGTACATCACCAATTCCTTTATCTTATGCGATAAGGAAGAGATGTTCTCATATTCAAGCTCTCCCATTTTCCTTTTAGAATTTGTAGCTTAACACTTTTTACTAGTGCATCTCCTTCATACAATTTTTCCATATTTTCCCAAATCTGGTATGCAGTCTTCAATCCCATCACATTTGTCATTTTTAAACCTATCAAAGCACTCACTAGTGTTTCTACTAATCTGGTATTAATTTATACTTGCTTGATCTCATCTTCAGAGGAGGGACCATTCTAAGGAATATTATATGCAATTGTGTCATCTACCAGAAAGATTCACCAATGCACCTCAAATGACATTCCATCCTGACTTTCCATAAAGAGTAGTTTGTACCATCGAATCTATGACTATCCTTCTTAAATTACTCCATCTCGGATCACCTCAAGCTTATAAGCTTCTTCCAGAGGAACTAGTTCTGATACCAATTGTTGGAAAAAAAGGATAGACAGGGGTGAATCAGTTGTTACCAAAAACTAACTTATATAACACTAACCAATCCTTATATCATAGATCTGATAATTAACAGTGCAATCATAAGAACAACACATCAGAGACACATGAACACCAAGATTTTCTACGTGGAAACCCTGTTAGGGGAAAAACCAAGGTGGATGTTAGTCCACAAGATTATACCTTGTTAGATGTATAATGGAGAACAAAAATAGAATGCAATTGCATTTAGGAACACTACCTAGAGCACACTGCTCAGAGGGAAGGCTCACTCCCTTACATACAACAATCAGATTAAATCCATCAGATGAATATGAACTGAGAAAATAGCTTCTACAAGAGCCTAGTTATAGTTCTTGTTAGGTGCACAAGAATTTCTTCAAACTCTTTTACCTTTATGCTCAAACTCTTCCACACTTTTCTCTAAATTATTGAAAAAGTGTGCAAAAAACAAACATCAAAAAAACTTGTGCCTATAGCACACACACCCCATTCAAAACAAGGACCCTCTTTATTTTGTCCTACTAGGTCTTTTTGTTGCCACATCATTTTGTGTGCCCCCATTTTGGTGTCCTAGATGGTCAACGTGTATCTCAAGTCTCATCTTAGGTTGACCACATATTACCCCTCCAATTTACTAAGTCCTGAAGCTTTCTTAGCATTTCACCTTTTGCTAGATTTCATAGAACCTTCCAATTTTGGCCCATCAGATTTCAACTCTCCAGTTTCCTTTTTTGTTTTGTGCTTTCTGACGGCCTATGGCATGCGTCCTTCTGACACCCGGGGCCCGAATTCTTGTTTTCCCTCCAGTAAACTTGCACAAAATCTGAAATTTCATCATGCCCTTCAGGTCCGGCTCTTCAGGTTTCCCTGCCCCGATTTTTGTCATGTTTTCACCATTCCAAACATTCATTGGCCAATTTCCTTTCGGTCCTCGAACCCCGATGCATACTTCATTGTAGGATTCTCATTTGGAAAGTTTTTGGACAACCATGACCCAACATCACTCTGAACCTTGAGCACCAGTCTTCTTGCTGCCATCCTTAATTTGAATCCACCAACCTCACCAGCCATTGTACCTACATTTATCAAGGACATTAATTATGATTAGGGGTATAAACATTGGGTCTAACATGTCATTTTAACATTTCAGGAATAACATAAAGGTGTAGTGCCTCCCCAACCTTTGTCGCTATTACACCTGAGCTGCCCCTTCACCGTTCTTCGAGGATTTAACAATGCCATTCATCAGGTCTTCAAGGTATGCTCGCTGTCCAATAGCCTAAATACCTTTTCATGGTACCATGCTTGTACAGTGGATAATAAGAGAAAATTTAGTATGAATCTGATAGAGGGGACTTCATGCCACAAAACTCATGTATTTAAATTTCCAAAACATCCCTCCAAAATATAAAAAAATTGAGCTTGCAACCTTGCATTCCTGTCATTTTTCATCGAACTGAGTGACCGTGCCTTTTGAGCCCGACGCCTTCGGCCATCGTAGCCATTCAAACTCAAAACTTCACACAAACTTTCCTCAATAGAAAAACTCCTCCCAATTTATGGACTTTGGAGATCCATCTCTGGATTGTCATCTCACATCTGTTGTTCCAAACAACATTCTCGCGCCACCTTTTCAGACCCCGGACTCCGGATAGCCATTTGACATAGAAATTAAATTAAAAAGGGAATACATCAAAAGAAGCTTCATCCCCCACTCTGGGGACTTCCGTCCACAGACCACCATTATGATTTCATTTTTTTAAACAGGCGCCAGGTGACCGCTTTCTGGCTCTCGGGTCTCAAGGGCCTCTCTATTGTTTGGGATCGAAACTCTAAGTTCTTACCTCCGTTAGACCACGTCCATCATACTTCAACCATCAGGATTTTGTCCCACCTTGGTTGTCCCAAACAACAAACCCAAGCCATTCATCTAGCGCCCGGACCGCAACATGGCAATCTCTGCCAACTTTTAACAAATTATACTGCAAGGCGAAATACTTCTCCTTTGGTCTAGTTTGTTGGTCGCCACTTCCGGATTTCCATCCTCGCTTTGTTGCTCCTTATGCCCATCATACAATGACATCTCAACCTCCATGGCTTGGTCTCGTACCATTTTTCCTCCCACGTTCTAGAATTTCGTTACTCCAAAGTCATTTCAAACAGCTAATCCTTGACAACCTTCCCTTGGTCTGACGCTAGTTGTTCTAATGGTGACATCAATGGCCTCTGATATAGAAATGAATGATGACCCACGTGTGAAAATGTTATCATCTTCCTTGGGAGAAATCATTTAGGTCTTCCCACTCTATTTTCCCTTAAGAACAACATTATGATAGGGGAAGTCCAGCCTTTGGGACCTGGGTCATCCAATTTCCCTCAAGTGAACCTTCAATGGAAAATTCAACTAAGTGTTAGACTTTTGAATGGTAGATTATTTGATCTAACCATGTTTTGACAGGGATTTGGCTAACCATTTGTATTGTCATGTGTACTAAACCTCACCTCTATGTGCAAGATATATGGAATCGAGTGCAAAAGCCTCAGGGGAAGTCAAGGACAAAGGAAAGAGAACTTCCAAAGCTCCTCGAGGCAAAGAGGATAAGGATCAAATGAAGTACCAATTCTAGGAAGTGTCATTGCACTCTAAGGTCACAACCAGGTGGAACGACATCACTGACATGAATATTGGACATGTCAACATCGACGATTACATACAGAGGGTCAGGATGAGCCCCAAGAAAATAAATGCAAATTTAATCAAAAGTAGTGGGATAGCCAAAGTTGTTGGGTTCTATCCCTCTTTGATCACCCTTGAGATGGTGATGGCTTGTAGAGAGGCATATTAGCTCGAAACCAACACTATTGTTGATAGAGATGGAAACATCCTAGCCGATATGTCACCATCAAGAATAACGAAAACCTTCCATATTATTGTATTTGAAAAGATGCATTTTCCTACTATTCAAGAATGCAAAGAAATGTGGGATGAAGACCCCAAAATATGTAAAAAACTCATAAATTAGTATTGGCTAAAGGACAAATAGGGCAGTGCTACAAAGTTTCCCCAAGAACTCTTTCACAGTGAATTTTTCGAAGACTATCGTGATTTGGTCACCCTACTAAGCAGAGTGATGGGCCTCCCTTATGTGGAATATTTTCAAGAATGAATGGTTTATTTCATCTAGCACATTCTCTGTGGAAAGGACACCATGTTCTACTGGGGAGGAATAATAAGTGACTGCTTTCATGATCAATTTATGAAATTCAAAAAGACCTCAAAGTTCTATATGAACTCTTACTTGGTATACTCATTGGCCGAGATCAGGCATTATAATGGGTTATTTAGAGCTCCAAACGAAGTGCCTGGTAGAGAACTCTAAGATTTCAACAAGTAACCTCAGCTACAATTTAGGAACTTCAAGAAAGATTATTGAAGAGTGAATAATGCATTCATCGCTTAAATCATCAGGCTACTCGAGGGTGATTTTGAGAGAAGAGACTCCCATAGTGCCTGAGCCTTCCTCAAGAATTATTCCTTCCTATTTATTCAATATCCAAAGTTCACCTACATTCGTGCTTGGGGAATCTCAAAAAAACCAAACAAACTTCCCTAGTACCCTAATGATCAGATTATATTGTTAGAGCTCTCTTGGTAGGTGTGACACATTCACACCATCCTGAGCAATAACAATCTAGAAGGGATCCCTTATCCCTTTACACTTGGCCAGGGAATGTATGAGCTTCATACGTCCCATTGTGTAGGCAATTCAGAGTATCATTTCAAATCTCACAGGGCCAGGCCACGGATGGATCCCTATGGCCATATCAGAAAGGAAATTGGGCAAGAGTATGCCACCTCCACAATGTTGAATATTTTTGGTTAGATTGTAAATATTACTTTGAGGTGAGGATAAGGCACTATATGCAGATGAATGCATATTTTTTTAAAAAGGTGTTCAAACCTGTTCCTGGTGCCTGATCAACTGGAGGAAGATGAAAGCACTGTAATCAATCCCAGGTACAATAAATTTGTAAAAATTCCACTGCTACTAATTTATCAAAATGAGATGGAGGTTGATGACCTTGAAATACTTACCAAGCCTATTGAGGCCTAAACAAAGGTATGGATTTATGAGTGAGTTTCTCAATTAAATCAGCAAGGGGTCATCCTAACATTCAAGGGGCTCGAAGGTGAGCCAAGTGGTTCTTATTGTGGGGAAACTACTACATCAACTAGAGAAACATCTAAATTCCCCCATTTGTTTGTTCAAAAAAGAGAAAGGAGACTGACAAGCAACAGTCAGACCCAAAGGTGTACGCTAGGAAGGCCATGGGGGATGAACCTCCCAAGAAAAATAAGCGAGTGGGCAACATCATTGAAATGCCGATAATCCAAGAAGATCTACTCCATGAGGGAGAAGAGATGTAGGTTGATCAACCAAAATCTCTTCCTATCTCATCTTCTTCCACAACCACTACTACTATTGCCACCACTCCACCTATCCCACACACAATAGTTGCATCTTCTCTACCCACGATGGATAGTTCTATCCATATTTCTTCTACTTCCCCCATCGTATAGGTAATATCCATTGATTCATCCTCCACCACTACCTCACCCATTTCTTGATCTTCCGTGTCTCTTTCATTTTCTCTTCCAAATTCCACCACTACCACCGTAATGCCTACCCTTGCCCTTCCAGAGTCTTTCATGAAATACATGCAAAATGTTCCCTCTGAGCTTTCAGGAATGTTTGAAAATCCAGTGGTACATGCTGTGATAGCTCAAGCAATAATTTGCACTCCAGTTCCTCATCCTCCTACCAAGCCACCAACAATGGAATCCACCATGCAAATTTCTAAGGAATTACACTGTCAACAACAAATGGAATCAACTAAGAGGTTGGAGGAAGAGGCATATGACTATCATGAGCACCCAATATACGAGCATTAATTAATTAATGAGGTTTCCTATGAGTCTTTGAATGATGATGGTGAGGATCTAGACAAAAGAGCAATTGAATAAATATTTGATCTGGAGCTTGATGTTGAGTTGGTGAAGCAAGTCAGGGAAATTGAAGACAAGGAGGCTTAAAAATAACCTGTTAGTGAAGAAGAGGTTGTTGCAACAAGGGAAAAGGGTGATAAGTCTCTGGTAGAAGAATGAGACCATAACCCTAAGATTGATGAAGAGGTGTTCCCTCATGAAGAGTGGGAAGGTAAGGAAGGAGATAAGCCTAAGGGAGAGGTTGAAAATTATAAGAATCTAGAAATTGAGAAGCCCGAGGAGAACAGGCATGATGAAGAAAAATAAGAAAAAGACATTGAAGGGAAAAGAAACCTTGATGAATGCTTGCCTACCAAATCCCTTATCAAATGCATAATGTTCATCCAAGACTCCAATGAGGAAAAGGAGGATACAAATACGGAGTGGGAGGCATTCAATGATAAAACAATTGAAGTCAGGGAAGAAGAAAAAGGGGATCAGGAGGACTCACCTAAAGAAAATTCGTCAATGCCCGACTGGTTGGAGAGACAATTGGAAAGGAGGACTCCCACTCCAAAAGACCCAAAGGCAAGCCTGGATGCTATATTGGCTAGAGCCCATCTCCGTAATAGGAAAGAGAAGAATCCAAAGAACATGTCAAAGGTAATGATGCATGCATTCAGATCTAGAGAAATGCAAATAGCTACGCCGGTGGTGGGAGAGAAAGGAATAAGTTCCAGCATATCCACCATCGACTTGGGAGTAGCCACCAGGGAGCAAAAGGTTGATCACCTCCAAGATTTTTTTTCCGTGATGGTTCATCTCATTCAATAGGATAAATTTTCCAACGAGGAGCTTAAGGCGTAGGTGGCTGATTTGATAGTCTATATCCAACAGTGGTCATCCACGAAAGAACAACAGGCCACATCATTTGCCCCACCATAGTTGTTATCCAAAGAGTAGATTGAAAAATTAGAAAAAGGAAAGAACTTGGACAGGACCACAAAAAATTGGTTTTGATAAGTCTTGGATATCAGAAATGTGGGCATTAATCATGTTGTTCGGACAACAAAAAAATTCATGGAGGTGCAAAATTCTCTTGAAGGTATGAGGAAAATCTACATTGAGTTCTTGGTGAAATATGAGGCTGCTTACCCAAAGATTGAGGCAATTCTCAATATGCCAAGTGAGATTTGGGAAAAGGAGTTTTCCTTTAAGGATGATGATCATTGGCTAATGGATGTGTGGAAATGAGACTTCGATCATCAGAAGCAGATGCCAGAGAAAGTACTTGTAAAGGTGGATCCAGATGTTGAATGGGCCAAGGAAGCCAGAGAAGATTTCCTCCAATATATGAAGCTAATGATGGGATATGAAATGCCCATTGTCTAGATCAATCTAGAAAATATAAAGCCTCACTTCCAAAACAGGATGGAAGATGGGATGTTGGCTGAAATTACTACACATTTCATGAGCTTTGCTTCCTAAGCTTTCACCCAATCCGAGTTGTTCAAGGATCACATTGCCAAGTATGAGGAGGACTGGGAAAAGCTTCTTGATAATTCCAAAGAGTGGAGCTACCAGGTGTTGAGATTTGACATCATAGAGGTCGATAAGTGCCAACCGGTGATCTCAAAATTCATGGAATATGCATCTTTGAAGAAGCAAGAAGGAAACCTTATTATTGATAAAGAATTTCTAAAGGAGTAGTTGTAGCAAAGAGAAATCAGCAAGAGGACAAAAAGCTACAATCCTACCACTAAAAGACAAAATAGGGATGTGGACAAAGATGTATTTTAAAATGTAATTTATTGGGGGGGTAGGTAGAACCCTAGGTTACAATGAATTGTGGCCACACAAATGTAAATCAATCTTGGCCACATATTCTACTTTTGGGACTCTATAAATAGGGGGTTTCTTCTCATATTTCATGATTCTTCTCTCATAATTAGATGATCTAGTAAAATTTAATTTGGTTTTTTAGTTTCCTTTCAATTGGATTTGGTAGATTTGGTAATGTTGTTTCTTGTTTATGAATATTTTTGTTCTGTAGATGCCCTCCTTGTCCATATATTTGGCTATTTTCTACTGGTAGACGGTTGTGCAAAGTTAGTCTAGACCTAGATTTGAAATTGCTCTTAAATCTTTATCTCTATTCATACATATGTATGGTGAATGAATGGTTAAATATTTGCAGCCCTTAGAAGATAGCACAGATTTCATGGGACCATGAAATTTCTGGTTAAGTGGAATTTTGTTTTAAGGAAGTGGTCCAAAGTAGAAACCTCCATGATCAATTTTCATTAGTAGTTGCAGGTCTAGGAATCCTCTCTATTCCTTGCCATTTTCCCCCTTTTTTAAGAAGTGACCTATTCTAAGGTTCATTGCACATTGTAAAGCCAAATATTAAAGCACAAATGGAGTTCAAGATTGTTGTTTGAACCTTTAGAAAATGTATAGTAACTTTTTCACTTCAGAAACTCCATTTGCAGATCTGATTCCCCTTCCAATTGAATTCATGTAATATTTCCCTATGATTACCATCAAAATCACATCAAACATCAATTGAGATATTTCATGCAAGTCATGACCTAACACCTAAGAGACCTTGGGGTGATTTTCAACAACTTGTTGGATATTTCCTTTCAAGAGAGTTAATGCACTTATGCATTGTCTAGTTATGTTGATGAATTTTGTGCATTAACTTCTCATATTATACTTTTGGGACACCTTCTCAACACAAGCAATGCATAAGTGCATTAACTCTCTTGAAAGGAAACAGAGCTGGAAAAATCTTGGTCAACATGTCACCATTAGGAATAATGAAAACCTTCCATATTCCTATCTTTGGAAAGATGGAGTTGCCTACAATCCAAGAATGCAAACAAATATGGGATGAAGACCCCAGAAGATGCAAAAATCTCATAAATCAGTATTGGCTAAAGGATAGATGGGGAAGCACTGCAAAGGTTCCCCAAGAACTCTTTCACAGTGACTTTTTCAAGGACTACCATGATCTGGTCACCCTGCTAAGCAGAGTGATGGTCATTTGTGTTGAGAAGGTTTGTAAAAAGCATGTCTTTACAATTTCTGCAAAGTTGAGTTTTTGTAAAGATATGCTACAGAAATTGCAATAGAAATACATTCACTTTGGTGCATTTCTAGGTTTCTTCTCATGTTTCATTATTCTTCTCTCATAATTAGATGATTTAGTTAAATTTACTTTGTTGTTTTAGTTTTCTTTTATTTTAAATTGGTAGATTTCGTAATGTTGTTTCTTGGTTATGAATATTTCTACTGTGTAGATGACCTCTTTGTCCATACTTTTGATTGTTTGTTGCTGGTAGAGGGTTGTGCAAAGTTATTCTGGACCTAGATTTGAAGCTTCTCTTAAATATTTATCTTTGTTCATGCATATGTATGGTGAATGAATGGTAAATTTTTTGCTGTCCTTAGAAGATAGCACATATTTCATGAGACCATGAAATTTTTGGTTAAGTGGAATTTTGTTTTAAGGAAGTTGTCTAGAGTAGAAACCTCCATGATCATTGTTCATTGGTAGTTGTAGGTCCAAGAACCCTCTCTCTTCCATGCCCTTTTTCCAATTTTTTAAGAAGTGACCTATGCTAAGGTTCATTGCACATTGTAATGCCAAATCTTAAAACAAAAAAGGAGTTCAAGATTGATGTTTGAACCTGTAGCACATGTACAATAAATTTCTCACTTCAAAAAATGTGTTTGTAGATCTGATTCCCCTTCCAGCTAAACTCATATAAGTTTTCCTTGTGATTTCCAACAAAAACACATCAAACATTAATTGAGATATTTCATGCAAGTCATGACCTGAAACTCGAGAAACCTTGGAGTGATTTTCAACATCTACACATCAAAAATATTCATAACCAAGAAACAACATTGCCAAATATACAAAATCCAATTGAAAGGGTTCTAAAAAACCAAAGTAAATTTAACTAAATCATCTAATTATGAGAGAATAATCATGAAACATGAGAAGAAACCCATAAATGCACCAAAGTCAATGTATTTCTAATTGCAACTTCTACAACAAGTCTTTACAAAAACTCAACTCTGCAAAAATTGTAAAGACATGCTTTATACACACCTTCTCAACACAAATGACCATCACTCTGCTTAGCAAGGTGACCAAATCATGGTAGTCTTCAAAAAATTCACTGGGAAAGAATTCCTAGGGAACCTTTGCAGTGTTGCCCCATCAGTCCTTTATCCAATACTGATTTATGAGTTTTTTGCATCTTATGGGGTCTTCATCCCATATTTCTTTCCATTTCTGGATAGTAGGCACCTCCATCTTTCTGAACATAGGAATATGGAAGGTTATTGTTATTCCTAATGGTGACATGGTTGCCAAGATGTTTCCATATTTGTTTCCTTTCAAGAGAGGAAATGTACTTACGTATTGCTTGTGTTGAGAAGGTGTCACAAACGTAGAATATGAGAAGGTAATGCACAAAAGCCACCAACAAAACTAGGCAATGTGTAAGTGTATTACCTCTCTTGAAAGGAAATATCCAACAAGTTGTTGAAAATCACCCCAAGGTCTCTCAGGTGGTAGGCCGTGACTTGCGTAAAATATCTCAATTGATGTTTGATGTGATTTTATTGGTAATCACAGGGCAGACTTACGTGAGTTCAGTTGGAAGGGGAATCAGATCTCCAACTGGAGTTTCTGAAGTGAGAAAGATGTTGTGTGTTTACTGCAAGTTCAAACAATAATCTTGAACTCCATTTTTGTTTTAAGATTTGGCTTTACAATGTGCAATGGACCTTAGAATAGGTCACTTCTTAAAAAAATAGAAAAATGGTATGGAAGAGAGAGGGTTCCTAGACCTACAACTACCAATGAACAATGATCATGAAGGTTTCTACTATGAATAGCTTCCTTAAAACAAAATTCCACTTAACCAGAAATTCCACAGTCTCATGAAATATTTGCTATCTTCTAAGGACTGCAGATATTTTTTAATTCATTCACCATACATATGCATTAACAGAGACAAATATTTAAGAGAAGCTTCAAATCTAGGTCCAGACTAACTTTCATAGCCATCTACTAGCAGCAAACAACAAAAATTATGGACAAGGAGGGCATCTACACAACATAAATCTTGATAACCAATAAACAACATTACAAAATCTACCAAAGCCAACTGAAAGGAAACTAAAACAATAAAGTACATTTAACTAAATCATCTAATTATGAGAGAACAATCATGAAACATGAGAAAAAACCTAGGAATGCATCAAATTCAATGTATTTCTATTGCAATTTTTGCAGCATGTCTTTACAAAAACTCAACTCTACTTCAAAATGAGAGGAGACCCCTATTTATAGTGTCCTAAAAGTAGAATATGTGGCCAAGATTGATTTACATTTGTGTGTCCACAATTCACTGGAATGTAGGGTTCTACCTACCCCCCAATATATTACATTTGAAAATACATCTTTGCCCACATCCTTATTTTCTCTTTTAGTGGCAGCACTATAGCATTATTGTCCTCTTGTTGATTGCTCTTTTTTAAAGCTACTCCTTAAGATTTTTTTTATCAATAATAGGGTTGCCTTCTTGCTTCCTCAAAGCTGCATATTCCATGAATTTTAAGATCACCGATTGGAGCTTATCAACCTCTATGATGTCGGATCTCAGCACTTGGTAGCTCCACTCTTTGGAATTATCAACAAGATTCTCCCAATCCTCCTCATACTCTGTAGTGTAATCCTTGAATGACTCAGATTGGGCCAGATCTCAGGAAACAAATCTCATGAAATCTATAGTAATTTCGGTTGGCATCCCATCTTCCATCCTCTTTTCAAAGTGAGGCTTTATATTTTCTAGACTAACTAAGACAATGGGAATTTCATATCCCGTCATTAGCTTCATATCAAATGAAATATTCTCTAGCTTCCTTGGCCCATAATCTACTAAATCAAAAAATTGAGTTGGAGGACTTTCAAAACTTATCTCCTCCACCTTGTCATGGCTTATAGTGACCTCCTCCCTCTTGGGCACCTTTCTCTCAACCTTTGGGAAAGGAGCTTGATTGACCACCAGCACATAGGAGTCATATGGTTTGGAGGGAATGATGTCTCTGCATCATGAGTTTTCCACCACATTTTGGACTTCAACATGAAAAATTTCAGTAGCCATCTAGAATTCAAAACAATCCAATTTGGAATATCTACTCATTTCGTGTATGCGGCACCAACCAGATAAACCAGCCTCAGCTAGGTAGACTCCACTTGTAGTCTTATCATTGTTGTTGGGTTGATCGAGGCATGGGGACACCACCATTGTTGGGCTTTGTGTTCCATGTTTTGTTCTACCTCTATAAAGGCCTTCTATCTAAGTTCTACCCTGAATTTTGATTCCTACTAATAATTTTGTCTCGACAATGTGCTGACATCACGGTTATCTCGATTCTCATGGCCATCATGACTATCATGGCTGAGGTTGGCCTGGTTTATTTTCTACAAAGCATGTAGCTGATTTATTTGGTTTCTCAAATGCATCATCTCCATAGATATTTTCTTGATCATTTATGTGAGCTCATCGATAAGATCCTTTTCTATGTTGTTCGGTTGTGGAGCTGCATTTTGTAGGAACACGGGCTAAGCCACTGGATGCTTTTGGTGAGCAGGTAGAAATTCAGAGGCTTGGAGATATGTCGATACTTGGGTCAGCGGAGAATGGACCTGCAATTGTTTGGGCAGAAAATAGTGAGGAACCGAGGGTTCTTGATTCATTGGTTGTCTGAGGTGTGGTACTATGGGCAGTTGTAGTATCAGATTCATGAGGGGCATCTATTATTGCAAAGCTTGAGTAAGCCCTTGAATCTGTGAAAGATGAGCCACCTACCACAAAGAGGGTAGCGGACCAAAAAAAATTTGTCCCAAGTTTGTGCTAGAGATGAAGGCCACTGTGTACATATCTACCAATCTAGTAGGTGGTGGTCACATCCTCTTTACTAATGTTGTAGTAAGATTGTACAATGCTGCATAATAGACCGGTAAAACAACAACATCATTGAACACATATGGGTCTTCTATTCAAGTATATTCTATATGGAATCAATCATTAAAGGAGTTGATCGGCTCATTGACCTCTCTTTGAATCGACATAAAATGTCGATATGACTCTGCAGGGCTGATTGGATTTTTGAACTTCTACAAAAAATCATTCTTTAGAAGGTCCCACATGTTGATAGTTCCTATCGGAAAGTTGACATACCAATAGAAGGCATCCTTCCCTAACAATTAGGGAAAGATATGGCAAGCCACATCCTCATGTATGATCTGCATAGTCTTCAAAATGATCTCAAAAATATTGACATGCTCCTATGCGGTCCTCTGTGGATCCTGAGGGTTGAACTTTGAGAAAAATCTCTCGGGGTTCTTTGGCATGTCATGATAGAGGTTGAAGGCCAAAGGAGATGAATTTTTTCCCAACCATGCCATCTGAGGGGTGGTGGAGGTGGTTGCGCAAGATTGACTTGTGGCTACAAAAGAGTAGAAATAGTTGATGGAAAAACTCCCAGAAATGGGGCTGCGTTGGGCTAGAAGGTAGTGTCTAGCCCATGGGAAGCGAAAACCTGGAAAGTTGTTTCAAGCGGGTGAATAGGAGAATATGCTTCCAAGAATGAAGGAGAATACGATGTTGAATGGATAGAAGAGGAGGATGATGGTGAAAGTGAAATTGGTTGGCTAGGTGTGTTTGAGGTGGTGGCTTCCCCTTTCTCAGCTCTCTTAGCTTGGGTAGGGGGTGGTAGCTCTTGGAAATCCCATTTGTTTTGTGTAGACCTCAATATTCTATGAAATCTTTCAGGGGAGAAAGACCCAATTCGATCAAGCTTAGCTTACAAAAGGCCCTCCTTCTAGCACCAGTTCTATTGATGTTTATGTGACACCAACCAGATAATCCTCCTAAGGATGAGGAAGAGCCTAGGGAAGATGAAGTCAAAAATTTTCACCAAAGGACTACCCCTTATGACCTTAGGAATAGATAGGTCGTTGATTGGGTTGGTGGTCCTTTTATGACCTCCACTTTGCCTAACAATTTCAACACTCCTCTTGGCCGAAATGCTAGCAAAAATCTAAGATATCCCCATGTACCTACGCAATACTTCAACAAGAATAGACAACAAAACCAAAACCAAAATCAACCTACTAGCTCCTCCAAAAATTCAACTAGCTCCTCCCAGGATATCGCCTATGATGAAGAAGTTGAACAAATGGGGGAGTATATTGCAGAATAATTTAATAAGGTTAAGCTAAGTGTATTCACCTTTGAGCTACTCAAGGTCCCAACTATGAGAAATGTCTTTAGAATGATAAATTGGACTCCATTAGCCAGGTCAACTCAAGAAGCACCTTCAAGGAGGGTTTCCTTTTAAGATCAGTGGAACAAACCAGTTGTGCAACAAATTTTTAATCAAAAGGTTGATCCGCCTGCAAATCAATAGCTAGATAAGGAACCCACCAAAGAATCACATCAGACACAAACCCAAAACAAGGGTAATGATAAGGATAAAGGTCATGTTTCCGAAGTGGATGTTTCTGAAGGATTGTTTTTAGAAAAATTTGAAACTCCTCCCTTCTTGACCACCATCCAAGTGTTTGGGAAGAACCTCCATAACTACTTGCTCGACTCAGGGGCTTCCACTAATGTCATGCCCCTAAGTGTGTTCAAATATTTGGGAATAGTCCCAACTCCCTCTCAGCGTAAAGAGATGCAACTTGACAAGACTGAAATTAGCATAGTTTGAGAGATCAAGAGAATACCCATGTAGATTATTGTTGATCCCAGAATTCAACAAACCATTGACATCCAAGTTGTTGATATCCTGGACACCTATGGCATAATTTTAGGAAGGTATTTCACAAAGGCATTGAATGGATACACCGTAACTGACTACTCTCATTTGTGGTTACCATGGAAAGGGATGCTAAATCATATTCAAATTGATTTGGAGCCACACATGAGGTTCATGATCATGGAGTACAATAACATGAATAAAGTTTTTTTTTTTTTTGTTCTGAAATGAAATTCGGGAATTATTCTCCGACATCATATTCCAATGAATAAGAATTCTTGGGAGAAGAAGAAATGGGGGAGATCCTTCCTATGTTGTGCAGTTCACCTGCTAACCTAGCTTGCACCCCTCACAACATGAAAAATGCTGATACAATCGAATGACATACAATCATGTGAGGATGATAATCTTGGATTGTTGAATGGTTTCCAAGATTTTATGGAAATATGTGTACAAGAACAATTTAGTTTGTGAGCTAGAATGAATTTTCAGGAGCTCTTGTTGCCTAGTTGGTGCAGGGTACACAACGCTACCCATTCAAAATTTGAATGTTGTTTATGTCATACAGCAATTGAGAATATAAAAAGACAAATCACTCCAAAGGAGAAAGCTCAGAAAACACCGCTAGCAAACAAACACATCCAAAACCTACGCCTCCTTAGAAGGTTGCTAAAATGAGGCCACCATCAAAATCAGAAATTAGGTCTACCAATTCTAGGGTCAAGGATTCTCGTCAGTTCTGGACACTGCACTTTGATAGGTCCAAGTCCAAGCATGGGGCCGGAGTTGGCTTCAAACTAATCAGTCCCAAAGGTAAGTCATATTTTTCTACTTATAGGCTTCAATTTTATTACACTAATAACTTAGCAAAATATGAAGTGTTGGTCTTGGGGCTCCTCATGGCATTAAGAAAAGGTGTTAAAATGATGTAAGTCTTCGGGGATTCGGAGTTGGTCATAAATTAAGTAAGGAAGCTCTATTAATTTTATGACCGAAGACTCATTAATTATAGGCATAGGGTATGGGATCTATTAGAAGGGATGTGCACTTTTAATATCCACTTGATCTCGCACTCTCAAAATGACACTATTAATGCCTTAGCCTAGGTGGCTAGTACCTTGTAGCCATTGTCACTGTTTGGTCTTAAAAGGTTTACAGTTGAGCTCACCTCCATTCCATTTGTACTAGACAACATAGCCAATTTTTAGGTGTTTAATGGTGATAAACACATCCTTGATTTCATTACCAGCTCCGATGTGTTTTCTACACAAATAATAGATGAGATTGAACTCGAGGAAGTCGAGCTAGATACAGAAGGGGTCATCAATCTCAATACCAACACTATCCCAATAGGGATGGTCCAACCTTAATGAGTATTTGACTTGGATCAATCATAGATCAAGATCATCAAGCCAAGAAAGACCCCATCAGTGGCCAGTGTGACACCTACAACCTCAGAATAGTTGATAAGGAAAGGAATGTGTTTATTGGAAAGGTGTATACACTAGAAGAAAAAAGGGGCATAGTGGATGCTTTGTGGAAGTACCACGGTGTCATTGCTTGGAGCTACGAGGACATCAAAATGTATGATACATCAATCATCACCCATACCATCCCTCTTAGACTAGATACGAGACCATTTTGACAATGATAACACCCTATCAAAGCTCTATTAGAACCAATTATATATAAGGAAATACAAAACATTATGTCCACCATGATTATCTTCCCAATTCGGCACTCCATGTGGGTGACCAATTTGGTCCCAATTAGAAAAAATAACAGACAAAAAATATTGTGTGTGGATTTGCAATCTGAATAGAGCTTCAGAAAAGGACAACTATCCAGTGCCTTCATTGGATGAGGTACTGTAGGGAGTCAATGGTTCTCAAATGATTTCCTTCTTGGATGGGTAATTAGGGTACAACCAAGCTATGGTACAGTATGAAGATCAACATAAAATGGAATTTACCACCAAGTGGGACACCTTTTCTTACAATCAAATGCTCTTTGGGCTCATCAACATCGGCACCACCTTTCAACATGCGATGGAAATTGCATTCAAGTATTTGATCATAAAATGCATCCTCATATACATGGATGATTTGACAAAGTTCTCAAAACAACACGGTGATCATATTGATGATTTATGCAAATTTTTTTGAAGATGCCATGAATTGGGGGTTTCTCTCAATCTGAAGAAATGCATGTCTGAGGTGACTGAGGGAAAGATTTCGAGGCATGTCTTATCATAAATGGGCATCTCCATTGATCTTGAGCATATTCATGCCATCGTGAAGATTCAACTACCAGGAAAGAAGAAGGAGATCAATTTTTTTTTGGAAAGATCAACTTTGTTCGTAGATTCATCATGGGCTTTGCTAAAATTGTCAAACCGCTCAATGTTATGTTAAATAAAGATGCCAAGATCAAGTGGAATCTTGAGGCAAAGCAGGCCTTAGGAGAAATTAAACAAGTCATTACTGAGGCACCAACGTTATTTAGTCCAGACTATCTAAAGCCTTTCTACATCTATTCATTCACTTC
Source organism: Sequoiadendron giganteum (assembly GCA_007115665.2). NCBI lineage: Eukaryota > Viridiplantae > Streptophyta > Pinopsida > Cupressales > Cupressaceae > Sequoiadendron > Sequoiadendron giganteum. The sequence continues at coordinate 552,007,680 of CM021106.1, forward strand.
AAATAATTCATGTGCCTACATCTTGAGTCAAAAGGATGATGAGGGGAATGAGCATCCAATCACCTTCATGAGTACCCATTTGAAAGGCACTGAGTTGCATTACCACAACATAGAAAAACAAGCATATGCCCTTGTTAAAGGAGTAAATAAGTTTAGGCATTATATCTTATGCAACAAAGTGTTTTCCATAGTTCTTGACCCAATCACGAAGACATTGCTTATGTGGAATGAGGTAGGCAAACGAAGGGAAAAATGGATTGCATTGTTGCAAGAATACGATATGGAAATTTAGCAAATTAAATTGGTGAGAGGGAATGCACTTACCTGAATGATGGCAGAGGCAGTTATTGAGGCTAGACCTAGACTCATAGTGCAACAACACCAACTAGAGGATGTCTCTCTAGGAGAATGGTACAATGGCATAGTGTATTATCTGTTAAATCATAAATTTTTGACCTATTTGCAGGGAGTCCAAAATCATGCTCTTAGATTGAAAAGAATTTGTTACATGTTGCAAGGGGCCACATTGTACAAGAGAAATCATGAAGGTATATATTTGAGATTCCTTAGTAAGGAAGAAGTAGCTCATGTCTTTAAAGAGTTTCATGAAAAATTTGGCACAGGTCATGGTTGTGGCTTGTCTACAACACATCAATTACTGAGAGTAGGATACTATAGGCCTATAGTCTTCAAGGATGCCCACAACCATGTCCATAGCTTCCATGTATGCCAAACCATAGCAACCAGACAAAGGAATGCAACTCTCCCATTCCAACTAATCCTTGAGGTAAGACCATTCACACAATGGGGTCTCAACTGAATTGGTCTGATAAGCCCTCCATCATCTACAGGACACAGGTAAATTCTAACCACTTTTGATTATTGCACTAGATGTATAGAAGCAATTGCATGTAGGAAATGCACAACGAAGGTAGTAACTAATTTTTAAGAAATTTTTATTTTGAATCGTTTTGATTGTCCTTATGCGTTAGTATTTGATAATGGCCCCGCATTTGCATCATTAAAATTTTTTGGTTGGGCCTTTGATTATGGCATTGCACTCAAATTATCCTCCAACTATTATCCCCAGGGAAATGGTCTTGCTAAATCTAACAACAAGAACTTGATTACCATGATCAAAAAATTGCTTGATAGCAATCCCAAGGACTGGCACACCCAACTCTATTTTTCCCTGTGGGAAGATCGTACATTGCATAAGGCTACCCTCGTAGATTCCCCTTACCACCTCATTTATGGCTTAGAGCCTATCTTCTTGATACATTTGAAAATCCCTACCCTCCAATTCATCAATAATTTTTACGAAGGAGGTGATCATAGAGAAGCTCACCTGGTTGAGTTGTTACATTTAGAAGAGGTACGAGACTGTGCAATAGAAAACTTCACCAAACATCAAGGTGTAATCAAAATATGGTTTGACCACTGAACGAAAATCAAGGCCTTCTGAATTTCCAATCTGGTCCTATATTGGGACAAGGCCCACAAAAAGAAAGGGGGACATAAAACAATCAACAAGCTTTGACTTGGCCTCTTCTAGATTGTTGAAATTCTTTCGGATAATGATTTTCACTTAAAGAGCTTAATTGGTGACGATGTTCCATTGCCTATGAATGGGAAACACCTTAAGCATTATTTCCAATCCCAACCTATTTTTAAGTTTTCCCTATAAATACTTGTATATAGGTCAGGGTAGGTTTCCTTGCTTTTCTTTCCTACTTTGTTTTGTTTTGTTTTACTCATTCCCCAAAAATTTTGTGTTGGCCATGCTTGGCTTGATGAATGGTTCACTTTGATGCCTACTCGTGTTTGTTCTCTAGATAAGCCTTCAATCCCCACTACCGATCTCTGAAAATCCCTAAGCGTTAGTTTCATCTTTTGAGCTTTGGACTAATTCATGATTGTATCCTTGTTTGAATCTACTCCACTTCTCATGGATCATACACAAAACACACCTTAAAGGTTTCCAAAGAATTGTGTGGTAATTGCTAGGAGGGTTGGACAAGTTAAAATATAAATTCTGCTTCAGTGACCACTATGATTTCCAGACCCATAGTGAGCTTCAATTCTTGCACAATTGAGCAAAATGAAAACAAATAACTGCAAAGCAATATCAATAAAATAAAATAAAATAAAAAATCATGCAATTATATGGGTGTACGAATATCTCTACTAGGGATATGGACACCTGGCTTGCAGTAGAGCTATGTTCATGTGGTCATAGCGACAACTTCCTCGGGGCTATGGACACCTGACTTGTAGCAGAGCAATGTCCATCTTACCTTTGGGGTAAGACAAATTACATAGCTTGTCCCTCTCGATCAGCAATTGTCCACATTGTTTTGGAGGAATAGAAATGAGCTCACCATGCATGCACTTCCATGATGATGTCATGGTGCGATTCAACCTCAGTTCCCATCCTTAACCTGTTCTTAGTTTCACCTTGGAAAATGGCTTATGTTCTGTGAAATCAGAGATTCTGGGATTGGAATGAATATTTATCTTTAGAATGCTAGGAGCGTTCTCCCAAGAAATTTTCCATTTGTTGTGCCTATAGCACACACACCCCATTCAGAATGGGAACCCTCTTTCTTTCACCTTGTAGGGTCATTTTGTTGTCACCTCATTTTGCGTGCCCCCATTTTGGTGTCCTAGATGGTCAACATGTCTGTAAAGTCTCATCTTAGGTTGACCATGTATTGCCACTCAAATTTACTAAGTCCTGAAGCTTTCTTAGCATTTCACCTTTGGTTGGCATCCATAGAACCTTTCGAGCCCAGCCCATCAAATTTCCCCTCTCGGGTTTCCTTGTTTGTTTTTCTCTTTCTAATGACCTTTGGCATGTGTCCTTTCGATGCCTAAGGCCCGAATTCCTATTTTCCATCTAGTAAACTTGCGCAAAATCTAACATTTCGTCACACTGTTCGGGCATGGCTCTTTTAGGTTACCCTGGCCAGGTTTCCGTCATGTTTTTTTCGTTCCAAATGACCGTTGGCCACTTCCTCCTAGTCCTTGGACCTCGGCGCCTGCTTCTCCATCAGATTCTCATTTGGCATGTTGTTGGATGACCATGACCTAAAGTCACTCCAGACCTTGGGCTTTGGTCTTCCCACTGTCATCCTTAATTTGAATTCACCAACCTCATCGGTCATCGTACCTGCATTTATTAGAAACATTAATTGTGACTAGGGGTATAAAAACTGGGTCTAACATATCATTTTCAGAAGTTAGGAACAACATAAAAGTGTAGTGCCTCCCCAGTCTTTTCCATCGCTGTGCCTGAGCTACCCCTTCACCAGGTCTTCAAGGTATGCTCACCGTCCAACAACCTACTTTTTATTTTCATGGTCTCATGCTTGAACAATGTAAAATAGGGGAAACTTTAGTATGAATCTGATAGAGGGGACACCAAGCCACAAAACCCATGTATTGAAATTTCAACAATATCCCTCCAAAACTTAAAAAATTGAGCTAGGAACCTTGTCTTCCTATCATTGTTCTTTGAACTGAGCGAATATGCCTTCTAGGCCTGAGACCTTTGGCTGTCATAGCCATTCAAACTCGAAACTTCACACAAAAATTTCCTCAATGGAAAAACTCCTCCCAATTTCTGGACTCGGGAGATCTGTCTCTGGATTGTCATCTCACATCTATTGTTCCAAATGTCATTCTCACTTTGCTTTTCTAGACCTCGGACTCTAGATAGCCGTTTGACGTGAAACATGCATTAAAAATGGAATACATTCAAAGAACCTTCGGACCTCGGTCCGCAGACTTTCGTCCATGGACTGCTATTATGATTTTACTATATTAAATAGTTGTCAGGCAACTACCTTCCGGCTCTCGGGTCTCGAGGGCCTGTATGGTTTTCGGGCTTGAAACTCAAAGTTCTTACCTCCATCAAAGCCTATCCATCAAACTTCCACTATCAAAATTTCATCCCACCTTGGTCGTCCTAAACAACAAACCCAAGTTGTCATTTCAACCCCCAAACCTCGACATCCCAATCTCTACCAAGTTTTAATAGATGATACTATGAGGCGAAATACTTCTCCTTGGGTCTGGTCCACCAGGTCATTGCTTCTGAACTTCCATCCCCTCTTCATCATTCCTTATGGCTATCATATAATGACATCCCATCTTTCACAGCCTGAACCCTCGAAAGACTAAAATATTGCAAGGCTTGGTCTCAAGGATTTTTGCCTCCTGGGTTCCGGATTGTGGAACTCTGCCTTTGGTATTTTGTTACTCTAAAGTTGTTTCAAACAACTAACGCTTGACAACCTTCCCTTTGTTTGATCTCGGGTGCTCTAATAGTGACCTAAATGACCTCCTATTTGAAAATGAAGGATGACCCATGTGCTAAAATGTGATCACCTTCCTCATGGATCCTTCATTATCCAAATAAATGATCGAGAGAAATCATTTGGGTCTTCCCGCTCTATTTTCCCTTTAGAACAATATTATGACAGGGGAATTTTGTCCTCTAGGACGCGGGTCATCCAATTTCTCTCTAGTAAACCTTCAAGGGAAAATTCAACTAAGTGTTAGACTTTTGAATGATAGATTATTCAATCTAACCACGTTTTGGTAGGAATTTGGCTAACCATTTGTATCATCATGTGTATTGAACCATGCCTCTATGTGCAGGATATATGGAATGAGGTGTAGAAGCCTCAAGGATAGTCAAGGACAAAGGAAAGAGAACTGACAAAGCTCCTTGAGGAAATATGTTAAGGATTAGATGAAGTACCAATTCCATGCAGTTTTGTTGCACTCCAAGGTGACAACCAGGTGGAGGGACATTACTGACATTAATATTGGGCATGTCAACATCGATGATTTCATACATAGGGTCAAGATGAACCACAAGACAACAAATGAAAAGTTAATCAAAAGTAGTGCGATAGCCAAATTTGCAAGGTTCCCTCCCACTTTTATTGCCCCTAAGCTGGTGATGGCTTGCAAAGAGGCATATCAGCCAGAAACCAGAACTATTGTGAACAGAGATGGAAACATCTTGGCCGACATGTCACCATCAGGAATAAAAAAAACCTTCCATATTCCTGTCTTGAGAAAGATGGAGCTGCCTAATATCTAGGAATACAAAGAAATGTGGGATGAAGACCCCATAAGATGAAAAAAACTCATAAATTAGTATTGGCTATAGGACAGATGGGGAAGCACAGCAAAGGTCCCCCAAGAACTCTTTTGTAATGAATTTTTCAAAGACAATCATGATTTGGTTGCCCTGCTAAGCAGAGTGATGGGCCTCCCTAGCAGTATATTTTCAAGAATGGATGGTTTATTTCATCGAGTACATTCTCTGTGGAAAGGACACCACGTTCTACTATGGAGAAATAATCAGTGACCGCTTTCATGATCAATTCATGAATGTCAAAAAGACCTCCAAGTTCTATGACCTCTTACTTATTATACTCATTGGTTGAGAGGAGGCATTATAATGGTTTATTCAAAGCTAAAAAATAAGTGCCTAGTAGAGAACTCAAGGCTTTCGACAAGTAACCTCAACTACAATTTAGGAACTTCAAGAAAGATTATTGTGGATTGAATGATGCATTCATCGCTTATATCATTAGGCTGCTTAGGGGTGATTTTGAGAGAAGAGTCTCCAATAGTCCCTGAGCCTTCCTCAAGAATTATTCCTTCCTATTTATTCAATATCCAAAGTTCACCTACATTCATGCCAAGGGATTCTCAAAAAAACTTAAAAAACTTACTCGGTACCCTGATGACCAGATTATATTGTTAGAGCTCTCTTGGTAGCCACAACACATTCATACCATCTTGAGTAATAATCATCTAGCGGGGATCCCTTATTCCATTTCACTCGGCGAGGGGATGTATGAGCTTTATACTTCCCAATATGCAGACAATTCAGAGAATGAACTAACAGAGTATCATTTGAAATCTCACATAGCCAGGCCATAGATGGATCCCTACAACCATATTAGAAAGGTGATTGGGAAAGATTATGCCCACCTCCACAATGTTGAATATTTTTGGATAGAGTTTTAATATGACTTTGAGGTGCAAATAAGGAACTATATGCAGATGACTGCATACTTTGTAAAAAGGGTGAACTTGTTCCTAGTGCCTGATCAACTGGAGGAAGATGAAAGCACTGTAATCGACCCTAGGTACAATGCATTTAAAAACATGCCACTGCCACTATTTCATTGGAATGATTCATAGTTTGATGACCTCAACATACTTACCAGGCCTATTGAGCCCCAAACAAAGGCATGGATTGATGAGCGAGTTTCTCAATTAAAGCAACAAGGGGTTGTCCTGACATTCGAGGGGATTAAAAGCGAGCCAAGTGGTTCTGATGGTGGGGCAACTGCTACATCAATTGGAGAAACAACTAATTCCCCCCCACCATTTATTTTGAAAAAAAGAAAGGAGACCAATGAGCAGTAGTGCGACCCAAAGATGTACGATAGGAAGGCCTTGTAGGGTGAACATCCCAAGAAACATTTAAGCGAACAAGCAACATCACCAAAATGTCGGTAATCCAAGAATATTTCCTCCATGTGGGAGAAGAGATGGAGGTTGAGCAACCAAGATCTCTACCTATCTCATCTGTTGCCACAACCACTACTATTGTTGCCACCACTCTACCTATCCCACAGGCATTTGTTGCATCTTCTCTGCTCGTGGTGGACATCTTTGTCCATCTTGTTTCTACTTCCCCCATTGTGTAGGTAATATCGGTTGAATCATCCTCTTCCACTACCTTGCACATTTCTTCATATTCCATGTCTCCTTCCTTTTCTCTTCTAGCTACCACTGTTGCCACCACAATGCTTTCCCTTTCCCTTCCAGAGTCCTTCGTGAAATACATGCAACATATGCCCTCTGAGCTTTCAGGAATGTTTGCAAATCTAGTGGTCCAAGCTGTGATAGATCAGACAATAATTAGCACTCTAGTTCCTCCTCCTGCTACCGAGCTACCAATAATGGAAGCCACCATGCAAATTTCAAAGGAATTAGACCGTTGACAACAAATGGAATCAGCTAAGAGGTTGGAAGAGGAGGCATATGACTATCATGAGAACCCAATATATGAATATCAAGTAATCGATGAGGTCTATGAGTACTCTAGAGATGATGGTGAGGATGTGGACACAAAGACAAGTGAAGAAATATTTGATCTAAAGCTTGATGTTGATTTGGTCAAAATACTCAAGGAAATTGAAGACAAGGAGGCTGAAAAATAACCTATTAGTGAAGAAGAGGTTCTTGCCATAGGGGCAGAGGGTGATAAGTTTCCAGTAGAGGAATGAGAAAATACCCCTAGGACTAATGAAGAGGTGTTCCCTCATGAAGAGCAGGAAGGTAAGGAAGGAGATAAGCCTAAGGGAGAGGCTAAAAATTATAAGAATCTAGAAATTGAGAAGCCTAAGGAGCACAAGCATAATGAAGAAAAAGAAGAAAAAGATGTTGAAGGGAAAAGAAACCATGATGAACGCTTTCTAGCCAAATCCCCTATCAAATGCATAGTGTTCATCCAAGACTCCGATGAGGAGAAGGAGGACCTCAATGATAAATTAGTTGAAGTCAGCGAAGAATAAAAAGGGGATCAATAGGAATCACCTAAAGAAAATTCGTCAATGTCAGACTACTTGGAGAGACAATTGGAAAGGTGTGCTCCCACTCCAAAAGGCCCAAAGGCAAGGTTGGAAGCTATATTGGCTAGAGACCAGATTGGCGCTAGGAAGAAGAAGCCAAAGATTAGGTAAAAGATAATGTTGGATGCCTCTAGATCTAGAGCATTACAAATAGCTATGCCAGTTGTGGGAGAACAAGGAATAAGTTACAACATATCCACTATCAACTTGGGAGTAGCCACCAAAATCAGAAGGTTGATCATCTCCAAGATTTTGTTTCCATGATGGTTCATCTCATTCAACAGGATAAAGTTTCCAAGGAGGATCTTAAGGCATAGGTGGATGATTTTATAGTCTATATCCAATAGTGGTCATCCATGAAAGAATAACAAACCACATCCATTGCCCCACCATAGTTATTATCCAGAGATAAGATTGAAAAATTCAAAAAAAGAAAGAACTTGGACAATCCCACAAAAAATTGGTTCCGATAAGTCTTTGATATCAGATTTGTGGGCATTAATCATGTTGTTTGGACAACAAACTAATTTTTGGATGTGCAAAATTCTCTTGAAGTTACAAGGAAAACTTGCATTGAGTTCTTGGTGAAATATGAGGCTACTTACCCAAAGATTGAAGCAATCCTCAAGCTACCAAGAGATATTTGGGAAAAGGAGTTTGTCTTTAAGGATGATGATCATTGGCTGATGGATGTGTGGAAATGAGACTTCGATCATCAAAAGGAGAGGCTAGAGCAAGTACTTGAAAATTTGTATCCAGATGTTGAATTGACCAAGGAATCCAAAGAAGATTTCCTTTGAGATATGAAGCTAGTGACAGGATATGAAATGCTTGTTGTCCAAATCAATCTGGAAAATATAAAGCCTCACTTCCAAAAGAGGATGGAAGATGGGATGTCAGCCAAAAGTGCTATAGATTTCATGAGCTTTGTTGCTTGAGATTTAACCCAATATAAGTTGTTCAAGGATCACACTACCAAGTATGAGGAGGATTGGGAGAATCATCTTGATAATTCCAAAGAGTGGAGCTACCAAGTGCTGAGATCTAGCATCATACAGGATGATAAGCTCCAACCAGTGATCTTAAAATTCATGGAATATGCAGCGTTGAAGAAACAAGAAGGCAACCCTGTTATGGATGAAGAATTTCTAAAGGAGTAGCTGAAGTAAAGAGAAATCAACAAGAGGACAAAAATGATACAGTGCTGCCACAAAAAGACAAAATAGGGATGTGGACAAAGATGTATTTTAAAATGTAATATATTGGGGGGTAGGTAGAGCCCTAGGTTATAGTGAATTGGGGCCACACAAATGTAAGTCAATCTTGGCTACATATTCTACTTTTGGGACACTATAAATAGGGGGTCTCCTCTCATTTTTAGGCAAAGTGGAGTATTTGTAAAGACATGTTGCAAAAATTGCAATAGAAATACATTGACTTTGGTGGGTATGTGTAGGATCATGATGGGCCAAAAAATTATGATATGTAAGTGATATGATGACCCATATGGCTGATGACTTACTTTTTACTCAAAATTGATGAAATGAAAAGGGTTTTTAAAGGATATTCTCAAATTTCCACCAATATAAATTATGCTTTACTTTTAATTTAATAAATTATTATTATTCATTTTCTAATTGAATTACGACTAAATTCCTAATTGATAGGTTGATTGAAAAATATCTATAACTTTCAAACAATATCACATTTTTTTAATCCAAAACATGTGTCACATTCTATGCTTCACATGATATAGGATTAAAAAAATAAAATCAATTTCATGAAGTTTTGACCAAGTTAAGGTGGTCAAATATACGAGTTTATATATTTTTTAAAAGTTGTAATAAAAAATTCATAATTAATTATTTACTTGAAAAAAATTATAAGAAAATATGCATCACATCGGGACATGAGTCCTCTACTTATATCTAAAATATTATTAAAGAATATTATCATTTTATTGTGGTTGGGGTGGTTAGACATACACCTACTTCTTATGTTTTCCCTGAAATTTAAGTACTACTGCATTGAAATTTCAAATTTTCACCAAATAGATTTTTTTATTTTTTAAATAAATCTAGTAGTTTAGAAACTAAGTTCAATTTTCTACAAATTGTATTCTTACATATTTTTGAAATAATATAGATAACTTATTCAAATTTTTATGTCAAGTTTCCTAACTTTGATTTTTTTGAATTTATTGCCACTTAAGGGCTTGTTTTTCCATGATGATCCTACACATACCGTGGTGTATTTATGGGTTTCTTCTCATGTTTCGTGATTCTTCTCTCATAATTAGATGATTTAGTTAAATTTAATTTTTCTATTTTAGTTTCCTTTCAGTTGGCTTTGGTAGATTTGGTAATGTTTTTTTCTTGGTTATGAAGATCTATGTTGTGTAGATGCCCTCATTGTCCATACTTTTGGTTGTTTGTTGCTTGTACACAGCTGTGCAAACTTAGTTTGGACCTAGATTTCAAGTTTCTCTTAAATATTTATCTTTGTTAATGCATATGTATGGTGAATGAATGGTAAATTATTTGTAATCTTTAGTAGATAACACAGATTTCATGAGACCATGAAATTTTGTTTTAAGTGAATTGTCCATAGTAGAAACCTCCCCTATCACTGTTCATTGGTAGTTGCAGGTCCAGGAACCATCTAGATTCCCTGCCCGTTTTCACTTTTCTTAAGAAGTGACCTATACTAAGGTTCATTGCACATTGTAAAGCCAAATACTAAAACAAAAATTGAGTTCAAGACTGTTGTTTGAACTTGCAACAAACGTATAGTAACTTTCTCACTTCAAAAATTTTATTTGTAGATCTGATTCCCCTTCCAACTGAACTCACGTAATTCTACCCTTTGATTACCAACAAAATCACATCAAACACCAATTGAAATATTTCAAGCAAGTCATGACCTGATACCTGAGAGACCTTGGCATGATTTTGAACAACTTGCTAGATATTTCCTTTCCAAAGAGGTAATGCACTTATGCATTTCCTATGTTGAGAAGGCATGCGAAAAACACACACCAACATGAATGATCTGACCTTTATTTGCACTTGTTCATCACTTGTACACTTGAGAACTTGTTCTAAATGAGAAAAATAATATCATATATATATCCGCTACATTGATTTACATCCATTATTTAGTCGGCCACAAATAAAGAATAAATTACAAGTGTCGGCCTTGATACATGAATAAATTACAATGCACACCAATAGAAGTTGGTCACAATATAGTGAGGACCCAAAAAAACATCTCCAAACATGCCAAAAAATGAAATATTAATCCTCATGGATCTACAACATGCTAACATCACAATGTTAGCCAAGAACATGAACACTAGGGCACATATCGAAAAAATCTCTGATCACGAAAATTTCAATCACTGCGGAAGTACAACAAGGATAGATTATGATCTAGACTCATCCATGAACATCATAGGTACATACCCAACACATGAAATTACCATAATTTCATCTGCTTCAACTAAGAACACCATCTATAGAAACTGAATAATTTTAGGCACAAAGATCTTCATAACTTCCACAAAACTTAATGTGCACCTCTGAAACTTTCAGAAAACATATGAGAAAGGTTCAACAACAAACCCTTTGAAGCGCACCTTCAGATCTTCAACACACAAATATTTTCAACATTCTGACCTTCTGAGCTCCACTGGATACCTATATTATATCTTTAACAATTTTCTCAATCTCCTTGACATATACAGCCTTAAGCAGATTAAAATGCTAATAGTGTTGAAATCAATGACAACCACATATCAACATCACAACCACAACATCCAAGATATCCTAACCCCAGTAATTTTTGGTCTTTTCATGTTTTTGTAGGACTTTTGATGCAGGTTTGGTGAAGGACAAAGTGTTGCAAGAAGTACCAACATTCTCCTCAAGTCAAATCCAAGTGTCAAACCCAAGGAAGGACAAAAGACAAGTTGAAGGTCACTTTCAGAGGTTCCTATCATAGATTGCTACAAAATATCAACTAGGACCCACAAAACCAAAGCTTGATTCCTTAAAAAGACACAAGAGGACTAGGTCACCCCTATTGATGACCTCGTCCTTCTACTAGGCCTAGAAAAGAGTTTTTGTGTGTTTAGATACCCATTTCCTCAAAAATTGTTTGGGGGTAGTTTTCCAATTGCAGGACTAGGTCACCCCACTTGGTGTAAGTGTCCTTCTATCATTTTTAAGAATTTTCCAGGAGCTTCCAGGAGCATTCAACTATCACATCATTTCTCCAGGTGCACACCTTCTCTCCCTCCCTGTCATTTTCTAGAAAGCACATATTTAGGGCATATAGTTAGTTAGTTTCTGTTAGCTTAGATTTACTTCATTTTCACTTGCATACATTTACATTAGTTTCATTTTAATTTTATCTTTAGCCACACATCACACACATTCAAAAATGTCATCAAAATCCCTCTCCCCCTTTTTAATGAACCAACACCATTAACAACATATCAACACAAAGGAAAAAGTGTCATCCCCAAATCTAGTGCTCTTAGGGTGAAAAACCCTAGGATCCTAGTAAAGGGATCCTCTTTCCCTTGTTAGCTACATATATTTTTTTTGCGGTTCATTTTGGTGAACCTAACCATTTACCATTAGCGAGCTTTCTATTTTTCTACATTTCATCTTAGAGATAGTGTGCATTGCAATGAAATCTTGCATTGTATACATCCTAGGGTTAGTGATAAGAGTGAATTTAGTGAAAATTTGTGGTAAATTTGCACATTGCATTGAATTTTTAATAAGAAAACATAATATTTTTTTTGCATTTTTTTAGTTTCTTCTTGCACAAAAATCTCAAAAAAACCATAAAAGTCTACCAAAACTTTAGGAATTTTACAAAAGCAGCACTACTAGGACTAATTCGCCATTTTGGGCGACCTAGTCTTTTAGCACTGTTTTCTATCAAATTCTCAAAAATTTACTAGTAGTTTTTGCTTCTCACCCTCTTGGTTTTGCCTTTTTGTGTTTGGTTCCAAAATCTTAGTTATAAAACTTTTGTCACCTTTCTCGCATTTCCTTAGGGGTTTGTACCTACACATTTAGTGTTCCCTTGACAATACAGTTCCGAGAAGAAGTCCTCAGACCCATGGCATCTACTAATAGCACCCTTGTTGTAGATCTTGGCATCCATCCAACTTCAAATCCTGGTGTTGACAATGGTGCATTAGGTTTAGAAACTATCCTTAGTAATTCCTTGCACCTAGATGATACAACTATTGATAATAACATCCCACATGATAAGATCTTCCAAATTCATGTTGATCTCATTGATTATCAACATGAAGTCATCTTTGAGCCCATTTCAGGGGTTGTCATTCCTACCATTGATCACCTACACTATTTAATTGATCGTGATAATGGCTTAAGTGTCATGAAGAAGATTGCAAAAGTCTATGAGAAGCATGCACCTAAGTCCTCCCCTTCACCCACTCCTCAGTCTAGACATGGAGGATCTTCCACTCCTCCTCCCTCAACCATAGCTTTTATCCCAACCTATACTCCACCTAGTGTGACAACCACTATACAATTAGTTAGTAGTGTGGTACCTCCTCCCCCATCACCGCTAGTATCCCCACTTCTCTTGTGGCATCCCACCCTCTCACTTCTTCCATTGTCCCTCCTATCACTATTACTACCACTTCTCCTTCCACCACTCTCACCTCTTCACCTCTCTCACTTCCACCTCATAAAACTTACAATAACCCTCTCATTACACAATTATTTCACATTGTCACTAACATGCAACAACAAATATCTTGCATTAACCAAATACAACCTAGCTCTCCCTCTCATTATGTTTGTAGTAACCTATTGTCCCTTGAAATCCTCCACACTCCTTTTCCACAAGGAGTAGAGATCCCTTGGTTTGAAAATTATGGTGGGAAGGGTGACCCTTCTAACCATGTCAATGCCTACATTGCTCTCTATAGTGACTTTTCTCTTGAAAAGAGGTTGCACACCAAACTATTTCCAAGAACTCTGAAAGATGCAACCTTAGATTGGTTCTCTTTCCTACCCAATAACTCCATTAGTTCATTCAATGAATTGGTGGATGCTTTCATAAATCACTTTCAAGTTCACATGGCTCCAAAGAAAACTCTAGCTGACCTCATGAGATGTAAATAGGCTAATACTGAGAAGATTATTGATTTTATCTCTCGCTACCAAGCCCTCTATTCCTTAATTGATTTCCAGATCCAAGATATGCATCTACAGAAGATGTTTACTGAGAACCTTGTGGCATCCCTTTAGGATAAACTCACTCTCATGAAGTTCCCCTCCTTCATGCACCTGTGTCAAAAACTTTGTGATTACCATAACTCTACTACTTATTTCTATTTTTATTGCCAAAACAACAATGATACTGAATAGTGTAAGCATCTAAAGCACATAGTGCAAGACCTCATTGATTTAGGACATGTATCTATTGCAAGAATTAATGTTAAAATAAATACATCACTGGAACCCTCTAATCAAAACTTGCAGATTTCTACCAACCCAATGCCTAATCATAATGTTTCATTTGTCAAATCAAGTTAAACTTCCCCAGCTGATGTGATGATTGTAAATTCACAAGATTTACATTTTGTTTCTCTTTTGAACTAGTAACCCATGTCTCCCCTATTAATGAAATGGGAGGCACAATAGATGTTATCCATCAAAAGGGCCCAACCAAAGAACCTCTTAACATATCCTTCTTTGCACAAGATATACTACAAAACCTTCCTGGTGGCCCTCTCTACATAGCTAGCTGCATCTATGATAATCCCACCAATGGGATACTCATAGATCACACATGTTGTGAGAATTTCATCACTAAAGAGTTTCTGGTATTGCATAATCTTGATAAAGATGTCTATAATTGACCTACTGCATGGGTTAAAACATGCCATGGTTTTGCGTGCCCAAAGATCGGATCCATTTCCCACCCTTTGCAAATAGGTCCTAAAACATTGGATGCTACCTTTTCAATTATACCCCAATCAGACCAATTTCTCTTATGACTTGGCCTTCCATGGCTTCGTTCTATGAAAGTGGTCCCATCCACTATTCACAAGTGCATGAAGTTTACTATTGACAATGACATATTTACTATCCATCATAGCAGTTTTAACCTGTTATACTCTAAGGGTAAATTTTACCTAAATATCTTTCGGCCTAAACCTATGGAGCCCATTACCCCTAGATGAGACTTCTTCTTTATTGCTTATCAAATATTCAAAGCCAAGAAGATCTTAGACCTTTCTTTTCACAACATACCTCCTTCTACCTTAGACTCACCCATCCTTGATGAAGCCATGTTGCCACCCAACTTCGATGTGCCTAGCCAACCTACTCCTGAAACCTCCTCCAAACCTTTACTGGGCTCCAACACATCCACGCTATTAGTGTCCATACTCTGATGTTCCTAGGAAACCTACTCTCGAAGCCCTATCTCACCACCCTTCCCACCATACTTTTTCTACACAGCAGAAGAAGTGTCATTCCCAAACCCAATTCTCTTAGGGTGAAATACCCTAGGAGCCTAGTAAAAGGATCCTCTTTCCCTTGTTATCCATATATGTTTTTGGCAGTTCATTTTGGTGAACCCAACCATTGACCTTTAGCTAGCTTTCTAATTTTATGCATTTCATCTTAGAGATAGCTTGCATTGCATTCAAATCAAGCATTGTTTGCATCCTAGGGTTAGGGATAAACTTAATTTAGTGAAAATTCATGATAAATCTGCACATTGCATTGCATTTTTAATAAGAAAAAATAAAACTTTTTGCATTTTTAGTTTTTGTTTCCACTCAAATATTAAAAAAACTAGAAAAATTATACATAAAAAATAAAAAAATTCTCAAAAATAGCACTATTGGGACTAAGTCGCCACACTGGGCGACCTAGTCCTCTTGCATAATTTGCATCATAGTTCCATTTTTCAATAATTTCTCTATATTTCTGGGTTTTGTCACTACCTTTCTATTTTCATTTCCATATTTTTTGTTGGGTCCCTTTATTGTCCTTATTTAACCCTCATCATGGCCATGTATTTTAAGAAGTTATGGACCTCCCTCAAATCCTTAATGGATATGTCAAGTTGCACCTTTTCTACTGATCGTAATGATATGGAACCCACTCTTGCTCCCCCAAATCCCCATGAACTTCCTACTACGATCGTATAAGTCATTCAAGATGATGATGCTAGCATGTATTGGTTCCTTAATTAGTTTCTTCACAACCTTGAAGCCAATGCTTCTTTCTAACCCTCTATGAACCAACCCATGATGCCTACCATATCACCTCTTGACTCAATTTCTTATCTTCATCCAAAGGTTCACAATGGAGCTCAGATACCTACCCAAGGTGAGCCTAGTCCCTCTCAATGATTCCCTCCTCAACCCTTTTACCAAAACTCGATCACCCACCCTCCCATTAATTTACAAAAAACTTATGGCAAAGGGTTCACCATTTTAAGCAAAAAATGTGGTGACCTTATAAATGAACATGAAAGTCACAAATACTATGATCAATCACAACCCGATGAACACCATACGGTCATCGGTTATGATGATCCCTCTCCTCCTCGAGTGCACCCTAAAGAGTTCCTTAACATCAATAACAATGGCACGGTCATATTTGATAACCCTCACAACTTGGATGTTCTCCTTCCTTAGGAAATGCCACCATCTCCTCCTACCAACAATACTAAATCTCCAATCATTTCAAGACCTCCTGCTCCCATCCCATCTTTTGAGGTAGGTGAGTCTACCAATCATAAGACCACCTAAATTTTAGAGACAATTATGCATCCTCTTAAACAAATGCCTCATCACCTTACCTCATTGGAAAAAGTTGGTCATTCATCCTTGAGATTTCATTGCACCCCATTATGTTTATTATCATGTTATCGGCCATCGAAGTGATGAGTGTCGCCATCTATGAGAGAAACTAAATAAGTATCACTTCAAAAGTTCTAAGTGCAACCCTATTGACCCATAGTACACTCTCGTATACCCATTCATGTAATAGTTGTAGAACATATCCTTCTCACTATTACAATACACCTCCCATCACCTATCTCGGCTCCCTCCAGCCTTGCACTTAGTGGAGGGAAGAGGTTGTTAGTCTTGTCCTAGTAATGCAATTGTCTTTGTCCCTTAGCTTTTTTGTCCACCTCCCACTTTTCCCCACTGAGATAGGGAGGTGGATGCCTTGCTTCATGGTTGACTTACACTCTCCTTACTAGTATGGTGTTTGTTTTTGTATTTCATGTATTCCTTGTCTTTTTTGATGTTTTGTGACATTCTTCTATCTATATCTCACTTCTTTTGTATGTCGTGCCTTTTCTTTGCCTTTTTCATTTCGCCTTTTGTTTTTATCTTCCTTTTGGGGATGACACAAGGCATTGAGACCACCATGTCTCCTTCATCTTGACCCAAATGCTCCCGATTTTTTTTCCTTTTTGTGACCTTTTTTTCTTTCATTTGAGGATGGTGCAAGGAATTGAGGCCACAATGTCTCCTTCATGTTGACTCAAACATAGGCCTATTTTTCATTTGTACTTTTTCTTTTTCCTTTTGGGGACGATGCAATGCATCGAGACATCCTATGTCTCCTCCATGTTGACCCAAAATGCCTCTTTCTTTTCATTTTTTCCACTCTCTTTGTGTCCTTCTTCCTTGATCCCTTATATGTTTGGTATTTTCCTTTTTGGGGGAATATTCTCCCCCCCTTCTCTTTTGCCTAATTCTTATTTTCATTCGCATGATGTTGCCTTTCATGGATTCTGATTTCCTGATAGGCTCTCATGTTCCTTTTTCATTTTTCCTTTCTGTACTTTAGAGAAATTTCTCACAAAGCGGTGTGTAGAAATCCCCTTAAAGTGGGGGAATACATTGGCACTATTCTATTTTACTTTTATTTTCTGCATTTGCATTTTTTTTTCTTTACTCATTGTTCTTAGTGTAGCCTTGTCACTTCACTTCATGTGTTTTCTCACTTTGCGGATGACATTGGGAATAATGTATTTCATAAGTGTGAGCTATCTTACCATCTTATATTCCTCTTAGTGGCCTGATGAGATGCACTGCATCCCCTATGTTGGGAATCTTCTATACTTTGATAGGTCCTCTTTTTTGAGACATTACATGCAATGTTCCACTAAGGTAAAGACCTCCAATGAACTAAACAAGACTCCTTCAAACACTTGCATTTATTTCATTTCTTTTTCACTTTTCACTTTGCATTTCGCATGTTGCCCTTTTTTTTGCCTTTTGTGCATACATGGCCACCCTGCTTAACACAACTTGCATGACTATAGTGCCAAATTGCACTTTTTCATGGGTTCTAACCATCCATGTCTTTTCTTGTCTCATGAACTACACCCTTGTCCTTGTGGCACCTTATCAAAGTTTTCAGGGAGTACAAATTTTGTATGGTTGAGCGGGAAGCCCAACTAGTGGCACGACTTTCCCCATAGCCACATTTGTGTGTGTGAGTGCATAGCAACTGAGTGGTTGTGTCTGTCACCAAATTTTGGCATTCTCACCTGGCAAATAATCAAAAAATTTGTCGGCACTGAGTGAGTACATCCTTCCTTTGAGACAAACAACCTAGATCTAATCCACAACTAGATGGACAAGTGATCGAAGCTTAATCTGACTTTTCTCCACCCTTTCACCTCACTCCTTGTGTGATATTTTACACTTATGTTTAGTTTTTCATGGGATCTTGATCATAATCATCTCACCTTACTAACATGAGTACATTAGATCTCAGTCGACACACATGAGTCAGCTACTTTAGTGTGAGTTTGAAGATCGTTCATACTCTCACTAAAGTGGGGGATAAATGTGCCACCAAAAAGTGTATACCTTGGCACTTTTTCAATCATTTTGGCCTTTTCCACTGGGTTTTGGCCTTGATTACCTAGATTCGACCATGTAAGCTTCCAATTCAACACTAATCTAACGGTGCTTTATGAAGGTGTTGTGAAGTGTAGTAACACATTTCATCACTTTTCTAAGACCCTTTCAACATAATTCACCTAAATAATACATTCTTGCACCTTCCTAATCCTTAAGATAGAGTGTTTTAAAGTGTTGTGTAACATTTTCACACTTATCTAGGCTCATCACCCTTAAATCAGCCCTTTTTATAAGCTAATTTTCCCTTTTAATGCATCATTAGTCCCAACATAAGTGTGTTTCAGGAGGCAAACCTGATTAACTTTATAAAACATAAATTAATTCCTAACAATCACCAAAATTTTCCTAGTAGGACTAGGTCGCCACTTTGGGCAACCTAGTCCCTTTAAGCATAAAATTCAAATTTTAAATAAGAATCAATGAGAATCTTGCCTCCTCAACCCTAAGGTCAGCCTATTACGTTGCATTTCAATAAAATTAGTGTTTTGCATGTACAAATAAGGGTTTCTACCTCCATTTTTCCTCTCTCTTGGTTCATTTTTAGTCTCATAGTTCATTTTCACTCTTTTGCTCTCAATCATCAAGTACTCAAGCAAGCAAGCAAGCCTACAAGCATTAGGGTTTTCAGACTAACTCCATTGGAGGTGCTCATGCATGTTGAAGGCTATCAACAAAGGTTTGGTAGGCTTTGCTATTATTTTATAATTCACTCTTGCTTTCCTTTGTTTTTATCTCATTTGGGTTTAATCACCTACAAAGGGGTTTGACTTAGGCAAACCTCTATATCCTAACCCCAAAAAATTTTGGTCTTTGCATGTGTTTGAAGGTCTTTTGATGTATGTTATATAAAGGAAAAAGTGTTGCAAGAAGTAAAAAATTTCTCCTCAAGTCAACTCCAAGTCTCAAACACTATGAAGGACACCAAACAACAAGTTGGTAACTTTCAGAGGTTCCTCTCACAGATTGCTTTAGAAAAGGGGAACATCAACTGAGACCAACAAAACCAAAGCCTAATTCCTCAAAAAACCACTAGAGGACTAGGTCACCCCTATTGGAGATCTTGTCTTTGTGCTAGACCCTGAAAAGGGTTTCTATGTTTTTGGATACCCATTTGCCCGAAACTTGTTTCGAGATAGTTTTCTACTTGGAGGACTAGGTCACCCCACTTGGCATAAGTGTCCTAATGTCATTTTCAAGCATTTTCTAGAAGCTTCTAAGAGAATTCAACTATCACATCATTTCTCTAGGTGCACACCTTCTCTCCCTCTTTGTCATTTTCAAAAAAACACACATTTAAGGCATATAGTTGGTTAGTTTGCATTGGCTTAGTTTTACTTTATTTTCACTTGCATACATTTAGATTAGTTTCATTTTACTTTTAGCCTTAGCCACATATCACACACATTCACAACCATCATCAAAATCCCTCTCCCCCTTTTGAATGAACAAACACCATTAACAAAATATCAACAAAGAGGAAAGAGTGTTATTCCTAACTTCAGTGCTCTTAGGGTGAAAAACTCTAGGAGCCTAGTAAAGGGATCCTCTTTACCTTGTTATCCATATATGTTTTTGGTGGTTCATTTTGGCGCTATTCTATTTTACTTTTGTTTTCTACATTTTTATTTTTTTTCTCTACTCATGCTTCCTAATGCAGCCTTGTCACTTCACTTGATGTGTTCTCTCACTTTGTGGACAACATTGGGTATAATTTCTTTCATAAGTGTGACTTATCTTATCATATTACATTCCTCTTAGTGGCTAGATGTGATGCACTGCATCCCCTAAGGTGTGAATCTTCTATACTTTGATCAGTCCTCTTTTTGGAGACATTACACGTAATGTTCCACTAAGTTAAAGACCTAGAATGAATTAAACAAGACTCCAAACACTTGCATTTCTTTTATTTCTTTTGCACTTTTATTTTTTTCATTTTGCATGTAGCCTTTTTTTGCATTTTGTGCATACATGGCCACCTTACATAACACAACTTGCATGAATATAGTGCCAACTTGCCCTTGTTCATGGGTTCCAAGCATCCAAGGATTTTCTTGTCTCATGAATTGCACCCTTGTGCGTGTGGCACCTTATCAAAGTTGTCAAGAAGTACAACTTTGGTATGGTTGAGCGGGAAGCCCAACTAGTGGCACAACTTTCCCCATAGCCACCATTGTGATTTTGAGTACATACCAACTAAGTGTATGTGTCTCTCACCACCTTTTGGCATTATCACCTGGTGAACAACCAAAAATTTCATCGGCCTAGAGTGAGTACATCCATCCTTTCAAACAAATAGCCTAGATTTGATCCACAACTAGATGGACAAATGGTCAAAGCTTGATCTGACTTTTCTCCACCCTTTCACATCATTCCTTATGTTATCTTCCGCACTTATGTTTAGTTTTCCATGGGATCTTGATCCTAGGGGCTTGATCATCCCTCTTAATTGTAGTCATCTCACCTTACTAACATGAGTACATTAGATCCCACGCGACACACATGATTTAGCTAGTTTAGGGTGAGTTTCAAGAATGTTCATACTCCCACTAAAGTGGGGGCTAAATGTGTCACCAAAAAGTGTATACCTTAGCACTTTTTCACTCATTTTGGCCTTGATTACCTTGATTCAGCCTTGTAAGCTTGCAATTCAACACTAATCTATTGGTGTTTTACTAAGGTGTTGTGAAGTGTAGTAACACATTTACTCACTTTTCTAAGACCCTTTCAATATTATTCACCTCAATAATACATTTTTGCAGGTTCCTAAGCCAAAAAACAAAATGTTGTAAAGTTTTGTGTGGCATTTTTACACTTATCTAGGCTCATCACCCTTAAATCAACCCTTTTTATATGCTAATTTTCCCTTTTAATACATCACTAGTCCCAACCTAAGTGTGTTTCAAGAGGAAAACCTGATTAAATTTATAAAAAATATATTAATTCCCAACAATCATCAAAATTTTCTGAGGAGGACTAGGTCACCACTTTGGACGACCTGGTCCATTTAAGTATAAATTTTAAATTTTAAATAAGATTCTACAAGAATCTTGCCTCTTGAACCCCAAGGTCAGCCTATTATGTTGCATTTTAGGAAAATTAGGGTTTCACATGTACAAATAAGGGTTTCTACCTCCATTTTGCATCTCTCTTGGTTTATTTTTATTCTCCTAGTTCATTTTCACTCTCTTGCTCTGAATCATCAAGTACTCAAGCAACCAAGCAAGCCTACAAACATTAGGGTTTTTAGACTAACTCCATTGGAGCTACTCATGCATGTTGTAGGAAATCAACAAAGGTTTGGTAAGCATTGTTGGGTATGTGCAAGATCATCATGGAAAAAATAGGCCCTTAAGTGGCAATAAAATTCAGAAAATCAGAGTTAGGCAACTTGACATAAAAATTTGAATAAGTTATCTTTATTATTTCAAAAATATGTAAGAATAGAATCTATAGAAAATTGAATGTAGTTTCTAAACTACTAGGTTTATTTTTATTTTTAAAAATGTATTTGGTGAAAATTTGAAATTTCAATGCAGTAGTACTTAAATTTCAGGGAAAAAATAAGAAGTAGGTGTCTCTCTGACCACCCTAACCACAATAAAATGATAATATTTTTTTATAATATTTTAGATATAAGTAGGGGACTCATGTCTTGATGTGATGCAGATATTTTTGTAATTATTTTCCAAGTAAATAATTAATTATTTTTTTTGATTAAAAATTTTAAAAAATATTAAAACTCATATGTCTAACAACCTTAACATGGTCAAAACTTCATGATTTTTTATTTATTTATAATCCTGTAGTATGAGAAGCATAGAATGTGACGCATGTTTCAGATTCAAAAAATGTGATACCATTTGAAATTTATAGATGTTTTTCAATCAACTTATCAATCACGACTTTAGTCATAGTTCAAATAGAAAATGAGTAATAATTATTTATTAAATTAAAATTAAAGAATGATTTAAATTGGTGGAAATCTGAGAATCTCCTTTAAAAACCCTTTTTGTTTCATCAATTGCTCCAAAAAAGGGGAACATCAACTAAGACCCACAAAACCAAAGCCTGATTCCTCAAAAAGCCTCAAGAGGACTAAGTATCCCCTAAGTGTGACCTTGTCCTTGTGCTAGGCCCAAAAAAAGGGTTTTTGTGTATTTGGATACCCATTTCCCCGAAACTTGTTTTGGGATAGTTTTCTAGTTTGAGGACTAGGTTGCCCCACTTGGTGTAAGTGTTCTTCTGTCATTTTCAAGAATTTTCCAAAACCTTCTAGGAGAATTCAGGTGTCACATCATTTCTCTAGGTGCACACCTTCTCTCCCTCTTTGTCATTTTCTAGAAAAAATAGATTTACAGCATATAGTTAGTTAGTTTTCATTAGCTTAGTTTTACTTTATTTTCACTTGCATACATTTAGATTAGTTTCATTTTACTTTCAGATTTAGCGACACATCACACACATTCACAACCATCATCAAAAATTCTCTCTCCTTTTTGAATTAACCAACACCATGAACAACATATCATCATAGTGGAAAAAGTGTCATCCCCAAACCCAATGCTCTTAGGGTGAAAAACCCTAGGAGCCTAGTAAAGGGATCCTCTTTCCCTTGTTAGCTACATATAAGTTTTTGGCAGTTCAAGAGGGACTAACAATTTAGCAGAAGATAAATTTCTAATTAGATTAGATTAGAAAAGTTCCTACATATGGGAATTGAAAACATCCATATTAAAGGTGACTCCTTACTAATAATCAATGCAATTGAAGTAAAGAAAATTCATAACTGGAATCTTACTTACATTCTTCAGAGGGTATGGGATCTCCTTGATATGTTTAAAGACTATATGATAACCCATACTTATAGAGAAGGAAATAATTTAGCTGATCTCCTAGAAAACATGGGTAGGTCAAAGCAAGAGGTATATCTACTGATCTATCTTTAATTGATAAATTTCCTCTTTTAATTGATATGATGGACCAGTATATTCTCCACCTTAATTAAGGGGTACAGTTTTGTACCTAGAGAAGAATGTGCATCACAACAAAAAAACTAAAGCCTGTTGGTACTAACAAGGAATTTTTTTTTTGAATGAGCGGATACCAAATTTGTTTCTTTTTTACAGGAAAAGCTAAAATTTGTTTCTTTAAATTTATATCCTTATATAGGGTACTGATATCTCCTATCATTTGAATGAGGATTTTATTCCCTCATTGGTTCTTTAAGGTTATCATCATGTTCTTTGATATTCTCCTTGGTGGCTCATATATAGAGATGATGGGACAAGTTGTGCATGGCCACATTTACTTTAGCCACCCCTTAAGCGAATGTTATGGTCCCTTATTTAATTTTTCCATCACTCAAGCGAATGTTGGATCATCATGACGATAATCTTACAGTAGCTTTCATGCTTGGTAGTACACAACATTAATCACTGGCTTAATTTTATTCTTCACATGCATGCACCGACATATCTTAAAGGATCTTATTCAAAATTATCAATTGTAATTATGATCTTTGATTCTTGTTGGAAGGGTTTCTTGGGCTTTAAAACTAATTGAAGCCAGTTTTTTACATCAAACTATTTTGAGAAAATTTATTAGTAGCAGTGTATAGGAAACACTAAAGTGGGTTTTGAATAGTGGTATCATGGCTCTCTGCCCTTGGAATCTATGAATCAATTGCCCAATGAAACCTTGGGAAAATTCGTTTGATTGTAGCCTCTCCCAATAGGATTTATGCATCATCTTTAAAATTACCAGCTTGTGCACAGAGGAGGCCATAAGGTCAGTTTGAGGATTGGAGATTACTAGTCTGAGAACTCAACGGTTAATTTTTCCTTCACAGGTGCTATCGGTTTTTCTTTCAAATGCTATGGACTTACTGCAATCTTTGAGGGAATTAAAAATATTTTTTGTAAATTTTGTGAATCCTCAGTTCATTGATAAATATGATTTCTTGTCTATTGTACAAAACTATAACCTATTTTTTTGTAAGGAGTATATTAGTTGCTTATTCCCTCGAGAGTATGTAAAGGAAAGGTCTGGATTTGAAGACTTATTTGAAGTAATCAAGTTGGGCCTTCAATTTAAAAATGATTTTTCCTTGCTATCTTATTTGAAGAAACATGGTAAGCAAATCAGCTTGTCTCTGGAGTATGAAATCAAAGAGAAATTATATGCCATCTACTTCCTTCAGGATTGTGAGAAACATGTGCCTCTAACCCGTTTTGCAAGTAAAAAAGAAAAACTAAGATTTGAGCCAAAAGTTCAAGTGTTGAAAGATCTTCAAGAGCACCCATGTGTGGGAACTTTTGTACAATTGATTTAGGAACCCATGCCATGCTTTCAAAATGAATTTGTGGCTTACCCAGTAGTCAACGCTTCCCCTTCCTTTGGTTATGATTTCCTTGCAAGAGAGTTGGTTCTCACCACTCAAAACGACTTGTAGAATGAGAAAATTGAAGCCCAACTCCTCATGTGTAGAGCGAATGGAAGAATAATTAGGAACCCTATCGACATAATGCATTCTATTTTTGAAAGAGGCTATGCACATGTTTGAAAATGTTGCCTTGTTTTGTATTCCTTCATATTCCGGTTATTCAATAGGGTTCCAAAAGGTGATGGAACTGTAGCTAGGTTTTGTAAATTGGGCAATAGACCCTACTAAGCAGGATTATGAAATTTTGTAACTTCTTGTAATGTTTTAGATTTTGGGCTATAACTGGAGGTTTTCTTCCTAGTTCTTTCCTATTGGTATTCCCTCTAAACTAGTAGTTTGTATTTATTTCGTTATACTTTATATATATATATCTATATATATATATATTAGTGGATTGCCACTTTTGTCGAAAAAAAAACTATTATATTTAGTTAAGAATTATTTTATTTAATTTGAATACATTAAATTTTTAATCAAAAACTATTATATTTAGTTAAGAATTATTATATTTTAATTATAAACATTAAAGTTTTATATTTATTTTACCTATATTTTTTACTTTAGTTTATTTGTATTTGAAAAAAAATTATAGCTTTTATTTTTATTTTAATTCCACTTTTAAAATATCGTATATTTTATTTAAAAAAATAATATATATTTTTAATTTTGATATTTTGATATTAATATTTTTTTAAATAAAAAGAGGGTAAAATTTTTATTCAATAAAAACAAACATACAAAGAAAGGAATTACAAGAAGCCCACCTAGGGCACAAGGTCAAAATTCATCAAGTGACAAATTGAACAATATTTATTAACCTCTATATCTTAATATTAATCTATATAGTATATGTAGATATCATCAAATCTATCACACAAAAAAAAATCAAAATCAAAATACTCTTTAAATCTAATATTTCTTTAATAAAATAAAAAAATATTAATAATTCTAAATATTTAAAAAATCCTTATATTCTTTAGGAAAAAATAAGAAAATATTAATAAATTTAAAATAATATCAATTATTTAAAAAAAAATTAAAAACACTTTAATATTAGATTATTTCAAAACTCATTCAAAAATTAACATAGAGTTCTCAAAAACTTAAAATAATATTCTAAATTTTAATTATAAATAAATAAATGCATAATATCTTATTAAAATAAGATATTAAATTTAGATGTTGGAGACAACTTTACAAGAGAAAAATAGGAACAAAGAAAACACAAAGGTGTTGCTAGGAAAAGGCAACAACCAACAAAGAAAGCCTAGATATAACTTGACAACAAAACGAAAAGATAGTTGCCAAAGAAACAAAGAGAGCATACCAAAAAATGGCAAAAGAAATCATGAAGTAGGAAAAAATAAATGATCAAGAAGAAAGAGTAAAGTCACAAAGGAAAACAGGACAATATCATCTATAAATTACATCTAAAAAATAGTCATAGAATAGAATAGAAATCAACAAATTTTTCAGATAAATAGACTATTCAATTAAAATATCTCGTTGATTTGGCCAATAGGCTATATTTAGTGCAAACTTTCACCCAAGAATTTGTCTCACACCAGTAAACTACATGGTTTCCTAAGAAATTCTACAACAAAGAATTTAGTTTTGGTTGTTTATTATTTCTCACTTCACGTCTAACCTTTATTTTTTGGATCGTTGAATTAAATTAGATTTCCTTTCAATCTCATTTAATATGCATATTTTTTAATCAAAACATATTTCCGCAAGCCCTAAAACCTTGATTTTTTATCCACTTTTCTTTTATAAATTGAAGAAGTGACCCTAGGTAGATTGGTTTTAGTTTTCTTGTGGTAGGGATTATTAAAATTTTCTTGCAAACTATCCATCTTTTCTTAGTGGCATCATTGATAGACAACACAATTTGTGCAAAATTTTAAGGTAAATTATTTGCCATGGTCTTGATGTTTTATTTTGGGAATTTGTGTGTTTCCTAAATTGTTTCTTTGTTATGTTTTATTTCATTTTATGTAGACATGGTTCTATGGAAATCTTTCTCTTATTGAGAAAAATAACTACCAAGTAGTCAAATATTCTTTGCTCCCCAATTGAAAATAACCATTAACTTGCAACAAGTATTTTTGTTTAAAAAGCTGCATAAAATCATCTAAATTAGTACTATTTAGGTTCAGTTTGGTAGGTTCGACAACCTAATTTCTTGGTGCTCTTGATGAAAGTTGTTTGATTTTATTTGGTTAGGTGTTTATTGTGGCCAATAAGTTTGGAGAAGTTGTTTGATACTATCTGGACCTTCTCCACCCAGATATAGTGAAGGTTATTATGGTATTGGACATACCCTACAGGAGAGTCATTTTCTCAATCATCTAGAAAAAACATGTCTCCTTAGGGCTTCTATACAAAACACTGGCAAGTAATAAAGACAGTTGTGCCATAAAATTTCATGATTTTGGAATTTGGAATACTTTTGACCATATTCCCTATAGTATGCTATTGGATAACCATTTAGTTATTTGTTAGCCTTAATTCATATTAATGTGTAGATTTTGAGGAGAGCGAAGGTGTATTTTGGGAATTTTGATGTAAAAACAATGATGAACATATATACACTTTTCTCTTGAATTGAGGTGCCTATTATAGAAGACAATAAACAGATTTTAGATCTACCACTACTCTACCACAATTGTTCACTTAAGATGAACTCAATAGTTATGAATTTTTTTATGAGAAGTATGGGTTTCAATGTGCTTTGTAATTTACATATCATTATTTTCAAAGGAAATCCTTTAAAACCCATGTTCAATTTTCTTGAGTTAGCCACATGAGGCAAATTGCCATTGAAATATTATTTTAGCAAAAAGTTAATCTTGATGATTTTTCTTTTTATTTTGGATGTTACTTTATAGAACTTGAGAGGTTTTGTCTAATCTAAGTGAGTTTTTTATTAAAGCTCCCACCCCTTATCATAGGTACCAAATATGATATTCTCAAGTTTTTAGGAATAGTATCACATATTAGTAGCAACCAACACAAGGATCATGTGCTCAATCTGGACAACATATTTTTTCCACATGGAAGCCATTTTGCTTAGGAGTAATTTCCTAAGGAGAATAATAATCTCATCCTTGACTTCCTCAATAAGAACCTCTAGAAGAGATGCATACTTTTATTTCTAAAATGTAATTATCTTGTTCTTTTAAATTTTATAATAAAATTATAGCATACTGAATCCATTGCTAAATGTTGCCTCATATTATTAATCTTGTAAGTCTCACATGCTAGGATTATTATTAATTTATTAGTAAAGGAAAATCATGCATATAATCACAAATTAATATTCAAATTATTATAATGCATGTATGACACATATTCAGGTTGTTTTCCATGATGATATGTTCAAAAAATAGCTTAAAGATTAAAAATAACCCCCTATATAAGATCAAACCACCTATAGTTCAAGCATTCAAGATCATGCCAAACTACATGTACTTTTTCAAAAAATTGCTTTATTGTACAAGAATATCATTGCTCAATAAAAATTTAAGCTTCAAAAAGCATGAGCAATGGGTATTTGTATTCTTTTCATTAGTTTTACTCTTAAAGAAATATCTTCTTTGCCTATATCATGTAGAAGGAAGTTCACTACACTGTCTCATAGTACTAAAAGCTACCTAGCTTTCCATGCTTTCCTGCTAGAATACATAATCCATTCACAAAGTGCAAAATTATGAAAAAGATGAATCTAATGACCTTGGTAGCACGTATCTATATAAATTTTCAAGGTTCCAATTGCTACTTGTAATAAAATATATTGAATTGGTTGTACTTCTCCACCTCTTCAAAGTCATATCACATGAAAAAATTTCATTTTTGGTCAGGAATGCTTCTGTCATTTTGTAGTACATGATGGTTTGAACCCATTTTATATCACTTAGGTTTATGATATGGTTCTTAACATCAATATTCAACATAGCCACCATTTCCTCCTTATTTTTAATTAATTATTCATGGTTGGTTGTATAGGGTATCCCATTTGTGAGACACCCAAAGTTGAACTAGGAATCATATGCCTAGGTGAATGAATTTTTTGAGAATAGGGACCATGTGGATTAGGAGGTAGTACTAGATGGTTCCCATCTATGGGAGGCCCCATAGAATTGAACAAGGTTTCTCTTCCCATTGATGGAAGATACATAAAACCTAGAGATTGACTAAGAACAAGTGGCATTAAAGAATTTATAATAGAAGAAGCTTGTTGCAAAGGAGCCTGCTTCAAATCTTCGTCACCTACACTTGTTATATAATGAATTTTGGACCTTTTCTTCTCCTTGTTACTTGATGTAAGCCTTAGAAAATACGTTTGGGTCATCCCACAAAACTAGTTTACAATTACATTGAGGAAGGAAAATTGCAATAAATGTCCTCATGAAGAAAATTTTGGCTTTTGGGGGGTTCAAACGAAGGGTGTGTTTCAGTGAATAAAAAAGGGGAATCAAGTGAACCCACTTTCATGAAAATCTTATTCAATGATGGGTACATAATTTTCATTTTTTCTAGAATGGAAACAAAGGAAATTTTTTTAAAAAGGGGGGTTTAGTTGAACCCCCTTTTGAGTGAACCCCCTTCGCTCGAAAGGTCAATAGGGCTTCACTAGAAGGGGGTTCGAGCGAACCACCCATTTTCCCCCTTCTATCCCTCTTGCACATTTTTTCTAAAAAAAAAAATCCCTTTGAAGCTCGGGTTGAGGATGAAAATGGGGAGACTTCACAAACCTAGCTGCATGATGGTAGTCCTTGGAACAAGCTATCCATCGAGTATAATTTTAATATTTTATGTTTTATTATTCTTTTTTAGTTTTATTAAACATATTTTTTTCACCCAAAATCAAGCTCTTTGTTCTACACATGTGGAAAAATAGCATATTATAAAAAAAATGACAAATATTAGTGCACTAGATATTGATGTCCCTCATCCAACAAATAAAATGAATTTTGATACATACAAAAAATTTATATTTTAGCTAGTGGATCATGTCCAAATTTTAACTTGTTTAACTTTGAAACTTAATTAATAAAAAAATATCAATAAAATTCTATGAAACCAATTCCATGCACTACATATCATAGTTATGAATCTAAATTTTTAAAAATAAAAAATTATCCTTCATAAAAAAAGGTTATGTGTTAGCTAGTAACACCATGCTTTAAAAATTGTGTTTATTGGGTATGTGCATGATCATCATGGAAAAAACAAACCCTTAAGTGGTGATGAAAATTCAGAAAATCAAAGTTAGGCAACTTGACGTAAAAATTTGAATAAGTTATCTATATTATTTCAAAAATATGTAACAATAGAATCCGTATGAAATTGAATCTAGTTTCTAAACTACTAGGTTTAATATTTAAAAAAATATATCCATTTGGTGAAATTTTGAAATTTCAAGGAAAAAATAGGAAGTAGGTGTTTGTCTAACCACCCTAACCACAATAAAATGATCATATTTTTTAATAATATTTTAGATATAAGTAGAGGAATTATGTACCAATGTGATGCATATTTATTTGTAATTTTTTTCCAAGTAAATAATTAATTATGATTTTTTTATTACAAATTTTAAAAAATATAAAAACTTGTATGTCTCGCCACCTTAACTTGGTTAAAACTTCATGAAGTTCAATTTTTTTTTTAGTCCTATAGTATTTGAAGCATAGAATGTAACGCATATTTCGGTTCAAAAAATGTGATACTATTTGAAAGCTATAGATTTTTTTCAATCAACCTATCATTAACGACTTTAGTCAAAATTCCAATAGAAAATGAATAATAATTATTTATTAAATTCAAAGTAAAGCATAACTTATATTGGTGAAAAGCTGAGAATCTCTTTTAAAAACCCTTTTCATTTCATCTATTTTGGGTAAAAAAATGTTGTCAGCCACATGGGCCATCAAATCACTTACATATCGCCACTTTTTGGCCCATCTTGATCCTGTACATACCCTACTATTAAAAAATGTTTCTTGAAGGAGATGGAAAAGGAACTACAATCTAATTCCAAAAAGTTTGAGAAAAGATATATTTATAATCTAAGAGAAAATGTCACAAATCACTAGTTTCCATCATCTTCAAATCCCTCATGGTTTAGCTTTTTATAGGTGCCTAAAAGTTAAGATTTAGTTTAAAAAACTCAATTCAATGTCCAGTTTGGCAAAAAATTATAAACCAATATTGTGGGATGACCATTTTGGGCATTGCTTTCTACTTGAGTTGGTGTCTTTGAGATCACAAAGTTTCTTGAAATACTTCTCCAAGATATAAACAAAACAATTAACTTTGGTATGTTACCCCAACATATATATATTTATCAATTGAAGTGTGCCTCAATTTTGATTAAATGTAAATTAGAAATGCCTATAGATGTAAGAAGTATAATGTGCTTCCAACAAAGTATTGGATTGATATGTAGTTTTTGTTTTTCCTTTTCACCTTTCAATTTTCAAGCAATAAGATACATAATTTTTCTTCTCTATGTTACAAGGGATTAGGTAAACCCTTTTATAATATATTAGCTTAACTCATTAATCCTTATATACATTGATAGTAGAGGTCTACACACTCAAGGATGAACAATGCTTTTAAATTTAGAAATCCTAATGTGGACATGAAAATCTGCAAATGTTAGTAAAATGACAAAAACAACATAATAGAAATACATATCCTTATGAAATAATACTCAATGTTTCAAAATGTAAACAAATGAAAAGAATGATCAAAACACATAAAACATGAAATAAATATATTACATAGTGGATTGGTGCTATCCTTTGTGTAGAAGGCAACCCTTTCCCAATTCTTGATAAGCCAAATGAGATGATAGACAATGAGATGCTAAGTCAACTCAAGTTGCCTATAATGATAGTGCTCAAATTGTAGATGAAAAATGAGAGAAAATGCATTGAAATTATAGGAGAAGTTGAGAGAGGAGAGGCCAAGATTTGGAAATGTGGGACTAAATCCCATCAAATGAGAGAGAGCCACTTTTCATGATGGGATTGGCCGATGATTGTACAAGTTTTTGCTAATGTGCTCATTTCAAATTTGAAAATGGAAATAAATGAATATGGTTGAGGGTTTTGGAGGGAACTTTTGTTTGGCCAAAAAAGTCAAACAGGGGACTTAATGAGGGAATATGCCTTTGTGAGGAAAATAGGGGTTTTAACAAATCAAATTAAATGATTTATTGTGCAAGTGGATGGGACATGGGTTAGTCTTAGCACTAATTAGAGATTTAACTAATTAAGCTAGTGTTTAGTTGATTGTGACATTTGATTTGCATTTTTGGATTTATTTTAAATCAAATGAGAGGAAAATGGATATTAGCCATTTAATTAAATACATGTGATTTAATTAAATGAAGAGACTTTAGGAGATTGATTAATTAATTTGATTTAATTAATTGAGAAGAAAATTATCAACTATGCTATTTAATAAATAATGTTGATTTTGCATGTCTACATTTTACCCCTCGTTGAAGCAATGTACTCATTGCATTGGTTCAAAGAATGATGCCCCTGACATTGAAATTAAAAAATGTATATATTTTTGCAAATGCCCCAATGAAAAGAAGTACATTAGTACATTGCCTCCTCGAGAGATTGAGTGAAATGATTGAGGTCGATCTCATGACAAAGAGGTTCAAAATGAATGTATGGATGGTTAGACTATATGATATATATGATAATGATGATGTAAATGAGATTTTTGGAAGATTCTTAGAATAATAAATTTATATTATCCTAAACAACTTAAATTATTATGAAAAGCATGTGAGCTTGGACGAGATGGATGATGTTGTCCTATGATGATATGACATGATTATGCAGGATGGATGCACGATGGATGCATTGTTAGCGTGAAAGAGGATAGAAGAATGAGAGGGATCAATCCTTAAATCCAAGAAGATGTAGAATTCCAACAAGTCCACTAGTTGTCGAGACTTTATTGGATATGATGATGAATGATGATGATGTATTGCTTATCCAAGGATGGGAGAGATAAAGAGCATAACCTTCTTTATGTTTGATAACACACATAGGTGCGATGCATCAAGGTATTAAGAACCCGGATGATGTGGCACCTAGTGTGATGGACTTTGACTCATCAAATAGATAGGAGTACTTTTGTTCAAACTTGAAAAACATGACCTTATTCAGAATGTAGTTCAAATATTCTAGACATCTCGGGCCAAAACATAAAAAGGCAAGCCTTCTTATGTGGTCAACAAGACACCTAAAACACCCTTCCTACAAATAAAAAAAAGTATGCATGATGAAGTTATTTTACAAGAATATCCAACAAGCACAATAGATAAAAAGATAATGATCATTGCCCCATTCCTTTCTCTCTAAACCTATTTTGTTTAGGCATCATCGAGAGGCCCTTGGAATGAGTGCAAAATAAGATAAGTCAACAAAGACCAAATAAAGTAAACAAATAAGCTAATGTTCTTCATACCGCCAGCCAAGGCTAAAATACTATGGGGTACCTGATGCTTATGTCCATCATGAGAAGGATTCATCCTAGGACATGTAGTGATCAGGGTTTTGATGAGACTGATTTGGGTGATAAGCTATTGATACTCTGAGTTGACCACCTTTCTTGCTTACTGACTTAGGCTTAAGACTCTGACGATTAGGTGTTCACTTTGGAACCTGCTAAACTTGCTTCTGACTGACTCACCAAAGGGTGAAGGCAACGATTGACTTTATTATGAGTGATGACAAATCACAGGTGAAAGCGAGATGAAATGGGTGCACCATTTTGGATTTTTCAGATATTTGGATGTTTGTGATATTTTTTGAAATATTTTGAGGCTGTTTTGATTTTTCAGTTTTTCCAATGTTTTTGGGTTTTGTGTCTCGGGGGTTGATCAAGGATGGCCTTGCCTATGTTTAATCTTAGAGACGACGTAGTTTGGAAGACAATTGACTTGACTACTGATGAGATAGATAGGAAAATGGATTTCCATTGCAACAGACACCTGAAGGACTGACCTAAAATTTGAAATAGATGGGCAAACGAATTGCCATTGTGACAAACGCCTAAAATCCTAAAATGTAAACTAGATGGGCAAACAGATTGCCATTGTGATGGATGCCTAAAGGACTGACCTTAATTGTCTAAGGGGATGTTCAAAGATCAACCTTGCCTACATTCAAGCTCAGAGACAACATAGTTCGACCGATCACTCTGCTCTTTTTGATTTTTTAGAATTTTTGAATATTTTTGAGATTTTTTTTTTTGATAGATTTTTGAATGTTTTTGGATTTTTTGCATGATTTTGAAAATTTGGATATGATATGTGATGACGATATCAGTGCTCTGTTGTGGGATTTTGTTGAAAACCAAGCTAAGGTTGATTGATTAGATTGATGGATTGATAGTTTGACTAAGTGTGTTAAGTCAAACAAAAGTGATAATGCACTTGTAAACTCTAGGAAGTTGTGTTATCCTAGAGTAAACTTGTACATAAGAGGATGGCTTGACTAAGTGTGTTAAGTCAAACAAGTTGATGATGGATTGGATAATTTGGCTAAGTGTGTTAAGCCAAACAAAGATGATAATGAATTTGTAAACCCAAGGAAGTTGTGTTATCCTAGAGTAAACTCATACACAAGAGGATAGTTTGACTAAGTGTGTTAAGTCAAACGAGGTGATAATTTATTGGATTCAATTGATCAAGATTGATGAAGCTTGATTTGGAACAAAATTGTTTTGATGATTTGATGTGACGCTGACATGCACATTGGATGCAATTGATATTGATTATTCATATTGATGTTCGACAAAAGATAAAGCTTGATAAGGAACGTCTTCCTGTCAAAATATGCCATGGCCTAGTGATTTGGATTTTTTGGCTCACAAATTATTTGACCAATTTTATTTTGTATCCGCCACTATTTGGATCACCATATAAGTTGGAGGAGATGGATCAATATTTATTCCTAAAGCAGGATGTAAATATCTGCCCCCAGTGTCTAGTAATGTACAGAATGCCATGGATGGAATCTTGGATGAATGGATATGGGTTATCTTGCGATAAGATAAGGTGTTTGCACAAAGGATTCTCATTTCGATAATGCTTCAAGGCTCAAATAACGTTGGGTAAAATAGGATCAATGAAAATGGCCCATGTCAAGATGTTTAGCATATGGAAGTGTAAAGTGTGTAGAAAACCTTCATCAAGATCAATATAAGGTAGATAGATTGTAGTGGGTTGGTTAAATGGTTCGTGGATGAACGGATGATATGGCTCGAATGATGGCTTTATTGTGGATGTGATAAGATGCTTGCTCCTAAATGATGCACATAGATGCTCGATTCTACACATGATGCTTGTTTTCCAAGTTTTCATCATGGTACTTTTCCAAAGTGCCACTGAAGTGGTTTTCACTAGAGGAAGATTTTTTTCTTTACTGTTTTCAATCCTTTTTCTCATTTTTTTTGGATTTTTATTATGTTTTTATGATTTTTTTATATTTTTCTAAGATTTTAAGCTGATGTTGAACAACCTAGTACTGTTGATGTTGATGCTTTTGTCATAACATTCCATCAATATCCTTCTTGAAGAAGTTCCTTTGCCAAGATACGTGCACTTGAAATAAACTTTTGAGATCCCTGATCTATTTTTTTGATACCGGAGTTAACTTTGTCTTTGTGAACACATTGTGATAGAGTGCCTTCTGAATCCTTATGATGAAGGGTTGTTGCCAACACATGGTCCATGTGAGGATTGGATATCATGCGTGAAGGCATGGATGGTGTGTGTTTAGGAATAAAATATGGATTGGTTGACAGTTTGAAACCTTTGACTATCCAAAATTGGGAAGATGAGCAATAATGAGTGGATATAGAAGTGTGCATGGAATTAGGACCAACAACTTAGTATACTTTGTACGTTGCTTGAGAAGCCTGCTTTTTCCTTTGTGGAAATCTTTGATGGATACCTGCCCCCTTTTTATTTTGCCCCATAGTTTCTTTGACTAATGGAGTTTGATAGGGATAGTATTTCTTTGTATTCTTTGGTATCCATATGTATTTGATTTTTCCTTCATGCTTTAGTACTTCTCTTTCTTTGATGACGTTCTTCATGCTTTGATTCAAATATTTCTTTTGATGTTGGTCCCAATTCGTGGATGGGGTGATGGGTGGATGGATATTCATGGTGTGGTAGGTTGTAGTATTGGCATTGGTTTCATCATAAGGATCCTTTGTGCCCCCTATGTTGATGTTTCCTTGAGACAACATTTCCCCCATTTTTATGGAAATATTATTGATATTTTGAGATCCCTTGATTATCAAATAACCAAGGCCTTGACGCTTAGGATTTCCAATAATCTGCACTAGTTCTAGGATACCCTGTTCATGTAAGCCTAATCCTCTACCTTGATAATTCATCTGCTGAAAAAATTTATCTGCAGTAGGATATGATTTACCTTGGAAACAAGGTGCTGATCCTTCTCTGCTTTGTCGTAGATCTTAAAAGGTGCTAACTTCTTCATTGATAAGATAGCTTGCTCTAAGGAAGGTAAGTGATCAGATTTTATAAGTGATAGGATCCTCCACATGTGGGATGACTTTGTTACTGATATCTTTGGCTCGATCTTGTGAAATATCAGAATGTAATGCTTCATTAAGAAGTGTTGATGATTCATTGTAAAATTATTCCTCACGATTCATTCTTGATATGCTTTCATATGATGTTTTTGATTCACAACTTTTGTAGAAGCCTTCTTCATGACCCATTTATGATATGTCTCTGGATTTCTCTATATCTTGATCATGTGTACAAATGTTAGGAGTAGAAGACTCTTGTTCCTTGGTAATGATGTTAAGAGTATGCAACTCTTGTTTTGAATGAAGATCATCTATGTGTCCATCTAGAGAAATCATATCGTGGGTAGATGGAGGAATGTGTGCTATATGGATATGATTATCATTTGTGACATCTTGTATAGATAAAAGAGTGCCCATTAGATCATTGTAGTATCTTGGAGATACAAATTCTTGATCTTGATTAATTTTGGAATTGCTTTCGACATGCTTTGGATCATGTTCTTGACATGGGTCGATTTCAAAGGATGGATTGTCTACAAGGTATTCTTGGACATTGTTATTAGGAATGGGAAGTGTATCAATATCCTGTTGACCTTTGAGTAGATTTGGATCAAGTGTAGGGTCAAATATTCTTTCACTATTCACAACCGTGAGGTCAAAGGATGTCAAAATGTCTTGGGAAGGACCATTGCTAGACCTTGATGGAGGATATTGATCATGCTTTGGAATGAATTTTTAAGATATTTCCTCTAGCTCATAAGGTGATGTAGCGACATTTTCAATATGATCATTGGTCGATGGATCGTGGATTATGTCAATAGGATCAAATAATGTCAACACATCTTGAAATAGATCACTAAAAAGTGGCTCTTGATAAATGCTGATTTGATCACAAGATGGGGTAGACATACCTTCACGGTGTTCATCGATGGATTAATTTTGATAATTGTCTTTAACCATTATGGCATAGATATTGCCAATGTCTTCAACCATAGGGTCAAGTGAGACTAAATTTTCTTGGATTGGATCATTGTTTGGCATCATTGGTGAGTTTTGATCATGATTGAAAAGTGGTTCTTGGCGTGTTTTGATTTGATCGTCGGTTGAGGTGGAAACATCTTCAAGGTGTTCATTGATAGATTGATCTTCATTTTTGATTTCAACAATTGTGGTGGGAATCTGTTGCAAGCTTTGTTGAGCGAGTAATGCCAATTTTCTCTGCTGAGCCAACAAAGCTTTTTGTTGGTCATTTTGTTGTTGTGTCAACAATGCTTTTTGTTGGGCTTGTTGTTGAGCTAATTTTTAATGCACTTGTTGATGGATTTATTGCAATAGTGCCCGAAATTGTGCTTGAACCTGTCGAGCTTGGTGTTGGGCTTGAGCTTGTGCTTGTGCTTGTGCTTGTTGGGCTACTTGTGCGGGTTCTTCTTGTTGAGAAACTAGCTATGTAGCTTGTTGGTTTTGGAGTGCCTTCTGGTAGGCAGATTGTTGCGAGGCTTGCAACATGATGGAGAATGAATTGTATGTGTTGTGTTTTGGTGGTGGTGGTGGTGGTGGTGGATTGAGAATGGTGTTGATTTTTGGGGTTTCTTGAATCATTGTCATCTATTGTTTCGATATCCATGGTGCAACTAGAGGATTTGTTATGATGCTTTGGTTTATGATTGGAGTATTTATCATATTCGATTGAATGATGGTTGGTAAAGGGGGAAGGCCCATGCCTTGATTTTTTGGTTGATAGATTTGTAAGTTTTGACTTTGATTTAAATATACCAAAGGGAAAGGTGTTCCAAAATTTAGATTGGACATTGCCCACATTTGTACCATTGATGTTTGTAGATAATTATCCCATGTATGGATTGTATAAATGAAAGTTTTGAAAATCAATTGGCATTGTAAGGCTTGGATAGTTTGGTTGAATTGGACTACTCATGATGGAGGAATCAAGTTTATATTCCATGTTCCTCTTGTGTTTCAACCTTGTTGACCTTTGAGGGGTATAGGACCAACGATGAGATGAAGGATGAAAGGGGTGAATGATATGGGTGTTTTGAACTTTTAGAAGCTTTGGATCAATGCTATACTTTAGGAGTTGGTTTGATTCGATAGTTTGACTAGGTGTTAATCCAAACAAGATAATGGTGAACTTTTTAACCCTAGGAAGTTGTGTTATCCTAGGGAAAACTCGCATAAGAGAATGAATTGGCTAAGTGTGTTAAGCCAATCAAAGTGATCATAAACTAGTATACCTCAAGAAGTTGTGTTATCCTAGAGGTAAATTTGTTCAAGAGGATTGATAATTTGACTAGGTGTGTTAAGTCAAACAAGTTGATGTTGATATTTCCTAAAAGTCTAGCATAAGTTATGTTTCCAAGGTTCCAAAATTTGTTGGTGAGATAGAAATTTGATAAATGTTTGGATGAATGAAGTGTTTTGACTTGATCCTAGATGACCGTATGAGGACTTACTTACAAGACCAAGGTGATGAAGAACATTTTTTTTCCTAAGAGTAACTCAAACCAAAATAGAAATGTTTGCATGGAAAACCATAAAATAGAAGTTTGCAAGCACATGTGTGGTTCAATTATCTGTTATCTTTCTTAGATTCGATTCCTTTTACCACAAAACACTTTCTTGATTATGTTTCAAACTGCATGTCTAATGTCCCACTTTCTTTTCATCCCACAAGGTCCATTATGTGGAAATCAAGGAGATTAGGGAAAAAGTTTCCTAGGTTTAACCTTCATGAAAAAAAATGATGATAAAATCCGAGCACTTAGAAACCTCTAAGAATATGATCCCTAGGGAAAGCAAGAGTACTTGAATTTGTCAAGGATATTTGTTTCCTCTAAGGGGTTTTAAATTTGAAGACCTCTGTGAATGTTTTTTTTTCAATTGTTTTGAGACCCAAGCAATGTATTTTTCATTTCCAAGCATATGTACAACCCTAGGATGAAGAGAAAATAGTTTATTGGGTTCCCACTTGGATGAATCCAACTACACATATTTTATGCAGATGACTAGATGCTTGATTGCACTGGCTCCCCTCCATGGCACACACTTCTCGGGTCAGTCAAGCATCAGTACCCATGAATCTCCCATGTCATACTTTTCATCAATAATAACAAAACCACATGTATAATGTGTGGCGGCTTTAAAGGACATGACCTTTTGTAC
The DNA here is from genome assembly GCA_007115665.2 of Sequoiadendron giganteum. NCBI lineage: Eukaryota > Viridiplantae > Streptophyta > Pinopsida > Cupressales > Cupressaceae > Sequoiadendron > Sequoiadendron giganteum. Next base: position 552,047,533 of record CM021106.1, read on the forward strand.
AAACAAAATAGATAAGGATTCTGCCTTCTAAACAAGGGGTTTTAGTTCAGACTCTCCATTCATGGAGCCTAATCCATACGACAAGAGACCATTTCTTCCCTTCTCATTGGAGCAAACGATGTGATACTGGCTTTTGTTCTAGTACCCAATTTTATATCCCGGTTGGAAATACACTTGGCTTTAGTGTGTTACCAGTTGGGTTGTTCCCTTGGGTGAGTACTTTTTCCCACAAGGCAGGCCCTCTAAGATAAACAAAAGTGAGAAAACATATTTCTTGTTTGATCAACCTTTTTTAAGAAACAAAGAGAGAACACACACAATAGGTTTACTCACACTGGCAATATTTTTTGTTCAGTTTTAAGTTCAAAAATCAAAATGTGAAGGAAATCTTTTAAACAAACTAATATCACCAAAAATTCTTTTGATTCTCAAGATCGTCGTGAAGCGTGAGAGAAGCACATACATTTTTTAAATGATATTAATTTGTGAAAAATATTGCTAAACATGAAAAACACTTGTTCATTTTAATCCCCAAGCAATGATTTTGATTTGTTTTAAAGCACCAAAATGAGATGTGAAGTTTATCTTGTCCAATTGTTAAAACCCAAATGAAACCTAGTGAGTTTCTAAGTTCAATTTTAACCAAGTTGAAAAGATCAAGTGAAATGGCTAATTTTAAACCCAAAAAGAAATATGAGCTGGTTCAAAACAAAAAACTAAAACAGTAATTGAAGACCTAAGCATTAAAAAATGCTTTATGAATTTCAAGTTTTAAATTCTCAATTTTCTCTCTGACTTCAATCTTGCTTCACCTTTGCTTGATTCCAATTCTTGATTCCGATGTCAACCTCCAATGCCAACCTGAATCAATTTATGCTACCCTTGATTGTCTCCATATAAATGAAGTCAAGCTAAGCCGCATTAAAATCTTGAGAAAGAGTTGTGCATATCTTATCAGTTCTCATAAAGATTAATCTAAACCTGCGTGGTGAGTATTAAGCTTGTGGACTGAATCTCCACTTTTCACACTTGTTTTCGGTGAAGCAATAAAGTTGTATTAAAGATAGTATGTGACTGAGATTTAACTCATACGCCTACCAAAGCCAATACAAATGATAGCCGCAAATTAATCATTGTGACTTTTGAAATCTGTGACCAACTATGGAAGACAAGACTGTAGTATATTAAACCATCCATAAGAGTTGCCTCCTAAAATGTAATTAGTAAATAGTGACATGAAAAACTCTTTGTAAGTGAATCATTATAAAAACATTGTGTTCTCTTTATGAGTGGTCAGAAATGCAATAATCTTTTTCACAGCAAAAGAAAACCTCGAAACCTACCATAATTAACATCCTTGAATTCTCTCGAGATGAAATCCTCACTACAGACAAGGTTTCCTATTGTAAGTAGGACTTATAACAAGATACTCCCCTTAAACACAATTCACACAACATCAAATATGTACAACATAATTTTGTTGAGATGGCGTAAGAGACCTTAAATATGCACAACATAATTTCCAACATTCTCTCCTATATGTGGGCTGGGGAAAGACAGTTCACGCGCTTGTCACAGTGGAGAAATTGAATGAACAACAGACAAGTAAGGAAGGGCAGTTGGAATTAATTCCATTGTTTACACTAAACAAAAAGGTTCTAGGCATGAAATTATGTATTCAGCATGAAACTTTCTCTAGAAGCTAAGCGCCAATATTCTAGGCTAGGAAAAGGGAAGAAAGGATGTCTCAAAATACATCTCCACCTTCAAGGCCAAAGTATCATGATTGTTGATAAAACAACATATCTGAAACGCTATAAACTCCAATTCTTATTTTATCTATCGCTACAACCACAATTACATCATTGGATTCTTGAAAGGAAATCCACAACAAGATTATCTTTGCTAGCAGTACAAATAAGTTTGGTTTAAAAACTTTCAAATATCAATGCTCCTTTATACTACCTAGGTCCTAATTTTTCTTTTATTTCAAACAATGACAGAAGAATGTTATAAATATTGCCTCAGACTCATTACATTTTGATATGATATTTCCAAAATTTAATAACATAGACAGTGGCTTACAAATTTTATTAAAACAACAGTTTTTAAGGAATGCGGTGACAGGTGAATTTTGCACAAAATGGGATGATGAAAAAAATTGGGTATTTTATTCTTTTAGAGAAAAATCAATTTGTAACTAGGGCCAAACTCAACAAATTTTGACTGTACACTCCCATAAACACCAATATTAGAGGCTAAGGAATAGGTTAAATGGTTCATAAAAAATAATCAGAAGCATCTTTTGATCTGATATTATTGTGACTGCTCTAACATATTTGCAGAAAGATGTGGTCATAGATATATGGCATATGAATTTTTTAAGAAATGACTAAACAAGTTGGTGTCTCACACATTCCAGGTAGTGTTGAATACTTTGATAATACTTAGCTTTAATATTTGCAGTATCATGCACTATAAATGTGGATCAATGAAGCACAATATATGATATTGATTTGGATGAAAATTGACCCATGTACTTTTAGTCATCAATGTAAAATGGGAGCCAATATTGGGCAGAGCGAAATCAGATGATGAGTTGGTGGAATGTTACAATCACATTAAATATAGACATCATAGTAATTTCCCCTATGCATTTTTCTATCACTGACGCAAAATCTTCTGGTTACTGTTTCAAGGATGGGAAATGTATTATGGAGGTTCTCAATCGCTCCTACAGTAGTACTAGCAATAATGGTCATAATCACAAAATCAACATTAGTCTACCATTTTGGTAGTGCACACAGAGGGATGAGGTTCAGAGTTCATTGATTCAACACATATCATCACTTAATAGATTTGATGACGATGATCTGGAGAAATACAAAAATATTATATGCTTCACCAGTCAGTTAGTCATTAACTCACATAGCAGCAACTTTGAAAAGTTTGAAATTATGGCACATTAAATCATCTTGAACAAACAAGTCAACAACTCATGCAAATCATACCACTATAGTTCATAAATAATTATCCTACAAATATTAATGTTTGAATCATGCGAATCTAGGAAATGGAGATCTATGATTGACAAGCCACCAATGTAAAAAGAAACCTGCTAAGCCATCAGTTGAAGATAGTATTAAAGTTGTCAGTGAAAATGTGACCTTCACAGTGCTTATAGGCTGGAGGTGACTTTATTTTTCCTATGTAGTTTGAAAAGCCTAGCCTTCCTAATCCTAGCTCGCAAGTGGCCAATATTGATTAATAGTAGCATTACAACATACAGAGCTCATTTTTTCCAGATATAGCACGAATAGTAGTTAAGATTTTTATTTTATTTTAAGAGAAAAAAATCGAAACATATCCTTGAAAAATTAGCATATTCAAATGACGCAAAGAGAAATTATATCCAATGCTGCAATCGGTCCAGATGAATCAAGGAAAATATATTCCCAAACATCCTGGGCATTGAATCAATAAGAGTTGTAATAGCTTATCTTGCCTAAAAATAACTTAAACACACAAAATTCAGTCGACCTCATGCATTATTTAAGTCAATCAAAACATGGTTTCCCTCAAGAAGTCAGCATAGTACATAATTCATATTCAGACAACAAAAGCACCCAACCTCTATGTAAATCCCCAACCCCGAGGTGTTGAGAGAAAGTGACTGGCATGCATACTCAATCAGTCCATTATCACTACTAAATAGCGATGTTTTACGTTACAAAAGACCATTGTGAACGCAATATTTTCTTGGTAAGTAAGGTGGTTTTTTTTTTTTAAACAAACAAAGTGTACATTTTCATCCTTCAAGCAAACATAAGTAACAAAATCAATGCAACGTCACCTACAAAACAAAAGGGTCAAATCCAAAAATTCTCACCAAAGAAATCCACAGATTTAAAATATTGTCATTTCTACAAGTAATTCTTATGAAGAAATATAAAGACTTTCGCCCTCCTTCTAGCGCTATTTTGTGGACATGAAAATTTTCAAATGTTAGTAAAATGACAAAAACAACATAATAGAAATACATATCCTTATGAAATAATACTCCATGTTTCAAAATGCAAACGAATCACAAAAATGATGAAAGCACATAAAACATGAAATAAACCTATTCCATAGTGGATTGGTGCTATCCTTTGTGTAGAAGGTAGCCCTTTCCCAATCCTTGATAAGCAAAATGAGATGATAGACAATGAGATGCTAAGTGAACTCAAGTTTCCTATAATGATAGTGCTCAAATTGTAGATGAAAAATGAGAGAAAATGCATTGAACTTATAGGAGAAGTTGAGAGAGGAGATACCAAGATTGAGAAATGTGGGACTAACTCCCATCAAATGAGAGAAATCCACTTGTCACGATGGGATTGGCCCATGATTGTTCAAGTTTTGGCTAATGTGCCCATTTCAAATTTGAAAATGGCAATAAATGAATATGGTCGAGGGTTTTGGGGGGGATTTTGGTTTGGCCAAAAAAGTCAAACAGGGGAGTTAATGAGGGCATATTCCTTGGGAATATGTCTTTGTGAGGAAAATAGGGGTTTTAATAGATCAAATTACATGATTTATTGTGCAAGTGGATGGGACATGGATTAGTCTTAGCATTAATTAGGTATTTAACTAATTAAGCTAGTGCTTAGTTGATTGTGATGTTTGATTTGCATTTTTGGGTTTATTTTAAATCAAATGCGACGAAAACGGATATTAGCCATTTAATTAAATACATGTGATTTAATTAAATGAAGAGACTTTATGAGATTGATTAATTAATTTGATTTAATTAATTGAGAAGAAAATGATCAACTATGATGTTTAATCAATAATGTTGATTTTGCATGTCTACACCTAATTACACAAAACTTTACTTCCTTTAAGAAATTATTCAAACTTCCCCCAACTCATCAAGCAAACAAATAAATTTTGAAAACAAAAGAAACAACATCAATGCTACACTTTTTCTTTCATTTGACTAAAAACTAACCACCATTTGAGTGCAATTTGATTCGCAAATAAGATATTAACATTGTTAATTAGAAACCAACATGACCATGAATTTTACAAACCACGTATGTTTATAGAAATTCAGGGATAAAATGCATTTGGAACCTTAACTCATGTTACTTCCAGGCAATCTGGAAAAGATCATTTGAGTATTTTATTTTTCCTTCCAAAAAGTGTAGTAAAGTTACGTCTTAATGCTTCTTTTTTCTTTCTCATTGTTCACATAAGACGCCTTAAAATATTACTTGACTATATGATATGTCCATTCATTATTCATTATGTTATTTTTGGTAGAAGAACCATATTAATTATGCACATTATAGGTTATATCCCATGAAGGTACACAAAACAAGAAAAAAACAACTGTCAAAATTAAATTTTAGAGGGAATCTCTGTACATGTTAGGATTTTATATAGGGGAAAAGGAGCACCTGTTCAACTTTTGTTGTTTTATCTCACTTGCATAAGGAAATTTTATGACACTACCTTTTTGATTTATCAACTTCCAATATAAAATAAAATCTAGTCTTAAATTTTAAAAAACATAATCAAAACATATCTTAAATTAAAATGAAAAGATTATTCCACATGCTTTTGGGAGCTAGGAAATATCCACATGTTATGTCTCTCCTACTGCATTGAATTTTTCTACTTCTATCGCATTTCATTCCAATTAAAATATAGTACCTAGAACTCCAACTTAATGATACAATAATGATATTGTGTCCAACTTTGTTTTTGATTATGTAAGTAGCATTTATACAGTGTTGTACCATTTACACAGAGATCCCTTAAGGTCATAAAGGAATCTTGTTCAAAAAACTATCAAAAATTCATAATAAAAAAATGGAAATAGGACACAAACACAACATATTAATAGTACAACCTCAGTAACACCTAGACCATAACACTAACTATCTACATTTTCCTATTTCTTAATTAGGAGGTTTAAGACATCATCCCCAATCTAGTTGGGACCTTCCCCAAAAATATTTTTATCTGCTTCTTGCTTGATGACATCAGATAGAGTGACAACAAATTTGTGTATCATTTAAATAGTGAACCGAGCCAGACAGTTGAATTTTTTCTCTAGTTTAATAACTGGAACCTGCTACACACTAGGGTTCTTGTTCTTTCCCTTCCCACTCTGGATCTGCGCATCCCTGCCAGCTCTGGAATCAGAGGAGTGGGTGGAGTCCTCCTTAAGAATCTAGTTCAGATCAGAGAAATTACTTAGGCCCTCCAAAAGAACTTCTTCCATCTCAATAGTGTCATTTTCGCCTTCAGTCTTGCTGCTCGTCTACTCTGAATCACTAGAAATCTCATCAACCAATGCATTTTTTTTATTCTTCGCTAGTCTGTGGGACCTCCTCAAACTATTTTGCTCCATTTCCACCTCAATGCTCACAGCTGCCATGGTGTCTCCCTTATATTCTTTCTCCTTGACACTTCTCCCTTCACTCTCAGTGGCTAGCAAGTCCACCTAGCCCAACAAATCTTTTTTTACCTTCCTCTTAGTAGTGGGTCTTGTAAGACCCCACCTTGCATGTGTTTAGTAAAGATCTAATATCTTTTATATGTTCTTAAATATATGGTAAGATGTATATTTTGGATGAAAAATAGTATGATTATTTGATGATATTCTTTCTTTTCATTCTGACATTTTATTTATGTTACTATGAAGGAGTTAAGAATCGTAAATTGTGAATATGAGTTGAAATTGTAAATGAAATGGTTGCAAAATTAAATACTATTTTAGCTATCAAATTTATGTGATATACATTTTTTTCTTATGGTTTCATTGGTAATGTGCAAGAAAGGATGAGTCAGTACGAAAAGGGAAGATCATTGAGTAGATCAAAAGACATTTTCTTGTGGTGATGAATTTGACCCCATTTTGAGGATTAGAAGGAAATCCAGTAGCAAGTTGATAGAGTAAGGTGGTAAGGGTTGGATATAAAAGGGATGATTTATATTTTGGGTTGAGAGGGTATTTATTTTTGTTCCAAGTGAGTTGTAAGTTGGTGGATAAGGTTTAGAAACCATTATCCAAGTTAAAATTCGGATAGGTTCTTACATGGGTCTTTAAAGAGGGTTGTTGGTCAATTTCTTTAGTTGGGATACAAAATGAAGCCCTCTAGGGTCTATACCATAGTGGTATGGGTCAAGTAGGCATACAATAGTGCCCCTAGGACATGATTTGACCCCTAAAAAACATTCATAATGAAGAGTGACGAATTTGGAGAAGAGGATGGGATGGAAAGATTGAGTGGTTGTCCAAATGCGTGTTCGCATTAATGGATAAAATACCTTCCTTGATGGAGAGAGGTACACTCCACACCTCCCCATTCAAGATTTACAATTTTTTTAAACTTATATATATTTGGAGAGGAAAGATGAGGGTGGTGTTACCCAGTTATTCTTTTGGAGAACTTTAGTGAAGAGGGTCATAACAATGAGAAGATGAGAGGAGTCCTTCTGGGGATAGAAAGGAAGGATAAAAGATCTAATTTCCTCACCTAAAGAAAAGAGATAAGTTTCCCTTCACTTCCATTTTCCCTTTTATTTATTTTTTGTAAGAAAGTGGTATCTTGCATGGATCATGGTTGAAATGGAGAGTAGAGAACCTAGATACATGAGGTTTGGTGCTATTCTATTCTTATTCCTTTGCAAAAAGAAAAAAAGTTAAAAAGGCTCCATGCATCATCGTGGAGCTAAGAGACTTCCTTGCTCAGGGGTATGGCTAGAGCCCATGAGGCTCCATGACGCCATTGTATTAGGGTGGAGAGCAATCCCTTGTTTATTGGTATGTATAGATCATTTTTTCTCTCAATATTACATAATATTTTGTTTAAAGAGGAGAGTTTCAAATATGTCCAATGAATAAATGAGAAAAGAAAGATTATCCTTTTGTATGCATTCTTTACAAATTTATTTTGGAGAAAAAAAGAAAGATGTTGGTTGATATACATAAAACAAAGACAAACTCTTATCTCCATTTGAAATAATGTAAGGAAGGAATACATAGAACTCTATTTATTTTAAAACGAAAGATAGATCTTCATAATTTCATTGTTGCCAAAATTCATGTGTAAGTTGGTTTACAATTCTATAGAAAATGAGGGCATAAATAAGATTTTGATACTATTCTATTTCATTATCAAATAGATTTAACTATTTCATTCAGATGTTAAATCGCAAAGACTATCCCAAAGAGGAAAGAATGAATTAACTTATTTATGTTTTTAAAAAGTCTCTAGAAAGCTTTTTTTTAAATATTAAAATTTATGCTTCTGTTGAGCAGAAACCATGGTATAAAGAAAGGTTGTACATTCTAAAAAATGTATATCTTATTTTGTGCTAAAATAATATATGCGATTGTGGACAACCCCACATTTAGACCTAAAATGGGGAGACTCTACTTTCTTGGGTGTTTGCTTTAAAGCATAATTTATATCATACCTAAAATGAGAATGAGATATAATTTTTTCTAAAGAACACCAATTGCTCTATTTCAAATAAATATATGCTACCCATTTTAAAATGACATTTTGCAAAGTTGTTTTGTAGGAGTAGATGACCCCTATTAACAAAAAATGATTCATTGTCGTAATGTAGGTGTGTAAAGTGTGAATATTCTAGCTTTGTGGCCTAACCTTGCCTGTAATAGTTGGAAACATATATAATTTATTTACCTACTAAAATAGATTTGCGTAGATTAATAGACTTTTACATTCATATAGGGTTAAAATAGGAGAAACTTAATTTTAATAGCCATTTTATTTGTATATGTCAAACCACATAAAATTAGCCTAGTTTGTAACTAGAAAAGAGCTATCGGTCAAAGTTAAATAAATATATATACTTGTGGACTAAATATTAAATGAAAATACATTAGTATGCACTTTCAGTTTGTTCTAAATATCTCCTAAAATAAAGTTCCAAAAAAAAGTGATGAAATAGAATAATAAACCAAAAAGAAAGGAAACTTTTGCAAAAAGAACTACAAGGTAACTAGTCTATATAGCCTTGTCCCTCTCTTAATTTCAATATGATTCTTTCTCCAGAGTAGAGAAAAAAAAAAGGACAGATCTTAAGCAAACAAATGGTTGCTGCCTATCACCATTCCTCCTATTGGATAAAAATAAACCCAACTACAATGGACAAAGAAGAAAACACAAACCAGATACAAAATAAAATGGACAACAAGAAGAGGAGGCAAAATATTTTCTTGTTTCATTCAACTAAACCAAAAAGATTACTAACTTCAATGCTTACATACAAAACACTCAAAGCAAGGCTATGTACATTCCTTCATACAAAAACTGTGCAAGTTCTGGAGCAAACTAGTTGCTGCTGTGTGCTGCTGTGAACATACTGGAGCACTGTCCTCTATCAATGTTCTGGAGCACTTTCCTTTGCTGCTGCAGGTTCACCTGAACATTCCTCCTTTCATTCTTCTGCTACTCTCTTTCTTCTGTCTCTTACATTCTTCTTTTTCTTCTCTCTTTTTTCTCTAACTGAAAAACATTCTATTATGTTCTTTTGTCTTTCTCAACCTTTTCCAAAATTGGTGCTCAATTCAAATTCACCTACCAAGAGTTAATTCTCTACCAAGATTAATTGGCCAGCATGGAGGTCAGACATGACAGGTGGAGGATCCCTATGGATCATTTCAAACTGTGCAATTAATGCACTTGGTTGGTGGCTATGAAAGATTAATATTTCCAACACTCCCCCTTAATCTTGAGCCTTTTTGATTTACATCACTATCCAAAACTTTTGGAGCATAAGTTCCAGAGCATATGCCTTTCTCTAAAGTTCTGGAGCATGTTCCATTTTCTGCGTTTCCCTGAACACAAGTTCTGGAGCATCTTTGTTTTTCTGTTCTTACCAGAGCCAAAGTTCTGGAGCATTCCTGCATACCCAGCCTATCTCTTAGGTGTTCAAAGGAGTCTTTTGACAATGCCTTTGTGAAAATATCAGCGAGTTGCTACTCAGATCTGCAAAACTGAAGCTTGATCTCTCCATGCTCCACCAACTCCCTTATGAAATGGTAATGGATTTCTATGTGCTGGCTTCATCCATGAAAGATGGGATTCTTGGTCAAGGCGATAGAAGATACGTTGTCACAAAATATGGTTGTACCATCTTCTTGCTACTCATTCAAATCTGCAAGGATTCTTCTAAGCCAAATAGCTTGGCATGTTGCTGCATTTTCTGCAATGTATTCTACTTCAGCCGTGGAGAGATAAACTATGGGTTGCTTCTTTGATGCCCATGATAATTCTCCTAAACCCATGTGGAATGCATATCCCAAAGTACTTTTTTCTGTCATCTACATTTCTTGCCCAATCACTGTCTGTGTACCCAACAAGTTGAAACTCATTAGTGGCGGTATACATAATGACATAGCCTTTCGTGCTATTGACATACCTTAAAATTATTTTTCCTGCTTGCTAGTGTGCATCCTTAGGCTGCTCCATGAACCTAGAAATCAGGCTTACCACATACATCAGATCGGGTCTTGTTGCTGTCAAATACATGAGGCTTCCAACCATGCTCTTATAGAGGGTTGGGTTAACATCTTTGCTGCTGTCCTCTTTGCTTAATTTCGGACTTGTAGCTATTGGAGTTGTGGCTGGTTTGCTATCCAACATTCTAAATCTTTTCAAGATTTGATTAGCATAACTTGTTTGACAAATAAAGATGTCATCATCTTTTTGTTGGACCTCTATGCCTAGGAAATATTTTAGCAAACCTAGGTTTGTCATTTCAAACTCATTTTTCATTGCCTCTTTGAAATCAGCAATGAAAAGATTACTATTACCTATGAAAATTAAATCATCTACATAAAAAACAGCAATAAGTATCTCACCATTGGCTACCTTGATGTAGAGTGTGGGCTCACTACCACTTTTGTTGAAGCCATTGCTCAAAAGGTATGTATCAATTCTGTTGTACCATCCTCACGGTGCTTGTTTCAACCTGTAGAGAGCTTTCCAGAGCCTATAGACTTTGTCTTCTTTCCCTGTAATTTCGTAGCCAAGTGGTTGCTCCACATACACCTCTTCTTTCAGTACTCCATTCAAGAAGGCTAACTTTACATCCATTTGTAGTACTTTCCATTTGTGTTGGGTTGCAATTGCTAGGACTGCCCACACTGTTTCCAGCCTTGCAACTAGTGTAAAAGTCTCATCAGAGTCTCTTCCAGGCTACTATTTATATCCATCAACAACCAGCCTTGCTTTATGCCTTTCAATCTTACCATCAACAGTGCATTTGGTCTTATAGACCCACTTAACTCCAATGGCTAATTTCCCTTTGGGTAAATCAGTGAGCTCCCATATTTTGTTTCTCACTATAGCATCCAGCACTTCATCCATGGTGTTACACCATTTTTCTTCTTTCACAACTTCTTCAAAATACATTGGATCACTATGAGAAAACAAAGAAAAATCCAAATTCTCATCAAAATCTTCATACCTTGTGTTGTCATAAATTTCCCTCATGCTTCTAGTCTCATGTGGCATCAATGATGCAAGCATAGGGTCTGAATTTCTGGAGTTGCTTGACTATTGTTCTTCTAAAGAAGACTATTGTTGTATATTTTCAGAGCATCCTCCCTGCTGAAGGGTTTCGGAGCTGCTGCTGCTGTTTTTTCAACTATCACCTTGCTACAAGGTTCCAAAGCATCTTCCTTCTGCAACTTCTTCATCCTCAAAAGGTATTGAAACAAAAATACCTATGTTTCTATCAATTGTTTCATCCCATGATTCATTTTCAATGAACTCAACCTCCCCACTGATCACCACTTTCTTGGTGATGGGATTGTACAATCTATAGGCTTTGGATTCTTCACTATAGCCTATGAAAATGAATTTTTCACCTTTGTCATCACACTACAGGATTTCTGATGGCCTTTCGTCAGAATCTCGATGAAACATTGTCGGTCGACCGACGATTAACAGAAGTCAGTGTCACTCGAATTTCATCTACATCCCGACGGGCTACAAAACATCGACCTCATGACGCATGCTCGTCGGAACCGTTATGCCAGCTTAGTCGATCACGTGACAAATAGTGCTCGGATGACGAGAGGCATACCTTCGCCAAACCATCCAATTAACAACTTAAGTCCGTCGCCATTACAACACAAATTTGACGTATTGGCAATATGGTTGAGAGATCAATATTGTTATAGAGATCAAAATTGCCTGAGAAGATATTTTGGGAGGATTGGATTTTTGTCTTAGCGATAACTTTTCATCGTCAACATACACATCTTGTCTCATCGACAAAGCACAAGGGAAGCATATCAGCAAGACATATATTATCGGAGTATGTTTTGAAGGTCTACCCGAGCAACTATATGACGCTGATAAGATTACATTGGCAGGAGTCTTGGAGACATAATTTAGATTGAAATAGCAACAGAAGTTCATCGAATGAGTGACGAAATAGGCAAGTCATTACGGTGAAACTTCATCAGATAGATTGCAAATTCGTTAGACGTTTTTACGGTTCATCGTATATTCGAAGAGAAAGTGCACTTTTAAAAAAAAAACCTATTCATTGAAAGATCAAGACAATTACAGCGATCAAAATTTCTTGAGAAGATATATTGGGAGGACTGGTTTTTTATCTCAGCGATAACTTTTCATCGGCGAGATAGACATATTGTCTCACTGAGGGAAGCATATCAGCAAGACATATATCATCAGAGTAAGTTATGAATGTCTACCCGAGTAGCTATATGACGCCAATAAGCTTACTTCAACTATATGATGCCGATAAGCTTACTTCGGCATGAGTCTTGGTGACATAATTTAGATTGAAATAGAGATAGAAGTTCATCGAACGAGCAATGAAATAGGCAAGTCATTACAGCGAAACTTCATCAGATACATTGCAAATTCATCGGACGCTTTTTGAGGTTTGTCGTACAATTGACGAGAAAGTGCACTTTTTAAAGAAAAACCTATTCTTTGAAATGTAGGCATATCGATGAAAGATGAAGACTATTACAACGATCAAAATTTCCTGAGAAGATATATTAGGAGGACTAGCTTTCTATCTCAATGATAACTTTTCATCGGTGAGATACACATATTGTCTCATTGAGGGAAGCATATTGGCAAGACATATATCATCGAAGTAAGTTCTGAAGGTCTACCCGAGCAGCTATATGACGCCGATAAGATTACATCGGCAGGAGTCTTGGTGACATAGTTTAGATTGAAATAGCGACAAAAGTTCATCGAACGAGCGATGAAATAGGCAAGTCATTACGGTGAAACTTCGTTGGATGTTTTTTCGGTTTGTCATAAATTCGATGAGAAAGTGCATTTTTTTTTAAAACCTATTCGTTGAAAGATCAAGACTATTATAGCGATATGAGGCCTATTTGTAGCAGCAATAATGATAACTATTTTCTTGGCTATCATATAATCCATCTCCATCAACAAAGCTTTGAAATGAAATCCACACACAACACAATGTTCATAGTGAAAAGTTACCACTTTCTTTCATCTTTGCAGATTGGTTTGATGCTTCAAACGATGCATTTCTTATATTGAAAAGTGCATTACTTACCTTTTTGAGCTTCTCTTTGTTTTGAGAGTAGTTTAATAATCTCTACTTAACAGGGCCAACCACGTGAAGGTGGAAGCTCATTTGGCCCTTCACCCCCCCCCTCCCCCCCGCCTTCACATCACTCTCAATTCCCCATACCTGATCATATAACATTGATCATTCATTCATCCATTAATAACATATAACATTCATTCATTCATCCATTAATAACATAGAACATTCATTCATTAAGATATAACATTTTTTCATTAACATATTCAAATTCATTCATTAACATATTTCATTTTTTCAGTTTTTACATATTATCAAAAATATGGCTGTCATAATATGATTACAATCACTTTTTTTTTTGTTTCTTTTTTGTAGCTAAAAAAAGCTAAAGTGGAGTATCGTTTTAAAAATCATCTGTCCCCCCTTGAGTTGTTTCGAGCTCTGCTCATGATCTTAATGTACGCCTAGTCGTGTACTCAAAACGACGTGGATGTGGTTGCAAGGGCAGGTCTACTGCAATAGCAAAGAAATGTTAAATTGATATGTTTTATTATTATTGTTACACGTATTTCATTAATCAAAAGAACATCAGAGTGGTGCTCTTTACCTGATTGGGCCACATCATGTTCTTGATATTGTCTTATAGCCTCATGCTCAACATGTTGAACACCCTCTAAATCCTGATCTAGAGTTGAAACATGAAACATTACATTAATTAATAGACCAATTGAAATTAAAAATGTTTAAAAGAACATTAGAGTGGTCCTACTTACCTGATGGAGCCACATCCTATTCCTGATCTTGTCTAGGCTGATCATGCTCAACATGTTCATCACGCTCTACATGCTCTAAAATTGAAACACAAAAGGTTACATTCATTAATACACTAAATGCAATTAAAGATGTTTAATTGTATTAATCCATTATATGTTTTGTATAGCACATGAATACATCTAGTACCAGGATGCACACCATGGCCTTCATCGGTAGGTTGCGCTCCACCCTCACCAGGATGCATTCCAATGTCATGTGTAGGATTATCATTGCTTATCTATGTAAAACACATAGGCACATTATTATGGTGGAAATTAATATTGAACAGATTGCACAAGTATTCAATTTGAAATCAACTTTATTGAGTTTATTTACCCACGTGTTGGATGCAGTGGAAGATTGTGTCTACCCAGTCGAGACTCTTAGCTGTTCAATCAGGGCTCCATAGCCTTGGTCGAAGGTAATCTTTACGTCCTCTTGTGTGGGCACTCTGTTGAAATCAAAGCCCTGCATTTTTGCATGTGATCATGAATTTTTCTTCTATGATGTGATAAAACCAAAATTGTTTGCAATTTATTATTTGGATGCAATATTTCATTTATTGATGCTTACAAATCATGCGGCTACTTTCATATAACCACCAGAGCCAAGTTTGTGCTGCCCGTGTTTTTCTAGTCTTGCCTTTGTTACCTTCGATGTGTCGGCTAGCCTATGAAAAATTTGAAATACATTAGATTATGTAAAAAGAAAGATTAATCAGTATATAATTAAATTGTTGATAGTATTACATACCTCCCTTGGCCCGGTAGTATCTTTCCTTTCTTCTTTTTAGCCTTCTCCTTTCCATCTGACACCAAGTGCTTTCACTCCCTTTTTGAAATCATGGGGGGACGCTCGTACTTTCTATTCTTCTCTAAATGTGACCTATATTGGTCCCTCACATACTTTAGATAGGTACCAACTTTCTTAAGGATCTTGGTTCGGTTGAATATTTTACCACTGAACAACACAACTAAAAGGTTAATGAGCTCATCTTTTAAATCTTGATTTTGGGCATTCCACTATGTACGTATGGTGGGCCCCAAGAGCTCCACTGAAATATCACTTAGATTTTTATAAAAAACATCATTTCCTACAATTATAATGTAGGAAAATATTGCCATTTTGTAAATCAATATATTAGGGCGCTATCCCCACCGTTAGCACTTACTTAAAAATAATAATAATAATTAAAACATTTTAAAGTACCTGGGACCTTCTCTATCTTTATGGGAAGGAAATCCTCGGTCACCACAAATGTGACTGGCAATTTTCCTGTACTAGTAATACGGGAAGATCTAGGAAATGCTGCTAAAACATCACTAGTAGTAGTGGCCTCTGCATCCATAGGTACTGACACATGTAGTGGCATGTGTTCGCTGCCAGAGGGTGGACTACCGAATGCCCGCATGGTATGTGCTGCCAACATTTCAAATGACAATATAGGCACAGATGATGGGGTCAGATGATGTGTTGTATGCGCAGGAAGATCAGGATCGACACTTGTACCATCCAATACTTCCTAGGAAACACTTACAGTACCTTGATCACGGCCAGTAGCATGATCATGAGGACGCAAATAATCTTGTAGAAACAACACATATTTTAGTTCATGACATAAAAGAGTACAAAATATAAAACCATGAATGAAATTATGTTATAATTAAAGATCTCATGATAGCTTACTTCCAAGTTTTGTGCTCTCTCAGACAATATTTTAACCCTTTCTCTTATCTCATCTGTTTGAGGCACTACAAATACCAACTGAAGGATTTCTTGATTGCATTTTTTTTGGGCCTTCCTCATCATATCCATAGGGTTTGTGGAAAATGTGATGTCATCATCGCATAATAGTGACTGCACCTCCATATGGATGCTCTCCTGTATTGCTGGTGCCTTTCCCCGATCAGCCAACTGCAACAAGAATATTAAAAATATTATCAAAATTAACCCAATAAACTCATGAAAAAAACATAATAATAAAACATTTTCCTCGTATCTAATTTGTACAATTACAATGACATAAACCTGTCAGATAGAAGCACCTGAAGATGGATTGCAATCTATGCTCTAGGCGGGAGCCTTCCTCATATGATCAATGTCCCGCTGTGACAAAAATTAAATATTAAAAACATTACCGAAATGAAACCAATAGACTTATGAAAAAAATAATAATAATAAAATGGTATATTGGAGTCATTAATTGGAGGTTGGGTAAAATGGTATATATATAGTACATACCACACCCATAGTAATTGTGTTTGTATCTAAGTGATTCAAATTGTAATCGATTAGCAACTCTTCCCCAACAGTTATTGATTTTATCGCACATATGAATACACGGTTTCCCTCTCGCGCCTCAAATATACAATTGGGTTGCTTATTTGTTGACCCAGGTCATGTACTATTTATAAATCCTGCAATATTCCCTGATGCTTTTGGCCTCCCGTCAATGTACCTAGCCACTCCTTTATTTTGATCCTTATCTTTTAGTTGTATATAGTTTGCTAATAGTGCATAGGTACGCATACTTCGTGTATATCGAACCAGCTACATCCAATCTTTGTAACTGTAATAGGGTCCAACATACTCCATCAACTTAGTAACTTTGTCATAATAGACTTTTATGCCGTCCATGCAAAATAGGCCCAAACCATGTAATGACGATGGTGCTATGCGATATATCCTCTCATTGACACAAAGATCAGTGTTTATTGGAGGAAGTTCCTTGGCTACCCATTGCTTCCATAGATGTTTGTACCTCAAGGGCACCTCGATGTCGCCTATTCTCTCATCATCATAAGAACATGACCCCCCTTTAGTAAGAAAAAATTCCATGTGTTTACGGAATTTTCTTCTAATCTTTTGACCTCTAGTTGATCTCCCTCTTTTAGACCTACTACATGTCTCGCTTTCCTCTTCTCTTCCTGAATTTCCCTCGCCTGAGGGAGAAAAATTTGACAAATACCTATTTTGTGGTGCCTGCACTCATAAGGATGTTGGATGAAGTTCTTTCATGGTGATGTGATCCGAAGGTGACATTATGATTAATTTATCATTTCATCGCTAGAAATTGATAGGTTATAAGGTAATCAAGTCTTGATAGATTGCAAGTTATTGTTACTACCGTCCAAATGTGTCCATGACAAATCAAATCTACTTAAAGTCTTTGTGCAACATCTTTGCAAGCATAAAGTAACTTCAAAATGATAGTTTTGAGTTAGTTCTTTCTTCTTTCAGCAAGTATTGTAGCTCATTTTTGGAGCTTTCAAGAAAAAGATAGCATTGTAACTCATTTTCAAAGACTTGTACTCAACTGTATTTTTATCTTTCAATATATAAAAGCAAGCTATTTTTCCTTCTCTCTTGTCTAAACTTAGCCATGAAATAGGACAACCATAAAAAAGGTAGAAAGGTTTGAAGAATGGAGTCATGATAATATTATATCAACCTTATTGGGTTCTTTGAAAGAAGAAGAAAACCATGAAGTTCCAAATTAATTTCTTGTACCACAAGAGCACCATAAGAGTAAGATGAAGGATATGATCACACAAAAAGATGAAAAAGGAAAAACCAATCTAAAGCTTTCAAGGGGATGTCCTATCGGGCATCTAACTAGGATGGAAACTAGCATTGCATCACAAGTCATTATTGCACCCAAGCATGAGGACTCTATCCTACTATCCTATCCATTTTAAGATAACATGAATGGTAAGTGGATTTGTGGATTTGTTTTCTCCATTTATGAGGCATTGCAATAGTTGGTTAAACATCTATCATTTCTTCATTTCCTCTTTGATGCTGACAAACATATGGAGCATTACAAGTTGAAAAGAAAGGGTAGCTACTTTCATGAACCAGTTAATATTTTTATTTAGGTATTCCTTTCCTCTGTTAGTCTAGGTTAGGATAGTTTTTGTTTTAAGTGAATAAGTTTTGTTTGCATAGCTAGTTTGTTTTGAGTCATTTTGTAGGTTGAATAAGGTTGGTAGGTGTTATGTGGTGGAGCTTTTATTTTCCTTCCCTTTGGGGTGCTTTTATCTTCATTATTTTTCTACTGGTCTGGTATTTGGGGGTTTTTCCTTTCTAGCCGTTGACTTGCTATCAGCAGTACTCAGTCACTTAAGTCATGTTTTATCCCTTTTGGCTGTTACTTCACTGGCCCCTTTTACCTATCCTTTCAGTTTTGTATTTTGACTTATGCGTCCCTGTGGTTTTAGGCCTATTAACCTTTACAACGTAACCTTCGAATTGTTTTTTGACCCCGTGGGTTATTTCCCCATTTGTCTAGTGGTCCCCTTTCTTTAAAGTAAATATTTCACATGTGCAGATTTGTATTAGCTGACGGATGCAGGAACTATGATCTTAACCATTCATCACACACCTCACAAGGTTTGTGCTTGCATCACAGAAAATGCTGCGAGGCTTGTGAGATGCTGCCACTTGTTGTGTAACTTGGTGGGGCTAGTTTTTGAGTGTTGATTGATGAATGGGTGATGATGTTGACAGCTGTGTACTATTTGATGCATCTGGAGCATCCCTCGCTGACCTCGTGCAATTAAAACTTCAGTTTCAATAATGTTGTGAGGTACGCAATGTGTTGATGCATGGGCACCGGTGTTATCGATTAACGAATGAGGTGGGACCCGTTCCATGCTGATATGGTACCTAATACGTAATATTCTTGCTCGCTTGCTGACTGGAAGGAGGATGTGTCATTTTCAAACTGCTGTTGACCAAATCTGGACCGTCCATCTGCCCAACTGTATCTTTGATCAATGACATGTTTTCAAACAAACTGGTGCTGTACTACAGCTGTTATATCTCACGCGAGCAAATAGTAATGGTCAAGTTCGACTTGGCCTACATAATTAAATGCTAAATAACTAGTGGATTGCTATTTCAGTGTTACATTCTAGTTGATAAGAACTCCTCGGTGTTTAGAAAAGTGGCTATTATCTCAATTCTCCATTATCGTGACAATTGAGACACTGCAAGATAAATAGTAAGTGATACAAACTCCTTCTTTTGTAATTTCAGAATATATTAGCATTGCCTATTATTAATAATTGGCAATTGTGTCCTTTTCGATTCCTAGTGAATTGTCAAGCGAATTGGCTGCTACAGCTTATATAGGTCATTGCTAGTGATTTGTGTGCATATAAATTTTTTTTCTATAACGATAGTCGAGAATAGGGTGTAATTGTTTGTTTTTCTTTAAGAAAACCCTAGTTCAAATCCCCTTCTGTTTAAAATATATAGCATCCAAGGCACGAACATTAGAGTGGTCCTACTTACCTGATGGAGCCACATCATGTTCCTGATCTTGTCTATCCTGATCATGCTCAACATGTTGATCACGCTCTACATGCTCTAAAGTTGAAACACGAAAGGTTACATTCATTAATACACTAAATGCAATTAAAGATGTTTAATTGTATTAATCCATACTACATTTTGTATAGCACATGAATACATCTAATACCGTGATGCACACCATGGCCTTCATCGGCAGGTTGCACTCCACCCTCACCAGGCTACATTCCAATGTCATGTGCAGGATTATCATTGCTTATCTATGTAAAACAAATAGGCACATTATTATGGTGGAAATTAATATTGAACAGATTGCACAAGTATTCAATTTGAAATAAACTTTATTGAGTTTATTTACCTGCATGTTGGCTGCAGTGGAAGATTGTGTTTGCCCAGTCGAGACTCTTAGCTGTTCAGTCAGGGCTCCATAGCCTTGGTCGAAGGCAATCTTTAGGTCCTCTTGTGTGGGCACTCTGTTGAAATCAAAGCCCTGCATTTTTGCATGCGATCATAAATTTTGCTTCTATGATGTGATAAAACCAAAATTGTTTGCAATTTATTATTTGGATGCAATATTTCATATATTGATACTTACAAATCATGCGGCTACTTTCATATAACCACCAGAGCCAAGTTTGTGTTGCCCGTGTTTTTCTAGTCTTGCCTTTGTTTCCTTCGATATGTCAGACAGCCTATGAAAAATTTGAAATACGTTAGATTATGTAAAATGAAAGATTAATCAGTATATAATTAAATTGTTAATAGTGTTACATACCTTCCTTGGCCTGGTATTATCTTTCCTTTCTTCTTTTCATCCTTCTCCTTTCCACCCGACACCAAGTCCTTTCACTCCTTTTCCGGAATCATGGGGGGACGCTCGTACTTTCTATTCTTCTCTAAATGTGACCTATATTGGTCCCTCACATACTTTAGATAGGTACCAACTTTCTTAAGGACCTTGGTTCATTTGAATGTTTTATCACTGAACAACACAACTAAACGATTAATGAGCTCATCTTTTAAATCTTGATTTTGGGCATTCCATTGTGTACGTATGGTTGGCCCGAAGAGCTCCAATGAAATATCACTTAGATGTTTATAAAAAACATCATTTCCTACAATTATAATGTAGGAAAATATTTCCATTTTGTAAATCAATATAATAGGGCACTAGCCCCACTGTTAGCACTTACTTAAAAATAATAATAATAATTAAAACATTTTAAAGTACCTGGGACCTTCTCTATCTTTATGGGAAGGAAATCCTCGGTCACCACAAATGTGACTGGCAATGTTCCTGTACTAGTAATACGGGAAGATCCAGGAAATGCTGCTAAAACATCACCAGTAGTAGTGGCCTCTGCATCCACAGGTACTGACACATGTAGTGGCATGTGTTCGCTGCCAGAGGGTGGACTACTGAATGCTTGCATGGTATGTGTTTCCAACATTTTAGACGATAGTATAGGCATAGATGATGGGGTCGGATGATGTGTTGTATGTGCAGGAAGATCAGGATTGACACTTGTATCATCCCCTACTTCCCAGGAAACACTTGTAGTACCTTGATCACGGCCAACAGCATGATCATGAGGACGCAAATAATCCTGTAAAAACAACACATATTTTAGTTCATGACATAAAAGAGTACAAAATATAAAACCATGAATGAACTTATGTTATAATTAAAGATCTCATGACAGCTTACTTCCAAGTTCTGTGCTCTCTCAAACAATATTTTAACCCTTTCTCTTATCTCATTTGTTTGAGGCACTACAAATACCAACTGAAGGATTTCTTGATTGCATTTTTTTTGGGCCTTCCTCATCATATCCACAGGGTTTGTGAAAAATGCGATGTCATCATCACATAATAGTGACTACACCTCCATATGGATGCTCTCCTGTACTGCTGGTGCCTTTCCCCAATTAGCCAACTGCAACAAGAATATTAAAAATAGTATCAAAATTAACCCAATAGACTCATGAAAAAGACATAATAACAAAACATTTTGCTCGTATCTAATTTGTACAATTACAATGACGTAAACCTATCGGATAGAAGCACCTGAAGATGGATTGTGATATGTGCTCTAGGCCAGAGCCTTCCTCGTATGATCAATGTCCCGCTGTGACAAAAATAAAATATTAAAAACATTACTGAAATGAAACCAATAGACTTACGAAAAAAAACATAATAATAAAATGGTATATTGGAGTCATTAATTGGAGGTTGGGTAAAATGGTATATATATAGTACATACCACCCTCATAGTAATTGTGTTTGTATCTAAGCGATTCAAATTGTAATTGATTAGCAACTCTTCCCCTACAGTTATTGAATTTATTGCACATACGAATACACGGTTTCCCTCTCGCACCTCGAATATACAATTGGGTTGCTTATTTGTTGACCCAAGTCATGTACTATTTATAAACCCTACAATATTCCCTGATGCTTTTGGCCTCCTGTCAATGTACCTAGCCACTCCTTTATTTTGATCCTTATCTTTTAGTTGTATATAATTTGTTGATAGGGCATACCTACGCATACTTCGTGTATATTGAACTAGTTGCGTCCAATCTTTGTAACTGTAATAGGGTCCAACATACTCCATCAACTTAATAACTTTTTCATAACATACTTTTATGTCATCCATGCAAAATAGGCCCAAACCATGTAATGATGATGGTGCTATGCAATATATCCTCTCATTGACACAAAGATCAATGTTTATTGCAGGAAGTTCCTTGGGTACCCATTGTTTCCATAGATGTTTGTACCTCAAGGGCATCTCGATGTTGCCTATGCTGTCATCATCATAAGAACATGACCCCCCTTTAGTAAGAAAAAATTCCATGCATTTACGGAATTTTCTTCTAATCTTTTGACCTCTAGTTGATCTCCCTCTTTTAGACCTACTACATGTCTCGCTTTCCTATTCTCTTCCTGAATTTCCCTCGCTTGAGGAAGACAAATATGACAAATACCTATTTTGTGGTGCCTACACTCATAAGGATGTTGGATGAAGTTCTTTCATGGTGATGTGATCCGAAGGTGACATTATGATTAATTTATCATTTCATCGCTAGAAATTGACAGGTTATAAGGTAATCAAGTCTTGATAGATTGCAAGTAATTGTTACTACCGTCCAAATGTGTCCATCACAAATCAAATCTACTTAACGTCTTTGTGCAGCATCTTTGCAAGCATAAAGTAACTTCAAAATGATAGTTTCGAGTTAGTTCTTTCTTCTTTCAGCAAGTATTGTAGCTCATTTTTGGAGCTTTCAAGAAAAAGATATCATTGTAACTCATTTTCAAAGACTTGTACTCAACTGTATTTTTATCTTTCAATCAATAAAAGCAAGCTATTTTTCCTTCTCTCTTGTCTAAACTTAGCCATGCAATAGGACAACCATAAAAAAGGTAGAAAGGTTTGAAGAATGCAGTCATGATAATATTATATCAACCTTATTGGGTTCTTTGAAAGAAGAAGAAAACCATGAAGTTCCAAATTAATTTCTTGTACCACAAGAGCACCATAATAGGAAGATGAAGGATATGATCACACAAAAAGATGAAAAAGGAAAAACCAATCTAAAGCTTTCAAGGGGATGTCCTATCGGGCATCTAACTAGGATGGAAACTAGCATTGCATCACAAGTCATTATTCCACCCAAGCATGAGGACTCTATCCTACTATCCTATCCATTTTAAGATAACATGAATGGTAAGTGGATTTGTGGATTTGTTTTCTCCATTTATGAGGCATTGCAATAGTTGGTTAAACATCTATCATTTCTTCATTTCCTCTTTGATGCTGACAAACATATGGAGCATTACAAGTTGCAAAGAAAGGGTAGCTACTTTCATGAACCAGTTAATATTTTTATTTAGGTATTCCTTTCCTCTGTTAGTCTAGGTTAGGATAGTTTTTGTTTTAAGTGAATAAGTTTTGTTTGCATAGCTAGTTTGTTTTGAGTCATTTGGTAGGTTGAATAAGGTTGGCAGGCGTTATGTGGTGGAGCTTTTATTTTCCTTCCCTTTGGGGTGGTTTTATCTTCATTATTTTTCTACTGGTCTGGTATTTGGGGGTTTTTTCTTTCTAGCCGTTGACTTGCTATCAGCAGTATCAGTCACTTAAGTCGTGTTTTATCCCTTTTGGTTTTGCATTTTGACTTATGCATCCCTATGGTTTTAGGCCTATTAACCTTTACAACGTAGCCTTTGAATTATTTTTTGACCCCGTGGGTTATTTCCCCATTTGCCTAGTGGTCCCCTTTCTTTAAAGTAACTATTTTGCAAGTGCAGATTTGTATTAGCCAACGGATGCAGGAACTGCGATCTTGACCATTCATCGCACACCTTGCAAGGTTTGTGCTTGCATCATAGAAAATGCTGCAAGGCTTGCGAGATGCTGCCACCTGTTGTGTAACTTG
Source organism: Sequoiadendron giganteum (assembly GCA_007115665.2). NCBI lineage: Eukaryota > Viridiplantae > Streptophyta > Pinopsida > Cupressales > Cupressaceae > Sequoiadendron > Sequoiadendron giganteum. The sequence continues at coordinate 552,071,703 of CM021106.1, forward strand.
GTGGGGCCAGTTTTTGAGTGCTGACTGATGGACGGGTGATGATGCTGACAGTTGTGTACTATCTGATGCATATGGGCCGTCCCTCACTGACCTCGCACAATTAAAACTTCAGTTTCAATAATGTTGCGAGGTATGTAATGTGTTGACGCGTGGGCGCCAGTGTTATCGATTAATGAATGAGGTGGGACCCATTCCATGCTGATGTGGTACCTAATGCGCAATATTCTTGCTCGCTTGCTGACTAGAAGGATGATGTGTCATTTTCAAACTACTGTTGACCAAATCTGGACCATCTATCTTTCCAACTGTATCTTTGATCAATGATGTGTTTTCAAACAAACTAGTGCTTTACTATAGTTCTTCTATCTCACGCGAGCAAATAGTAATGGTCAAGTTCACTTCGGCCTGCATAATTAAATGCTAAATAACTAGTGGATTGCTATTTCAGTGTTGGTTCTGGTTTATAAGAATTCCTCGATGTTTAGAAAAGTGGCTATTATCTCAGCTCTCCATTATCGTGATAGTTGACGCTCTACAAAATAACTAGTAAGTGTTACAAATGCCTTCTTTTGTAATTTCATAATATATTAGCATTGCCTATTGAATAATTGGTGATTGTGTCCTTTTCGATTACTGGTGAATTGTTAAGTGAATTGGTTGTTAGACCTTATATAGGTCATTGCTAGTGATTTGTGTGCATATAAATTTTTTTTCTGTAACGGCAGTCGAGAATAGGGTGTAATTGTTTGTTTTTCTTTAAGAAAACCCTAGTTCAAATCCCCTTCTGTGTAAAATATATGGCATCTAAGGCATGAATTATTGGTCCCGAGGTTATGCCTAGGGGTTACTCACAAGATATTATTGATCTATTGAAACCTTCTATGAACAAGAAGCAAGAAGGAAGGATATTGTTGTATGGACCCGTGATTCACGAAGGTTTAATGGACAAATAGTGTACAATCCATGATGTCGAATTGTCATACACTGGTTGGTAGCTCTTTTCCAATTAGTTTGGAAATAGAAATTTGCCTGTTCCTTTGTGTAATCCATGGAGACTGGACTTGGGTAAGCTGGTGGTACCAAATGTCTATAAAGATGTAGACTTATTAAAAGATATTGCTGCAAGGTACAATCCTATGACTCGAATTGTCAGAACACATCTTGGTAAGCCTATGATTAAAGTAACTAGAGAGGAAATTGTAGAGATTTTTGTCTTACATGAATGGAGCCAGGATATGATTCCCATCAAATTGGAGGTCTTTAGGGAAGAATACAGAAACACAAAGGGTTTTATAAGGACATCCCTTTTGATACCCCCTTTTGGCTATGTTGGGAAAAGGGAAGAATCAAAGAAAGGTTGTTATTGGCAAGAATGAGTGTGAACCTTTCCCAGTAGACTACTTCACCCCTCATTTCAAGAAGACCATCTGTGCACTATGTCAAGTTTTAGGGATTGACCTAAAGAAGACTATGCCTATAGAGATAATGTATATGGCTATCAACCTCCAACACCCTGGTTATAATGTGGTATATGAATTTTCCACTTACCTTGCAAAGAACATAGATTCTGGCTTAGCAGTTTTGAAGCTAGGAAAGAATTGGGTAAAATTCAGATGGTTTTCACTATTGATTCATATGTTTTTATAGAGGGGTCAGAAGGTATTTGGAAAAGATATGGAGTTGAGGAAGATGGAAGGAGATATTGAAATGCCTGTCCAATATTGGACTAGGGTCTTAGACAAAAAATGATCATAAGTTTGATTATGTCACCTTTCATAATATTTTTGGATCTAAGTTAAGGAAGGCTTTAGTTGTTGATCCACCCAGGATTCCAAAAGAAATTCATGACTTTCTAAGACCTATGGAGAGGAGGCCTGAGCTAAATCTAACCCGCAATTGGTGTGATATTATCCCCAATCACAATACTACAATCTTCAGGGTCTTTGGCACCAATGCCATCCCATTTGTCTTACCTAAAGAAGTTCCTCTCAGACTTGGTTTTGTAGAGATTATAAGGCAATTGGGAGCATCTCAAGATTTCCATTTGCCTATTGAACACAAGAAAGGAACCTTTTTCCTTGAATATATAGCTTTTGTAAATTTTGTTATGATAAAGGGAGGGTGGAAAAATTTACACTTGTTACTCAAGCCATATAGATTGAATACTGTACGCCCTAGGAATTATGATCTTGAGGGTTTTATCTCCCAAATGAAGGCTAGACATTGGATTGGAACCTTTGTTCACAATTTCTACTATCCTAAAGATATCATTAAGAATATTTTTGATGAGGACTTACAGGATGAGAGAAAGGCAATGTACATTGCCTATTCAAAAATGGTAAGAAGTAAACAAGAGAAAATACCTAGTTTTGATCCTATACCTGATGCTAAAGATGAGCTCAACAGGGCAATCTATGTTCTTGATAATTTCGAGAGCATAGTAGGAGTCTTGAAGGAGGAAAGGATTGTATAAGGAAAGGGAAAGTCACATGTTACTAAGCAACACCCTAAGATAAGAATCGAAGAAAGGCCTACCTACCAACCTCAAGGGAAAATAAAAGTGTTTTCAAGAAGGAAGAGAAATAGGATAGAGGAAGTTATGATGAGTGGTGCACCATCCGTCCTAAGGAAATCAGTATCTAGTATTATTGATCTGGATTCACCTCCGAAGAGTTTAGAACATATTAGCACATCATCCCCAAAGAGGCCTAGAACTGATAGTATGGGGGATGTTGGCCAGAAAGGTAATGATGAGGAGGATATTGTTGTAACTCCAGATGAAATAAATCTAGAAATGCCACTAGATCCGACTAACATTGCAACGAGCTCAGGAGCCATCACCCTAAGATTGGGGAATGATGAGATTAAAGGAATTACAAATAGTGATGATTTGAGAATGGAAGCCTGCAAAGAATTCATGATGGATGACTCTTTTATCCATACCCATGCTTTTGAAGATTTTGTATGGAGAGCTCATCTCTCATCTTATACTGAGCAGGTAGCACATGAGAGAAGTTTGCACTTAGAGCTTCTAGAGCAAGTAATTCAGTCAAAGGTCAGAGTATAATTGAAGGAGAGGTTTAAGGAAATCACACCAAAACAGGCAGAACATTGGTTCAAAAGTGTGGGATATTGCTACTCCCTAAATGGGATATTGTTGATGCTGTAGTATTTGATACAGTAAGAAGGGCAAATAAACCGCTTCTTGCAATACAGGAGGAGGCAACATTAGCACTTAAAGGATCAACTTTTAGTGAAGAGTGGGATTCTCTGGCAATATGGTCACTATCTACAGGGTCTCAAAAACCTATTGTCCCTGAAACATCCGATTTTAGTGGTCATTTGATTGTGAAGAGAGTTGTTGATACCCCTCCCTTGGAGGCTGTTGACATGGTTGTGAATGTTGCCAAATTTACTAGGGCAACCGTGGAGGATTTAACTAAAAACTGAGCTACTCTGAGGAACCAATATAATGACATTATTATTGAGTATAATAAGAGTCAGCAAAGGGTGGCGGAATTGGAAACAAAAATGGCCTTATTAAGGCAACAAATGGAAATTTTGAGATCCCAAAAGCAAGTTAGCTCTAGCCAAATTATTGCTGACCCACCAATTGATCAACCCCAACCTCCTGCATAGGTTCAATCTTGGGCTATGGTCCTCTATAATATGGGACAAGTGCCTATTGTATTTGAGAAGGCCAGTACCTCGAGTGAAGATCCTTCTAGGGAAAAGTTACTCTAGCAGATTAAAGAATATAAAGAGATGGTAAATCAAATCTGGGATGCAGTAGGAAGGAATAATTCAGAAATTGTTGATACTATGTTAAGGCATCTACATAAACGGGTCCAGAGTAAGATGAATGGTGTTCATGCGAATTATGCCTTCATGCTGCAAGCACTTGAATTGTTTCCAAGGGACAAAGAATTGGCTATCCCTTTGCTAAATAGATGGGGCCCTAGAATGGAAAAATTGAAATTTATGGCAATTGGAGCAAAGCAGCATGGGAATAAGTATCCTACAGTCATGACAACATATCAATTTGTTAAAACTATTGTTGATCAAAAATTCCAAGGGTCTATTGCTCCTATGGAGTCCAAAATCAAAGCATTGAAGGATATTTATGATGGAAAAGATTTGACTCCACTACCTCATATTTTGCATAGTCAGGATAGTCTCAAGTCTTTACAGGCATGGAAGGAGCAAATGAATAATATAATGACCGCCCAAACTCATGAGATATGCAAAAATGCTGATATTGGCATTTTGGAGAACACTTTAGAGAAGTTATCACTTGCCATTCGTTTCTTGGAGAATTTTGACAAGAAAGCCATGTCATTAATGATAAAGTATGTACCTTATCGAAAAATGGTGGACTGGGTGGTGGCTTTCAATTGGCCGTCAGAGGAAGATTTTGAGTCATGGAAAAATATTTTTATTGATGAACTTGAATTATAAATAATGGGGATGAGAGCTACAATTTGGTCATGTAAAATATAGGTCTGGCCTACCGTATTATATTTTGAAATGCATTCTCTTCCCGGATTCAGGTACAAATTGCGCAAATAAAATCAGCACATGGAGTAGTTAAAAGATGCTTTGGTGTCAGGGAATCAATACTTGGAACCACGCTTTCCTTTCCTCCATAACAAATTAATCATCATTTTGTTTTAATCTTTTCTTCTCTTACCAAGCAAATGATGTAAAGATAACTGATTAGGAATTAGCAGTCTAGTAAAAAATGGACATGTGTATCCTCTGGCCTAAAGCTTGTTTTCTCCCTTGTTTTTATAAAAGGGAATTCTGGGCCGAGGAATAGGTCTGTTGAAATTACTTAAGATATGTAAGAGAAGAATCAAGTAGAGAGAGAGAAAAGAATATGTCCAATTTTTTGAAGCCTTGAGTCTATTTGGGAACTTAGTAAATCATGGGGTTTTGGAGCATACTTATGCAAATCTTGTGATTGTTTTGAGTCTATTTTCTCTCCTATTGTAATAATTTACATGAATTTTTAATGAAAAGTCTATCAAAGATGATGTTCGTTAAATTTCATTTATCATTTCCTATGGATTATGTTCAACTATAGCTCTGGTTCAGTGGCCCTATTAAATGCTTTAGTTATTCAATAAGTTCATGCAAATTATCACATAGGATTTTCTAAAGAGTAATAGATTCATGTATTGATGAATGGATCATAATGCCTTACATACAGATCATAGATGCTCTAGATGAAAGTTACCCTATAGTTCAATTTCCAGTTTGACTCCGTGCTTTAGGATATGGCACTGGTACTCTGACTGCTTATTGTTCTTGTATTTTTTGTTATAGCTTCAGGCAATTTCACTTGAATATTTCATAAAAACACACTTAGGTGTTATTTCAATTCCTTGTTAAATAAGAGCTGAATTCTCCTAAGAAATAGCCAATTTATTGAAGGATTATCTTGTTTAAACTTAGACTGGAATTTATCTGTTGTTTATCCACATATGAGAAAATCATTCTCATCATGAATGACAATATATTTTAGGGATACCCTCCTGGACCTTATAGAGTCCGAAGTGTAGGAGAGATAACAGTTTTGTTGCATTTTTCTCGTTAAGTTGGCACAGTGCCTTCAGGACTTTTAAAATTGAGTATGGCAAGCTCATAGAAGCTTCTATAGGTTCTACTTGGGTTGCAAAAAACACCAACATTATGCACTATTTTGGATGAGTTACAACATTATGCAAGACTATTTCTCAAGTCTTGTCAAGTTCCAAGAGTCGACACCATGCCCAATGGATAAGTTTAGGCAACTGGTGAGGATGTTTATCAGGCAAACATATAGAAGATGTCACCAATTTTTTTACCTAATTTAGGTTCTAACTCAATCAAGTAAGTTGGGATAGTTTTTGCAAAAATAAAGATAAAGGTACACATTCAATTCTACTAAGTTCCATTCATATACACAAAAGTCTTATCAAATGAATTGCAGTTCATTATGCAAATGTATACAAGAGAAAGATTGGACAAAATTTTCACAAATGTCTTTTATTAATAATTACAAACGTATGGTGTCCCACACAAGTTGTGGGAATAACTATTTAAATACAATATGAGACATAAACTATACATTTGAAGAAATAGAAAGGAAAGAGCATATGGAAAGAGTAGGGATCTGTCATTGCCTAAATGATGAACCCCAAAGTTGAACTGTTGCCTAAATGATACACCCCAAAGTTGAACTATTGTATCATTGGAAAAGTATGATCAAATTCATCTATTATGAAGAATTGGTCTATGTGCCTCTAGTAATCACTATAAAAATGTGAAAGACAAAGCTATTTTATTTTTTTTGTCTTATCTTATACCATTTTATGAGAATGAGGGGGCCAATGTGCGAGAAGATCTTTCGAAACTAGGCATGAAAATTGCAGGTTAAAGAGAATGGGGGTTCCAAACTTACAGTACTCATTATCCCTTGGTCGTGAATTTTCCCTAAGTGCCCTCAACTTGGTCCTCAACGCTGGTATTGACCTTGTTTTAGCTCCAAACTCTTCGTCGGCACTGGTATTGACCTTTCACTTGTCCAATTTGACAAGCTACAACCTGCTTTAGTTAGGTTTTAGAGTATGTTAATTAGATTTAAAAAAATTATGGCGCCATTTAGAGTAGTGAATATAAAGCAAGCAAAGCCTATTATGGCGCCATTTAGAGTAGTGAATATAAAGTAAGCCAAGCCTATTATAGTCATGAGGGAAATAATAAAACTCCTAGGATACTTTGTGAAACCATTTTCCTTGGTTAAAGGGAGGCCATAAAATATACCTTTGGATTTTTTCAATCTTCAAATATGAGGATTTGCAAGGTTCTTAGCAACATGAGTAATGGAAATGTGTGCAACAAGAATTTTTGAACACACATGGAATCTCCTTGCCAAAGAAAGGGGCTTCATAATTTAATATGATAATTTTTCTCAGCTCTAGAATCAACTTTTAAATCTTCTCCTAATAGGGCCAAAATCACATCTTCTTGTGTTTGAGAAGTCACCAGCACTAAACATAACCGTCAAGCAACTTTTCATCAAGATTATAACATCACCGTCGATTTTGAGCACGTGCATCTCAGAGCCGCTTTAGTAACTTGTCATATAATGTACTAAAACTGACATAAATATTAAAGCACTTTGATTAATAGTAATGTTATAATATTAATATATTATATAACAATATTATATTACATTATATGAATTATAATGATATATTTGATATATTAAGATTATATATAATCTATATATAGATTAATAGTAATTATATTAGACTATTAATATTATTGGTATATTATTAATAATTATAATATTGTTAAATGATTAATTATATTACAAATGAACACTGCTTTCAAATTCTTAGCTTTGAATGAATGGTTGAAGCACCAATGTTGAATGTTGCAACTCTAGTAGGCATGAATAGAAGTAGAGGAGATTGTTTGGGAGAAGATTTTTTTCTAGTGCTAGGTTATGTGTTAGGTTATATAGGGTTAGGTTATATAGTATTTGAGCCTAGCCTCAAACACTACAATTAGGGTTAGGTTATGTCTTTTCTTTAGGGTTAGGTTTGGGATTAGGTTTATGGTTATGGTTAGATTTTAGGGTAATCCAAATCATAACCTAAACCTTTCTCTTGAAACCTTAACCTTGACCCTAACCCTCACCTTTATCCTATCTTTACAACCCTAACCACAACCAAAACTCTAACCCCAACCCTAACCCTAATTACCTAACCCTAAATATTATTTATTTTATTAATTAGCTGCATTCACTCTAATAACCCTAAACCTATCCCTAAACTTAACCCTAGCCCTATCCCTGGCCCTAATCCTAACCCCAACTCTAAGTCAAATATAAAAACAACCCTTAATCATAATTACAATAACCCTAAAACTTCATTCTAGATATAACCCTTATACTATAATCCCTAATTGTAATAATAAACCCTAACCCTAATTTCATATCTAATCCCAACCATAACCAAAACTCTAAATCTAACACTAACCATAAAACGTAAACCCTAATCTAACCCTAATCCTAACATTATTTTCCTAACCCTAACCCTAACTCTAAACCTAACACTAACCTGAACACTAAATCCTAACCCTAATTAAATACCCAATCATAACCCTAAATTGTAACATCATCTTTTGAATTGGATACTACATCAAAAATTATGTGTTACAATCATTGCTTCCATTGTTGGCATTTTTACATTGGGATGCATATATTTTTAAAATCAAAAAAATCTTTTAATGTCTTGCCAAAATTAATATTATTAATTGTAATATCAAAATAATAAACATGTATCCAATTTAGAACATAAATAAGAAATATATGGTAATAGTTTCTTCAAAAAACAAAGTGATGTGGACTAGAAGGACTATAAGGACTATAATGATTTTAGAATATACACATAATAGATTTGTTGAAAAGGTTTTAGAAACTTTCAAACAAATGCAATTGGTAGATGCAAAGAAAAATTCCACAACCTGCTGGAACTTCAATAAATTGAAGCTGGGGTTAGAGGGTTTCTAAACTACTCAAAGTAACCTTCAGTATGGATTGGTCAAAACCCTCTTGTTATGTTTTAATGGTGACCTGTTGCCACGGTGGACCGATCACTTAAGTGAGGTTTCATCCCTCTCGCGTCGTGCTTAATCGGCCCTATTTCACCTGATTTGCCAGTATTTTTGGCATAATGGCCTAGGTATTACACCGCCAGAAATTTCAATGCGGGCCCCACTTAAATGTTCCATCTGAGGGCTGATGAGTCATCCGATCACAAAATTTGATCTTGACTACTTCTCATAGACCTCGTAGGTTTGTCTATTGGCGTCATCAAAGTAGTGCGAGGTTTGCGAGATATGGCCACGTGGCGTGAATGGATGAATGGGTTTTCTTCCCGAGGTGTTCGATATGATAGGGGGCCGTCTTTTCATCGGTACTAGCCATCAATATTGGGGTAATCATGATCTCTCGCACACCTCGCACGGGCAGAGTAAATATCTGGGAGAGTGTTGTGAGGTTCGTGAGGGAGTGGCACATGGCTTTTCTTTTCATGCCAGTGGGATTATATGGGACCCATTGTGCTGTCTGGGTCTATTCTTCTACGGGTTTTTGATTGGATATGTTTTTTGAAGGCATCGACGTGGACTGTCAACATCCATTGACTTGATCTCCACCCTCTTATTGTTAAAGTGCCTCCCGAATCGGTGGTTCATTTATAGGGAAGAAGTGTGTGAGTTGCCCGCATGGCATGTATTACTTGGTTGTTGCTCATGTCATTAATGATACAGGTTTTGTTTCACCCAAGGATCTCCACCTGATTTCCTCCTGCGTGCAAATAGTGCCATCCTGCTTAGGGTATTCATAGTTATCTGGATCATTAACTGCACAAGTGCTTGAATCACCTTCAAGTAATTGTACCCTACATACTGGCTTGCTCTATAAATGCTAACTGAATTGTATGTAATCAGCATTGCATTCTCTTTTGTCTAAGTGCAGTAAGGTTTTTCTTCTATTTGTGGTTGCGCTTTGTTTCTATCATGAGTAAATTAGTTAAGCGAAGGAGTGTGAGGGTGGCTTCACCAATCATGAAGAAATTTGATCCTCCCATGTCTCGCAAGGCTATTATTAGGAACACTAGGAAGAGGCCAGTACATTGTTCGTCCCCGATAATCATCTCAGATTCTGATGAATTTGAGACTGATTCTGGTTATTTGTACTATTCGGCTTCCTTGGCTGATCTTATGGGAGTGGATGAGGAGGTTCTGGTAATTGAGCCAGTGTCTGCATTAGCACCAGGTCTAGTTGTTCAGGAATGTGCTCGCAAGGTTGGTAAAGAGGAGGTGGTACCATCGCTATCCAAGGCTCGAACTCGAAGCGGTTGCTTGTACCGGGGCAGTGTTGCTTCTTCATGATTACTGGTAGTGGGTTTGTTGGACATGTCTTCTCTTCTCTTGTTGTTCTATCAAGTGGATGTGGATGTGGATATGGATGTGTGCGTGCTTTGCACAAAATTTTGTTTTTCGATTGGTTATTTCATAACTGTTTTGATTCCTTTGTTCATGCACGGTATCATTATGACAAGGAATGTAAATTTGAATTTCATTCTGGTGCTGAAATTCAATTTGGTGTCACAATTTAGCCTAATGCTTGTTGCTCTCCTATTCTATAAAGGAGATTTCACGGCTCATTGTGAAGGGTCAGAAAATTTTTGTAATCCGACGCTTGGAAGTTATACAATCCTCTTTATTGTCAAAGTGTTATGAACATTTTGTTTCAGGAAGTCATCCTGGGGTTAGGTTTATATACAGATTAGTGTGATATGCTTTTTTAATTACTGATATCGAAAGAAATCTATAAAATTAAGATGGTTTACTCTCCTTGGTGTGTGCCATGGATTATGAATAGCTTTATCAAAGATTCATCTGTTCAGTTTCAATAGTTAATTGAAAATGTGATTCATTTTCTTGCTTTAACTCAAAGATTTAATCAAATGCTTGAAAAATAAGTTACATGTTCACAGTTATATATACTCAGGATGCTTGAAGAAGTACTATCTTAATATGCTAAAATATCTCATGATAGTAATGCTATATGAGATGGGTTCATCGTATCAGGATTTTGTTCTGTATGACTCCATTGCCCTATGGATGAAGCACTGGATAATGTTTGTGTCATTTTATTAGTTCAAGACTATAGGTTCTAAGCAAGGATATCCAAATACTGAACACAAAACACTTGAATAAAACCTTGTCCTCCTCAGGGAGGTATTGTAACAAATAAGTGGGTCAGTTTCGTTGCTCTTTGGTACTGGTAGTCATTCTTTGGTCTGCCAAAACCTTGAGATGATCACTATCCCTTTGAGTGTGTAGGAATTGTAATCTGTACACAGGAAGTGTTCTTACCAATCATGAGACATTCAAGTAAACATGTTTAGGTTTACCCACCTTGGTCCTACAGAGCCAAAAGTGTAGGAGAAGTCAGTCCTTTACTAACTCTCGTTAGTTGGCCTTTAGTGGTTGTAGTTGTTCTCGATAGGGGTTGGCTACCTTTTAGATATCTACAACCTCTACATGGATTGTATTTTAAACACCAATACAACCTTCACCAAAATCCTTATTGGTTTCCTTAATATGGGAGATTTGGAACAAGGTATAGACATCCATCAAAGCATAATATGAAGATGATTTTTTTCAAATATTGTGGTTGTAGATGCCCTTTTAAAATTTATACAGAATGTGGAAGGATAGAAAAAGCTTGTGAACTATTTGAGAAAATGTCTCAAATAATTGTAATCTCTCAATTTATTTTAGTGTCTATTTTGTTATACCCCATGTCCCAAATTGGGTATAACACAATAGACACTAAAACAAATTGATAGATTGTTATGAGGGCAGTGATGAGACTTTTCTAAATAGAGTGTATTCCATGAGATTACAATTATTTGAGGCATTGTGTCAAATAGTTCATGAGCTTTGTCTATCCTCCTACATTTTGCATAGATTTCAAAAGGGCATCTACAACCACAAGATTTGAGAAAATTCATCTTTATATTATGTTTTCCTTATGATTGGTTGATTCTTATACTAAATTAATATGTTCAATTTATGTTTCCTACTTGATCTAACTATCCACAAATGGAAATTTAATAGTGGAAAGATATGATCCTACTTTGGTATAAATTGTATATGCAATATCAAGGTATGAATTAATATGTTCAATTAAGAGATGTTAAATGAAATGAATAAAACTAATGTAATGTAAATAAGGGAGACTAGTGCCTTATTGGGTAAAACAGAGTCAAATGGAAGCCTTTAATGAATGGTTTCTATCTAGCAGGTCCTCTAATTGTTTGGCATATAACTATGAGTTTACGATCGGTATAAACATGCAAGAGTGTAAATGATAAACCCTAGTTGAGGAAGAATATCAAATCTAATAATCTGATTCTTCTTAATGATCCAAATGGCATTCCCAGATTACTGTAATTTATTGAAAGGAATTTTAATTCTTCTTTAAAGAATCTAATAAACCAAATCACACAAAAACAACAAATGTGTACTGATAAATAGAATATATACTTGATACTTCAATTTAAACAACCAAGAAACATCAGATTGGAGACAATCAAATAAATGCAAGAATCCAACAAACAATTGATACCAGAATGAAGCCACTAAATCAATAGTCTTTCATTATATCCTTCAAAGTTCATGCATGCAACATAGTCTCCTTGAATGTCATCATTTCTAAAAATTTAATGCTTACAACAGTCTATCCTATTCTAATTCTATCTTCTACCCCTTAAATTTAACCAACAACGGATACTTATACATTAGTTTGCAAAAGGACATGCCTTTTCAAAAAGGTTTATAGCATAAAAGGTTTAACAAATCCACTATTAACTAATTTCTCTTGAGCCACAAATGGACTGCAGACATATGCTCCATATAATCCTGGCGCTCATGAGTGTCGGCATCTCCCAACGCATCGTAGATCACAATCTCCATCCTTATCATTTGCTCATTTTTCTCACATGCTACATCCAATATCACATCTTTCACAGTGGCTGTCTCCAGCATCCCTTGGAGTATTGTTTTGCACTCACTTTTCCATGTAGTCACTTCCTTCATTTTCCCTTCATCATCACATAACTTGGTGAATCTATCTTCGGCAGCCTCTGTCAATTCTTGCATATCCCCTTGTAACTTCACATAGAAATCCCTGTGCCTATCCATAATACGATTGGCATTTCCAATCTCATCATTACTAGTAGTGTCCTCCTCCAATTCCTCAATTTTTTCCTGAATTTTGCTATCCACTCCTGTATTCCTTTATTGCATCTACATACTGTGAATGTTTTCCCCAGAGTTTATTTAACCAAGTGGTTAAAACAACCTTCCTTTTTTTTATTATTGCAGCAAATGCATCCATTCTCCCTTGAGAGTATGCAGTTGACCCTTCCCAACGGTCTTTTTTTTGTGAACTCTCACCTTGAGTGAGCATCCTTGTTGGTTCTGTTACACCACCTACCAAGTCTTTCAAGCATTCATTCTCTCTCAACATCCTCTCATTCTTGGTTTTGTACATCTCCCTTTCCCTTATCATTGCTTGGATTTGGGCTTTATTCAACTTGGCTATATTTATCCCAATATCAGCAGTCGCTACAGGATCAACCTCCCCAACCTTTAGGGTCATGACATGTCTGAATGCCTTTTCAGTATCAATAACAATTGATTTCTTATGAGGAGGATACAAGGCCCAAATCATCAATGTTTCATCATCAGGATTGTATCTTGATCTTGTGTATACCTCTATCACCTTCTCTATACTGAGCTTGTGGGTAGCATTGTTATCTTTTAAGAAACTATCAAAAAATAATGCAGAATTCATATCCAAACCTAGAAAAATCATAACACCTACCTTTTCAAGCAGCTCCCTCCCCTTTTCAGGGGTCATGTCAATCATCTCTTTATTCACTTCATCCTTTAAGCTTTTTAATAGTTGATCCTCATTCCCTGGAGTGACATTGTCAACCTGTCCCCTTATCTCTTTCCCTTTTTGCTTATATAAAAATGTTTTAAACTCTAAGCTCTTTATAAATTCATCATCTAATATGAAAGACCTATAGTCTTCATGTCTTGTATCTACATCCATGGTTTCCTCAACATCTATTTCTTTGGCAACATAGGCATACTCCTGAGTCTTCATTCTTGAAACTTTCCCAGATGAGCTTTGTGGCCTGTCTATTTTTGAAATCCCCTTGATGGAGGATAACAACTCAGCATCCACCAACTCCTAATTATGTTTTTCAATCACAATTTCAGCTTCCTTTGCCTCCAAGTTTTTGATTATGTCATCAGATTTAAAGGGCACGTGATGGTACCCTCCAAGATTTACTTTTTTTCTGGCAGAGTGGATATACCCTTCTAGATCGAAGTTCTTTCTCACTGGTGCTCTGCTCATGTTGTAGTACAATAATTTGTCCAGAATCAGATCATAACCTTCCTTGGCTAATACAGTGAAATCACTAAAACATAATGTTTTGTGCATAAAATCCTGTTTCCCATATAAACTTAAGTTCATAACACTGGAGTAATCCATTTGCCTAACAATTTCAAGGTATGAAATTCTATCCAGGACAGTTTTGGGTAGAATGAAAGGTGTATCCTCAAAGCCATAAACCCTAATCATTGTGGCATTCTCTAAGCAATACCAATCCCCCAGTTGTGGTTAATTGGTCCATTATAATCTCTAGGCCTAAGAAACCTTTTTACTTGTTCAAATAAAGAATAATCACAAGGATGGCTAAAAAATCTATACAAGGGTTTCACAAAGAATTCTTCAAAATGCAAGAAATTTGAATTGGCAAACCTGCTATCCCAAACAACAGTCCATAATTGAATAGGCAATGGACTACCTTCCTTGTCGGATTGTGAAATCCTCAGCTTCTAGGGCCATAAACCTAACTCTTGTCCAAAATACAACACTAAGTGCATCAATAGTGAGTAATTTTTGAGATGGAAAACAGAAGCACCACTCTTTATACCATCAAACCTGCATCCAGCTCCTTAAAAACATGTGCAACATAGTCAAATGATATGGAATTGTGGTACTGAATGTCTGCAAAAATCACCATGGGAACAACCGCCATATGCTCAGGTACCTCCATCCCTAATACTTGTCCCACTGAGTTGTAAGTATATTTTAGGTAAGGTTCGAAGAGGTCTACATGAAAGGGTGGCCCCTTACTGTATTCCATTGGAGTAGGTTTGCCATGACACCTAATTCTATGTAGAGGTAACCTCCACCCTTTATAAATAGTGTCCATCCTTCTGAACTCACTATCAAGCTCTTCACTCACTACTTTGTCACTGCATATTCCCTCCATTCTGAAAACCTCAACAATTGCATTCTTAGATACATGTATCAATGGATTCCCTGACAAATCACATATAGCTTTCTTTTTTGAATCATAGTGTCCAGCCAACAATTTTACTAGTTTGACATTAATAAAAACATTAGGGCACACTAATTTCCCTAAACTAAGCCTCCATGGATTGCATACTGGTTTAAAGCGATATCTCCTGTGGTAATGGAAATTGAATAACTCATAGCCTCTAATCGGAGTCCAAACATCACCTATAAATTTGCATTTGTCATCCAATTTGTCAACTTCCGCTTTGAGCTATGCAGAATGCCTAGCTTTAGGTCCAGAACCAGGTAACTGGTCTATGAGGTCTTGATTTAGCTTCCTTTTAGTACCTTCTGGTTGCAACTCAGTCTTTTGCTTTTTTTCTTTGGATTGGCTTCCCTCGTCAGGTTTTCTTCCCTTTAGTTTTCCTGAACCAATGCCTTCCATAATTCAAATTTTTACAAATTCTAAGAGGACGAGAAACTTACTATAACTTCTTCCAAACTCAAGCCAAGTGAATGCCTTAATTTCTCTACTAGTTCTCTTGCTCTCCTTCACTTTGAATTCTGTGAGACAAAGATTTCAATTGATCATACCCTGATATGCAAAATCTCCTACGCTTTGTGGCACCATTAATGTCTTTTACCGATCGATACATGAATGCTGCAAGTTTTTTTTTTGAAATTCTCACTATCACATCAAGGTTCAATGATCACCCATGTGCCAAGATGTCTTGCAGTTTCCCTGACATCACAAGTCTCCCTGATAGTTTCTTTCCTTTTTCTTTTATATTGCCATGACTTTCACGGAAACAACTATCACTCAGACTTAATGAATCGGGCCAACGGTTCTTTGCCTTACTCCGAAAGTACTTTGTCTCACTGAGATGTTCACTTTATCGAGTATGTCGCTGAGACCAAGCATTTTGTTCTGGAGATAGAATAATACTCACTATGATGTCTCTTAGATCTCCCCACGGTGACATGTCTCACCGATAAGCCTCGTCTTCAGCAAGACAATGAGCATCGTCTTATCGATACCCTTTATCTCCGCATGCTCAATTCTATCGGTGTAACCCGAGGGGTCGGTAAGACTTTTATGAACTCTTCCCAGCATCGTTTGTCTTACCGATTGAGTCCTCCTTTTGCTTTATCGTCAAGTGTTTTCAAATCTCTCTCCGATGACCAAAGTCTCTCCGATAGACTTTACTTTTCTCCAATTGGTAAAAGGTAACTTAGCTCGATACGACCTTACACCGTCATGCCGATACCTTTTGTCTTGCTGATAAGTAATACAAATCCGCATTCTCCTAGTGTATAACTTTATCGGTATGACCTGTTTGATGTCTCGTCGATACAATAACATCGATAAGATATTTCAAACCTCTAGCTGGTCCTCTTATTCAACATTCACCCATCTACTAAGACGTCTTGTAGTTTCCCCGACATCACAAGTCTCCTCGATAGTTTTTTTCTTTCTTCTTTTTTATCGCCATGACATTCACCAAAAAAACTATCGCCCAGACTGAATGAATCGGGGAAACAGTTCTTCACCTTACTCTGAAAGCTTTTCGTCTCACCGAGATGCTCACTTTATTGACTTATGTCGCCATGACCAAGTATTTGTTTTGTCGACAAAATGATACTCGTCGTGATGTCTCTTAGATCTCCCCATGGTGACATGTCTCACCGATAAGATTTTTCTTCAGCGAGACCATGCACATTGTCTTCTCGACACCCTTTATCTTCGTATGCTCAGTTCTGTTAGTGTAACCTGAGGGGTCGGTAAGACTTTCCGAATTCTCCCCAAAATCATTTGTCTCACCAAGTGAGTCCTCCCCTTGCTTTATCAGCAAGACTAATAACGCTACAGGCAGTGTTTTAAAATCTCTCTCCGATGACCAAAGTCTCTTCGATAGACTTTACGTTACTCCAATCGGTGAAAGGTAATTTAGCTCAATGTGACCTTACATCGTCTTGCCGATACTTTTTGTCTTGCCGATAAGATATAGAATCCTGCATTCTCTCTATGTATAACTTGATCGGTGTGACGCTTGCTATGTCTTGCCAATACATTTAGGATATGTATATTATCATCGATGAGACCTGCATCAACTTATGTCGATATTTTCATATGTAAAGATTTTAATGTCAGATGAAATTTATGGGGCATTATGGCACAATTTTAAATCGAATTTTGGTAAAATACGCTATGTGAGGATATATTTGTCTACATTATGAATCTTTTTTCAGAGACTAATAATCATGAAGAAATAATGAATTTGTCAAAATTTGACAGTTCCAACAGCGTGAAGGTTTGATGTTTCATGACAGTACTAGCATTTCAGTTATAATGATATATTTAGAGCTCATGGCTCTCCTTTGTATAAACATATCACAATTTTGAATAATATAATCAAGGGTTATGGCATTCATCTCACTGTTATCATGGTGTGTATGATTTCCATTTTTGCTTTAATTCAAAGAGTAAATTAAAATGCTTGGATGGAGTCATAGATGGATATGTTTGTAAAGGGATTTGATAAGAAGTATTGAGTTAGGATAAAATTGACACTGTTGTAATGCAATATTGTCAGAGATCTTATATGTTATGTGTTTGAACCTGTTATGGAAATCTAAATATTTGTGAATTAATTCGACTCCCCAATAGTATATGGCACTGGCCTAAATCGTATGTGTTTGTAAGGTTCTGTGTCTGTTTGTCTTAGCTTAGAGCTTGCTGCCAAATTGCAAATTAAATGACTATCTTATGTGGTGAAATGTCGTTGTAATCATCTCATGCTTGAATTAGTTGATACTATTGATGTTTTTTTATTGTTTAAATTGATATATCAAGCATATATGTATATATATTCAGTTTACCGATACACATTTACTGTATTTGTGTGATGTCATTATTAGGTTCTTTCAAGTAAAAATTAAACCCTCCTAGTCAATCACAGTAACTAAAGAGTATTAATTGTATGAATAAGAAGAATCACATAACTAGGATTGTCATTCTATCTCAAGTAGAGTTTGTCAGTCATTTACTTGCACATTTATACAAGTTATAAGATACATCTGTGTGCCAAACACTTTGAATTATTGCCATCATAGATTACACTTTTATAGATCTTCATTAGACTCCATACACCCAACAAGGCAATGGTCTCACGCTTTCATCTTTTGGTTTATCCATTTTATTTTGTACATCTGTTGACTGAACATATTCTAATATAGTTCAAATATAATTAAAATTAAAAATATCATAAATTAATTATGTAACCACATAAGTCAAATATAATTATTTCAAGAAATTAATATCAAATAGATAATACAAATTAATGTCATTGATCTTCTTCTTCATCCAACTCTTTGTATGTATCATCCGATCTAGATTCAACATTGTAAGGATTGGTCATATCATCATCGTCGTCATTGATATCAGTTTCGATAATGTCATCATCCACATGGATATCATCTTCATGAACATTAACTCCTACATCATCATGATCTAGTTCCTCCTCTTCGACATCTTTGTTAGGCACATGATCAATTAATTGTTGATCCTGATCATCATCTACATCATCTTCTATTTCTTCAATATCTTCTTCTTCCACCACATTATACTTTACTGGCCTTCCTCTTGGATCATGTCTAACAACATATGACCAACCCACTTTACCTAGAACCTCTGAGTAAAATACCTGCTCACATTGGCTTAGAAGAACATAGGGCTCATTTCTAGCTTGCTCAAAATACCTTGTATTAACCATGGTAAATCCATTATCATGTTCAATAACAGTTCTCTCAGGATCATTTTCATTCAATCGTAGCCTGTACCATAGGACGACGAACAAAACTAATTTGAAGGACTTAAAGTCACACTCAAGTATATCATCCAAAATCCCATAGTATTGATTTTCTGAGACTTTTGGATGTATGTCACTTCTAGATGAAACATTAGTCACCTGGAAGACAACAGTTATCCCAGAATCACAATTTTTCTTCGTGTCATCCAACTATTTGATTCAAAATTTACGACCATTGCACCACATAGCCTTGTGGTGTTTCACCTGCAATATGTCAAACATGCAAAACTTATTGCAATATCGTCAGTTGATAAAAATATTTATTCTTGGCCGAATGTATGCAAAGAAAAAAATCTCAACATACATATACATCAATATAATTGAAAATAATTAAATAATATGGGTGATTAATATATTTATACATACCTGTTTATCTCTTTAACCATATGCTAAATCAATTTCCCTTGGTGTAACATTGGAATCTCCATTACGATGAGCTTCTTTAACCAATGAAGCCACACCTTCCCATGGTAATGCGTGACCAGATTGTTGACATCGTTCAATCCATATCGTCATCCAATCAAAATTGTTTGCGACGTACAAATGTAGTGCATCCCACTCTCGACCAACTATATCAAAAAAAAATGAAATTCACAAATGACGTATAATTAGTTAATTACCACAGTATATGACCTTAATTTATAAGTACAATATACATAAAAACCAAATGTAAAATGTATTCTAATTAATATGTGGTGTAGGAGCACACCTAGGCTAACCTCCATAGTTAGGATATTTTGGGCTTGTATCTGACATTGGCCAAGTCAAAGTAATTGTATGTTTTTTTTGGAACTTAGAAGGTCATTGTTGTGGCTAGGTGAGTTAGTCATTAGGACTAAGGTCACCAAAGTTAGTCATTGTCAATAGTTTTTTACATTGCTTAGCCTTAGTAGCTTAAGTTGGGATTTGAGTCTTAAATGTGTTCTAAACACATGAATGATGTTAGAAAGATTCCATGAGGCCTTTAATGGTTTTGGTTACTCGAAATATAGGAGATAGAGGTTCTAAGAGTTAGGAAGGTGGCATAATGACAGAGTTGCCAAATGTTGTTACAAAATTGTCATGACAACAGTTGCCATTATGGCAAATATTGCATGCAACTCGGTTACATAGGATCCCATAAAGGATAGGAGTGGGGGATCGACCAACATAGCCTAAAAACATGGTGAGTGGCATCTAATATGAAGCGAACTCTAATTCAAGAAAGAGGGAGATTGTAATCAAGTTTTTGGAATAGAAGATAGCTCTGCAATTTTTGTTTTTTGTGAACTCTGAGTGTTATTGAGTGATAGTGATACTAAGTGAATTGGATGTTTTGATTTAGTGTTAGAGTCATGTTCATGGGATAGTATTAAACTTTTTTCATTCTGCAAGTAAGTTGATTTAAGCTGTTTTAGTGTCCTGAATAGATAGGTTAAGGTTTAAGGGTTTTACTGGTCCTGTCCTGACCAGCTTGTGTTTTTATGGCTCCCCCATGAAATGTAGTCATGAGATTTCCCTGAGGGTAGACGGATGTGTTAGGGGAGCCACTGGTCTATACATATGTAGAGTTAGGAGTCATGGAGAGTGGAACAACTATGTTTAATGTCAAGTCCTAGGCGAGCTTAGAGTGCCTGGTTAGAGGTTTGATAGTAATGAATTGAAGAATTTAGGTAGGGGATTGAGGTATAGTACGAAAAAAATATAGTTCCAAGTAGGGTATAGACATATCCTAATATGCTAGAAGGATTGAGGTTCTATCAATCCACTTGACCGAGGTTTGAGCAAGAAAACTAGTGGGGTCCTACAAACTAGGCCTAATAGCCCTATTTAACCTAGATAATAGGAAACCAGTGTACGGAGGACTTAGGAGTATAGAATTTTTTGAATCCTTCAGAAAATCCAAAAGGGCATTCGAACATGGAATTGGTTTTTTAAGTTGTTTGAAAAGTTTGGGCAAGAACAAAGTAAAGGTCTCTATCAAGGGCTATAAGAAATAGGCCTCCTCAAGACCAATTCTTGAAACCGGTAGGAAAGGAGTTTGGAGATCCTCCAAGATAGATCTAGTTGGAAGTACATGGCATGTTTCCAATGTGTTTGGCACCTCTGCAATCAATTCAATGTTTGTGTGATGTTGGCACTTAGAGTCTTCTAAGTGTATGAGAGAGTTTGCACATAACAAAGTGGTGTTAGTCCTTCAAGGTGAAGCACAAGGTGTGAGACTCTTGGAGAGGATTTGGATTGGGACTTAGTTAATCATCTAAGCCTAACAAGGACCTAGAAAAAATTAGGTTCCCAGAAGAAGACAAAGAAAGGTCTTCTTAGCTAGTTGTGCAAGAAATCCTTGGAACATTTACACCAATCTCCATGACCATCTTATAATTACCTAACACTTTCATCAATCTACCTTTCCCCATCAAGTACTCCCCTTTGAATTTTTTAATGGAGTTGGGATTCCAAATGCAATCTACATGGATCTTTGCTGCAAACTTAGGAAGATATTCAGTAATGTACACCATGGTCTGGTATACCATGTATCCCTCCACCATAGAACCTTCGGGATGTGCTCTTTGTCTAACCAAAGCCTTCAAAAATTTCAAGTGCCTCTCAACCATCCACATTGACCTTGTGTGTACAGGTCCACACAATTCAATCTCCTCAACTTGGTGTATGAGGTAGTGTTCTTATGCATTAAAAAATGTCAAAGGTAGACACTTTTTCATTTCATACATTAGACGAGGAATTCCTCTCTTCCAATAATTTATATCTTCTTTATGGATTGTTTTAGATGATAGCCATCTACAAGTGATTCAAGGCACAAATATATTAATGAGATTTAACAAAAATATACAAGGAATTGAACAAATATCGCTACTTACCTCATGTATTTTCCAAGATCATATATAACTTGCTTGACATTGTTGTCAAAGTTGTCTGGGAGAGATAGAGGTAGAATGTATTGCAGCAATTATAAAATGATCTTTTCATTAATATTTTTCCAAAACTAGTAAACATAATACACTGAAAAGTACATGCAGTATACAAATATATATATAATATACTAAAATAATTACCTTAATGAAGGTATGCCAATCATGCATTTTCATCCCTGACCCATATTCACCTTTCTTTGTTATGATATTGTTTATGTTGGCAGCAAATCTTGTGGGAAATCGAATTTTTTGTATGACTTGTTTTATAGCATTGCTTTGCTGCTCTGTTAATAACCAAGGAAGGGCACTTATATTAATTTGGTCTCCATCGCTATTTAATTGAATGAAATTTTTCATTGCATGACTAGCTTTGTGAATGTCACTACAAATTTTGACAATTTTTTCTTTGTCATGCCTTCCATCCAATATTTTCCATAACGTTTCTATCATATTCTTTCTGATATGCATTATATCAAACAAATGCACAATTTTTAGTTGCTCATAGTAGGGCAACCTACTCAATTGTTTGGGATAACTTTTCAGTCCCTATGGAAGCCGACCATTAATGCTTTGATGACCTTCATGAAGCATATAAGTTAACAGATTAACAATGACAATCATTTTCAATTACAGCATGATCACAAAATAAAAATATAAATTCAAAACATATCATAAATGATAGATAAACAATTTGATCCGATGTGTAACCTTGATGATTAATTCTATTATATTCCAACTTTCATAGGCGAGGTGTCATTCTTCATGGTTTTGATGTAGTCTCTTCTTTGCCATTGAAAAGATGTTTTTCAGTAGTTCGATACTTATGATTTCTATGGAGGAAGTGCCTATACTCATCAAACACCTGCTTTCCTAAACTTGTTGAACGACGAAATTTCATCTTTGGACCACAAATTGGACATGCAAATTTTTCCTTTGTTTGAAGACTTGCAAATCATATATAATTGGATTAAATATGTCAATTTTTATAATTATATATAATGAATAGATTATTTAAAAAACATGCATGATATCTAATTCATAAAATTAAATATCGTTAAAGTCATGTAGTCGAATGTTATAACATACCAGAAAAATGTGTTAGCCTTGGGGCATCATGAATTGTCCATACAAGCATTGCATGGAATTGAAATTGTCTTTGTCCTATTGGTCTAGATACGTCATACATAGTGACGCCATTCCATAAGTTTAGTAACTCATCGATAAGAGGCTCAATATGTACATTCATATATTTAACTTGGTACTTACCTAGTTGAATGAACATAAACATTACATAACTATTATAACCATTTTACTGCAATATATATAAATTCATGTACATGACTATTAAATAAAAAAACATATAAGTCATTATGCAACAAATAAGACACGTTAAAGAAAATTGATGTAAACAAATACCTGGAAGAATCATTGCCAACATTATGTGCTCCCTATTTATTGACATCCATGGAGGAATGTTATTGTTGATAACAAAAACAGGGCACACCGAGTAAATAGATCTCAGCTCTCCAAATGGATTGACATCGTCTGCTGCCAATGAAAGCCTGAGATTACGAGGTTCTTCTTTAAAGTGTGGCCATTTTTCCTCCATGTCCCTAAATGCAGAACCATCTGCAAGCATTTGAAGAATCTCATCTCCACTTCTATTACGTGCATGGTAATCCATAAATTGCACTAAGCTTTCGCACCTAAATAATTATTGCATACGTGGAATAATGGGAATATAATGAAGAACCTTGCGAGGCACCTTTTTTGTTAGTTGATCTGTTCGATATCTACTGATATGACATTCTGGGCATTCTGTTGCAAATTCATGTTGTTTATGATATATAATATGATCATTGGGACATGCATCTATTGCTTGATACTCCATTCCAATATCTTTCATAATGCCAAATAAATCTCGGTATGAGCAAGGTAAAATATTTGATGGTGGTAACAAAAATTCACCAATCAATCTACAACAAAAAATAACTTCTTAATATAAATAATAGTAAAGGTACATACTTCGTCCTTTATTTTACTAGCGATGAACTAACAACAATTAAAATAGATGAAAAAAAATGACATATATGACATACCTTAACATCCGTGAGATTGCTATGTTGGATAAACCATTCATAAACTTCAAGTTAACCAGCAACAATACAGCAGAGAGAAGAGTTGTTTGGGAGCCTTCATAAAGCGGCTCATATGCCTTCTCAGGTACAGGTAAATCATGAACATCATCAAAGTCATCTCAATCAACATGATCAGATGTGCCACTACATGTGTCATGGATCAATGTATTTGTACCATCATCTTCAATTGTGTTTTCTGGTGTAGGATCATCTTCTTCCATAGGATCATTAATTTCATCTTTGATATTCACAGCTCCATGTTCCTCCGCTTGTAAAACTACATTCTCTGGGTAGTGATAATTCATATCGTGTTCCCTAGGGTGCCCCACCTTTGTAATAATGACAAACACAAATAAACCATGATCATGATCAAGTGATTTTTTATATATATATCAAATGTTAAAACAATATAAACATTTACAAATTTAATCAATATAAACACATATAATGAACAACTTACCAATGGCCAATAATCATGCCCCCCTTCAACATGACCATGCTACCTACAATGTTTCTCAGCTGTTGTGATTAAAAGTCTTCTCATCTTTAAGCCCTTGCAATTATTGCAAGGACAATAACATTTCCCATCACCCTTTCTTTTCAATATAGCCCACAATCTAGCAACTGTCTCTTCATTTTGTTCTGGACTAATATTATTTGACATGATTTTTCTTTACCAAGCTTGAATATTTAGATCTTCAAAAAATATCAAACTCACACACACTCCAATAATTTTTAATCGTACACAGGTAACAAAATATAATAATTATGATATTTTACACCCAAAAAAATCAGCATGCAACCACCCCTGCAAAAGAGAAGATAGTCTGAAGTTAATGACCCCAAAAAACAATTTCAAATGCTAATTCCAGAAATTATTAAATTATAATTTTTCAATGATTTCCAACTGTTATACTCCTAAAATCAGAATATTGAACTTGCACAACAAAATCTGGAAATGAAATTCTCAAAATGTAGCTAATAAGCCTCAACAATTAAGGCCTACTCAAGACTTTGTGGAGTCACTTGAAGGTTTCCAGGCCTTACCTGATGATTTGAGCAAGAGGATTAAAGAGTTGGTAAAGATTTTTGATGACTGGAGTGGCACATTTTTACCAGATATTGTAGATGCCCAAGGAAATGTTAGATCACTGCAGCAATGGCAAGATAGGGTAGACAAAATCATTAACACTAGCACATTTTTGGAATCTTTTGAAAGGGAGGCAAATCAAGTAGCAGTAAAGTATACAACTTATAGTGCAAAGGTAAATTAGGTGGTAAATTTTAATTGGCCAATGGATGAAGAATATCAAGGATGGGTAGAAAAGTACTTAACTGAACAAGAATAGGACATAGTCTGCAATCGGCAGTTAATAACTCAAAGGTTATGGTTATAACAAATTTTGGCTATGTCTTGGTGGCAATTTTGGTGCAAGTTTTCAAATTTTGGCAAATGCAATAGTTATTATCTAGTTGACGGGATGAACAAGAAGATTCTCCAGAGACTCAGTTGTTGTAACCAATTTTTGAAATGTCATAAGGCGGTCCAAGTGACTAGTGACAGGTGTATTTCTGGTCTGATGCTTCTTGCTCCTTCATTTTCCCTATAAGAAGGATTTCAGGACCAAAAATATGACCGGTTAGCAAGTTAGATATCTTTAGGTCAAGTCTAATTGAAGTTGCAGAGCGAATTTCTAAAGAGCCTGATATTATAGTGAAGATACTATTCTTAGGTTTGGTGATGTGAGTGTTCCAAGGCTTGCTTGCACTGCAACTAAGAGACCCAGCTTGTCTCTTCTAGGAACCTAGTCTCCTCTAGGTCCTAATTGGCTTCGATGATTAACTAAGTCCAATTCTAACTCTTCTATACGAGTTCTATCCTTTGTGCTTCACCTTGGAGGACTAACACCATTTGACAAGTTCAATTTCTCTTCCTCACTTAGAAAGTTCTAAGTGCTAACTTCTCACAAACATCATTCTTCATTACAAGGGTGCCCATCCTATTGAAAACATTCATAACCTTGCATATTTGAACCATTTTAGAAGGTATTTCAACCCTATCCTTACCGGGTTCAAGGTTTCACCATTTGAGACCTTAAATAGGCTTATTCCTTGTAGCCTTTACCAGTCCTGTTTTGTCAATTCTTGCTAAATTTTTCCAAAGACCCTACAAAACTAAAGGCAGATTTGGATACTCATTTGGAAGTTTTGAAAGGTTCAATGGGGCTTAGGGCCTGACAACCTCCGTACACTAGTTTCCTACAACTTAGGACAATACGGCTAAAAGGCCTAATTTCTAGGACTGACTGTAATCTTGCTTGGAACCTACTCAAACCATAAACTAAATGATTGAAATGACCTCAGTCCACCTAGTATGATGATATATGATGAAACCCTACTTGAACCTGTACCTGTTTCGTACAGTACCTCTTTACCCTGCAAGAAATTTTCAAAGACATTCCTAGACCTCTAACTGGGTTCTGTCTTCTCACCTAGAGACTAGTGTTAAAAAGAGATCCCCACTCTTTCATGCTTCCTAATCCTAAATCTATATACACTAATGACTCCCCTAATATTTCCACCTGTTCTTAGGTGTTTCCCAAGGCTAGATTTCATGGGGGGGCCATGAAAGCACCGACTGGTCAAGACTGGACCAGTAAGAACTTAAAACCAAAACAATATGCCTAACACCAAATATCCTACTCTAAACAACTTGATTATCAAATGAAAAAGACTAAGATAATCCTATAGAACACTAAACAAATACTAAACTCAGTCTCTCCATCCATTAAGCATCTCTTTCATCACAAAAGTTCAGGTTGTTCTTGAAAACATTGTTGTAGATTTCTCTATTTTACTTTCAAAAACTAATTACCAATTACATCATGTCATGAGATTCGAGTCTTGGGTCATAATAGATGCCATCCCCATGATTCTAGGGCCTGTTGGCCGATCTCCCACTTCCTATTCTCAAGGGAATCCAAAGGTAACAGAGTTGCATGCCCATGCTAACTTCTTTACAACATTTGGCATCTTTCTCTATGCCTTGATCCTATTTCTTAGGACCACTATTCCCTCTAGATTTCGAGGAACCAACTCATTTAATGGAATTAAGGCATCTTTAAAACAACCACTAAGTGTTTAGAACATCTTTAAGACTCTAATCTCCCATAGACAACTAACATTAAGAAAACTTAAATTACTAACACTGGCTATTTGTGTGACCTTAGTCCTAATGACTAACTCACCTAGCCTAGAAAAGCAATGACCTTCTAAGGTCTGAAAACAAACTAACATCCTAACTTGGCTAGAGTCAAGTACAAGCCAAAATAACAAACATGGAGGTTAGCCTAGGTGTGCTCCTGCACCATTTGGTGTCATTCTATTGTAGGTTTTAGTTTCATGGGTACTTAATTTTCAAGATAGTACTAGCATCTAAATGAAAATTACTCATTTCAAGGTCATGTATCTCCATTGTATGAATATATTATTATCTTGAATAAAATGATCAAGGGTTATTCTATTCATCTCACTGTTATGGTGTGTGATTCTCATTTTGGCTTTAATTCAAGGAATTAATTAAAATGCTTGAGTGAGGTTATAGGTGACTATGTTCATATAAGGATTTGATAAGTAGTATTGGGTTAGAATATAGATTGATGGTATTGTAAGGCAGTATTATCTGAGATTTTATATGCTATGTGTCTAGAAGATAAACTTGGTTATAGTAAAAAAAAACCAACACCTTTGATATTATCTAGCTATGGCTCCCAAATCTATTGCAAATTGATCATTAGGGTTAAAATTGAAACCTTGCAAATATAATCTTTGTCCAAATCCATCAAGAATTTTCCATCAGTTATAAATAATTCCCCTATAAATAATTTGTGAGGCCAAGTCTAAAATCTAGAAATGAAATTCTAAAAATGCACAAGACTATAAATGAAATCTGATGAGATGTTGCTTTCAAATATGATTTTCAAACCTGGAAGTACAAATCTGACTTCACAAATGAATTCTGGAAAAAGACAATGACTTCCCTCAACCTGATGATATCTTCTTGAGTTTCTTCTGATTTTCCCCAAGAAAAGCATTGAGCAAAACACTGTCGCAATAAATAGTCGAGCTCATTTCAATTTATGCCCGCCATAATTTAACTTTGCAGGACCGCCGCAATTTTGGTGCAAGATCTTCATCGAAATGTACACAAAACAACAGCTCGTCGAAATTTCGACGAACGTCGGGGTAAATTTTTTTTTTAAAAATGGAAATTTGCACAAGTGCTTGACGATACATCTGATTATATAGGTTTCGTCAGAAGGTTTCATCGGAAATTGGGGTCAAATGAGTTAGTGTAAAATTTCTGCCTTTTCTCTTTTAGCACGAGAGCATATGCCACACATCCAAATATCCTCAAATGCTCAACACTCCATTTGCATTTTGTCCATGCTTCTTATGGAGTCTGATCATGAACAACCTTTGTGGGGCACCTATTCAAGATGTAAACTATTGTTGCTACAGCATCACCCCAATATTCATGTAGCAAACCTTTTGCCTTCAACATGCTTGCTTCCATCTCTGTGATTATTCTATTTTTTCCTTCAGCAACTCCATTTTGCTGTGGAGTATACCTGGCTGTGAGTTGTCTTTGAATACCTTGAGAGTTGCAAAAATTCATAAACTCTTGAGAGATATACTCTCTCCCTTTGTCCGTTCTGAGGACTTTGATATAATGGCTGTTTTGCTTTTCAGCCAAGGCCTTAAACTCCTTGAACTTTTCAAATGCCTCTGATTTGTTCTTCAAAACATACACCCAAATTTTTCTACTATAGTCATCTATGAGTTTCATGAAATAAATATTTCCTCCTAGTGTTGGGGTCTTCATGGGACCACACAAATTTGAATGTACCAGCTCTAATGGTGCTCTAGCTCTCCTAGAATGCCTCGATTGAAAGGGTTGCCTATGCTATTTACCTAGGATGCATTCTTCACATTTTCTATCAGGCTCTACAATTGCTGGTAGGCCCCTAACCATGTCTTTTTTAAATAAAATACTTAAACTAGAATAACTTAAATTCCCATACCTCAAATTCCAAAGCTTGGATGGGTCTTGGATGACCGATTTGAAGGCTGACTGCTATGAGCCTTTTGACTGTGCTAAGATTTGCATTTTGAGGGGAAACATTCAGTTCTTTGTCATTTGAACCACTACCATAACTCTCTTGCTTCAGTCCTTGTCATAGATGATGCATTCTCTTTTCTCCATTAGCACTCTATAGCCATTTTGGACCATCTGTCGAATGCTCAAAATATTATGTTTCATTCCTGGGGCATAAAAGACATCATGAATTTGTCTTTCTTCACCATGCTTGGTTTGTAGGCACACTATTCCTTTGCCCTTGACTAGAACCTTCACATTGTTGCCCATTTTGATTTCAGACTTGATGCTGCTATCAATGGAGGCAAATAAATTTATGTTACCACTCATATGGTTGCTATAGCCACTGCTGAAGTACCGAACTTTAGGGCTCCCTTGTTCTGCTAGATTGCATGCAATAAATACTTGTGATGGTTTTTCATTTTTAGCCTTGTTCTAATTCGCCATATTTGCATTTTGGCTTCCTTGGTCACGCTGTTTCTTCCTGCATTCGCTTGCATAGTGACCATACTTGTGACAGTAGTAACATTGCACATTGCTCTTATCTTTCCTCTGATTTGAGCTGCTATTCCTTGTGTTTTGGAAGTCTGATTGGGAAGTGTTGGCTTCCTCTTGGCTGTTTGAGCTTCCTCTTCCAGAGTTGCTTCTACCTCTACCTCTTTGACCTCGTCCTCTACCATTTCTTCCTCTTCCTCTTCCTCTGCCTCTTACATTTGTTTGTGCTTTGAAGGCTTGTTCTTGGGAAGAATTTGCAGACCTATTTATGCATTGCTCATGGGTTTGAAGTGAACCCATTAACTCATCAACTGATAATATTGAGAGGTCTTTTGCCTCTTTTATGGCAATAACTACCGGGTCAAATTTAACAGACAGGCTTCTGAGAATCTTCTCCACAATCTTTTGTTCTACCACATTTTCTCCATTTATCCTCAACTGATGAATCAAGGTGGAAGCCCTTGTATGAAAATCTAAAATGGACTCGTTGTCCCTCATCTGCATGGTCTCAAATTCTCTCCTTTGCAGCTGGAGTTTTACAAACTTGACTTTCTCAGTCCCTTTGCAAGTGGTTTCAAGTATTTCCCATACCTCTTTTGCAGAACAAGCTGCTGCTACTCGAGGGAAAATAGTCTATGTTAAGGTTGCCTCAATCAAACTGAGGGCTTTAGCATCATTCTTCCTTGTCTCTTTCAACTGGTTCTTTTGGGGATTGGTCAATGTTGCATATGCATTTGGGTCAGTCACATCTATGAACCCATTTGCTACTAATTCCCACAAATCATTTTCTACAAGAATGGTTTTCATTTTCTTTGCCCAGACATCATAACTTTTTCCATCAAAAATAGGTGGCTGCTGCCAACTCCTACTGTCTCCTCCAGCCATTTTTCTAAATGGGGGAAACTACAAATACCCAAAAAAAACCAAAGGGTTTTTCTTCACTTCCTAGAAAACTAGGGCTTTCCCAAATACCCAAAAGCAAGACTTCTGTCACAATACGCCTAGGACTAAAGCTAGAGCTTTAAAAACTAAATGCCCAGAAAGCTTAGGGATCTGATACCAATCTGTTGTATAAAAATAAACCCAACAGCAATGGACAATGATGAAAACACAAACTAGATACAAAATAAAATGGACAAAAAGAAGAGGAGGCAGAATATTTTCTTGTTTCATTCAACTAAACCAAAAAGATTACTAACTTCAATGCTTACATACAAAAAACTTAGAGCAAGGCTCTGTACATTCCTTCATACAAAAACTATGCAACTTCTGGAGCAAACTAGTTGTTGTTGTGTGCTGTTGCGAATATTCAGAGCACTTTCCTCTTCTGCTACAAGTTCACTTGAACATTCCTCCTTTCATTCTTTTGTTGCTCTTTGTCTTTCGTCTCTTACATTCTTCTTCTTTTTCTTCTCTCTTTTTTCTCTAACTGAAAAAAATTATATTCTATTCTTTTGTCTTTCTCAACCTTTTCCAAAATTGGCGCTCAATTCAAATTCACCTACCAAGAGTTAATTCTCTACCAAGATTAATTGGCTAACATGGAGGTCAGACACGGTAGGTGGAGGATCCCTACGGATCATTTCAAACTGTGCAATTAATGCACTTGGTTGGTGGTTGTGAAAGATTAACATTTCCAACACCTCCATCGTGATTGTCCTTTACAAAACTTTTGGTCTGTATGCTCTTTAATTCTTTCAAACTTTTGAACACGCAGCCACTATGCAAACTCCTTTTGAGAAAAGGATAAGTGGGGCAGATTAGGGTTTGGAATATACATCTACATATAATATTTATAGGTATGTATGGAGATATTAGAAAGTCTTATTTAGGTTATTTATTTATTAAGTTACATGTATAGCATATTTTTCAAAAAATAAAATAAAACATGATCAAATAAAATTAATAATAATATTTCAAATTAATATTGAAGTAATTATATATGTCTATTTTCATAAATGTTTGCAATCTTTAATATGTAGAGAATTATTAATAGTGATAGTTATAAAAATTCTAATGTGGATCTCAAATCTAATTATAAAATTAAAAATCAATAATAATACCAGACATATATGAAATGAGTAAGTACTCTGACCAAATATTGGATAAAATAAATAATTTAAATTTAATAGAACTGTTATAATTGAAAAGGTTGAGTATATTAGTATCGAGCATTTTAGTGTTTCACTATTTACTCTAATGGCTCATATAAATTTTTAGTTCCTACCAGGGAATTATAGCGGACCCCTGTTTGTTAACTAGTGATTAAATGTTTTGTTTACAACAAATCAAAATTCATAATTTTATTTTTCATACATTATATTTTAAATTTAATACATTGTATTTTAATTTTGTTAAAGTTAAATGCATGATTTTTAACTTTTAAAATTTTGAAAATTATTTCTCTTCAATTTTATTGGCTAAAAAATTTGGACCGATAAGGGTGGATTTTTAGGAATGCTAAACATAAACTTTTTTATCGCAATTTTTTTAGGACATTTTTCTCCCACAAAACTATAATAGAAAAAATATTTAACTAATTGTTCAAAATTTTATTGGCTACGAAAAGCACAACAATCTACAATAAACTAAAACAAATGACACCTTAAACAATATTTTAAGAATATTGCTATTTGTAAGCATTTTTTAAGGCAATTTTTTTGCCATGAAGATATTAACTTTTTACTTCACTTTTCTCAAACCATAAAAAAAAAAATTTAACTAATTTTTCAAATATCATTGACTAAAAAAACTTAAATGAATATAACATTTTAATTTTCTAATTTTTTTAACTAGTGATTAAATGTTTTGTTTACAACAAATCAAAATTCATAATTTTATTTTTCATACATTATATTTTAAATTTAATACATTGTATTCTAATTTTGTTAAAGTTAAATGTACGATTTTTAACTTTTTAAATTTTGAAAATTATTTCTCTTCAACTTTATTGGCTAAAAAATTTGGACAAATAAGGGCGGATTTTCAGGAATGCTAACCATAAATTTTTTTAGCGCAATTTTTTTAGGACATTTTTCTCCCACAAAACTATAATAGAAAAAATATTTAACTAATTGTTCAAAATTTTATTGACTACGAAAAGCACAACAATCTACAATAAACTGAAACAAATGACACCTTAAACAATATTTTAAGAATATTGCTATTTTAAAGCATTTTTTAAGGCAATTTTTTTGCCATGAAGATATTAACGTTTTACTTCACTTTTCTCAAACCATAAAAAAAAATATTTAACTAATTTTTCAAATATCATTGACTAAAAAGACTAAAATGAATATAACATTTTAATTTTCTAATTTTTTTTACTTTTTTTGTGGCAATTTATTTCCCACTAATTAATGTTTGGTATGCTGAATGCAATGATTAAACATTATAATTTAATATTTTAAGCTTTATTAGGCCAAGGTGGAATTCCTATACATAAAAATATAAGATTAAATCTTGGATGTGAAAATGAACTGATTCAGTGTTATTTGTGCAGTAAATCTTTCAGAAATTTGATAAAGATCATAGTGGGAAGATTGACTGCCTGAAACTTCGGGATGCTCTTCGTCAATTGGGATATTCAGTATCACCGCCAGTTCTACTTACAAAGTATGACAAGATAGGCCAAGGCAGTGGAATTGATTATGACAACTTCATCGAGTATGTTCTCTATAACAACTTACCAGCTAAAGTAGTATTTTAATGATGAAAATGTTGCATACAAAAAGTTAGAAGTTGTTTACCTCATCTATGAGTCTTCCTATTTCGGTCACAAGCCTATATCTATCTTCTCTATGACATTTTTATTTTTAATTTTATGAGCAGGTGTGCCATAATTGTGAAGGTAGAATTGATAAAAAACACACTATGCTCCAGTTACATAAGGAGATACCTCTTGTTTTACAAAACAAAACAATGAGTGGATTTACATGTTGATGAGATCTTATGTTTTTTTTGGGTCAGTAATAGCACTATGGTATCTAAAAATATCATGAAGAATAATAAACCAATGTCTATATGCCTTTGGAGTTTAATAGAATCTAGTAGCTTTCCATGATGTCACTTTTGATTTTTTTGGTTTTATGCTTATTTATTTTGTTTAAGACAACTTGCTTGTTTGCTCTAGTGGAGAATTTGAATGAAAACTTGTTTTTTATGTACCTATTATTTATTTATTTTATAAACATTGTTGCTAAAACTTAGCAAACACAACAAATTAAAACAAAACTATTCTAGAACTTTTTGGCTAGAACTTTGCTGCTCTGCAGCTCTTGTTAAAATGGACGTCAAAATCCAATTGTCTAGCTCCCATAATTCTGTCCAGTTAGTATTGCACTTTTGGTGGCAATGAAATTAATGCATAACGATTGATTAGTATTGATATTCTTTTATCGATGATTACTTTAACTCTTGGTAAGTGGTAATAAATTTTGACAATTCAAACAATAGTTATGATAATAAGTTATTTTTGCGAGTTGTATACATCAATTAATCTTACTTCATGTCTTCATGCAGCTGCTTAGCTTATTTTGACTAGCAACCACTGCTCAACTTATTTAGGAGTTATTTGTGGAGCTGATGGCCCCATGAATGCTTAGTTTTTCTGCTTATTTCTAAGCAACCAGCTTAAATTTGTATTAATAGTATTAATAATAATTTGTACAATAAAAAATTAGAAAAACAAAAACAAAATCAAATATTAAAAAAGAGGGAAATAAATTTGTGGAGCCCCCGTGGATTTTTAGAAATATGTAGTTGCTGCTTATTTCTAGCGCCCCCTCTTTTTTCACAGTTTATGAAGACATGAAGAAGTTACTGTTATTTTTAATCTTGAGGACTGTTTGCTGCACTTTTGTATATCAGAATAGTAATTTTTAATTTTCTTTTAATTTAATTAATTTTTTTATAAACAATAAATAATTAATTTTACTGTTAAAAAAATTTTAATGTTAGATTTTGTATGAAACAGGATGAATAATTACTTCAATATTGACTATGATAGCTCTAATTATTACAATATTTTATAAAATAATTCCCATCATAATTAATCATTATTGAGGCAAAATCATAGCAAATGGATGTGAATAGCACTATTACACTTATATTGATGCTTCCTTTAGGTAAGGAACGGCTTAAGGTCATAATAATAAAGTTAAAAAAATAAAAAAAACTTTCCTTCACATTATTCCTAGTGCCTAACCTTAACTTCTAGAAGACTCCACGTATTCTCCATGTTTAAATATGCCTTAAATAAAGGAAAGGAGAATTTATGTTTTTTATCTTTTTCCTTTTTTTAAAACATATTAATTATAATAAAGATATGTGTGAAGAAGATAATAAAGAATAGGAATTATTACATTTTCTAGAGAGAGATTAATTTTGTTTATTTTAAGTGTTTTTTTAAGTTAAATAAAATATATAAAAAATAATATTTTAAGTTAGGAGTGATAATTATTATTGTTATAAAAAAAATTTAATAGAGTATTTATATATGAATATAGAAGATATGTATTTTTCTTTATATACACAAAAAGGTAACTAAACAAGTAACTAAATAATAGTCAAGGAAAAATAAATTAAATAATAATAATTTACCACATCTTTAGAACTAAAGGGTAACATTAGAATCAATAATCATCTTCTTGGTAGTATTAAGAGTAGTGTTAGAGAAAATGTCAGGTGTTGTTATAGCCAATGAGCTAACATTTATGAGTTTTGAATTGACCATTAGAATTATAGTTTTTGGTGATTATTACTTATAATAATATTTATTTAGCATTATTGGAATAGTGGGGATGATATTAATTTTAAACATTGTTCTAGTCTTAATTAGATAATTTGGTCAGAAGTAACATTGGAATCAACATCTGACCTTAGGCCTGCATGGAGAAGTAAATGCGAACATGGTAATACATGGTAAAACTTTCGGCAAGTGTTTTGTAATACCCTTTAAAAACAAAAAAAATGTTGCATTTTCTAGTGAAAATTTTGGGCATGACAAGTTTTCTATCCTTCTTGATGGGTTTATTTTTTAGCTCACTTAACCCAATCACCGCTTTAAATGGGGCCAATCCGGTTGCACTTTTCTTATTTTTAGATGGGGGTTTAGGCTTAGGTTTCATACTGCATTTAATCTCAAGTATTAGGGCTTTCCTCTTGGAGACCTCAGAAGTAGTGGGGGAAGGATTAACAAGGGCTATATCAGGGGGTTATAGTTCCTCAACATACACAACAGAGATAGGTTTTGGTGGGAACAAGGCTACAATAAATTGATAGATGTTAAAGATTAGGTCTTGATGCATCGATAAGGGGAGCAAATCATCTAGGTTGAGAGTAGAAACCTCAAGGGAGCCTTTAACCAAATTTTCTAGAGAGGTGAGAAAAAAAATAGAAATTTAAGGGTCGTCTTGTGTAGAAGGTGGTTTAATAGCGGAAAATGACCTAAAAATAAAACACCTTGAAATGAACTTCTAAAGTAACATACTTCATGATCACAAGACACACCTTGTCCTAGGGTTTTGGTAGTGCCTTACGGTTGGAACCAAATTTCATCCTTGAAGAATGTGTTTAGACTCTCCAGTTCTTGTGTTTTGGTTTACTTTTTATAGTTCTTTCCATCACGGGAGAGGCCCCTCACCATTCCTATTACCTCCTCCACCTCAAATAAAATTACACCAATGGTGACCTACCTATCCTTCCATGAACCAAAAAACTAGGCCTGAAAACCTCTCATTGTGGCAAAAAAGATTCTTTAAAAATGACACTACACCACCCTCATTATAGATGTTACAATTGATGGGGTCCCCCCAAAATCCCTCAGAATTATCAAGCTTAGTTCTAACTCTATCTCCTTCTATCACGAACCAAAACACATAGTAACAGGTGTAGAGAAACAAAATTAGACAAAAAAATGATTGTCCTCTGATGAATTTAGCATTTTTAAAACTATCATGTATCTACATACAAGGATAGTAAGGAGTAATGAAAGAAAATTGACATTTACTCACTTTAGCAGTCATTCCTAATGACACCAACTACGTAGGGATATGATTATCATGAAAGGGGATGTTGAAAGGGACCAATCCAACCATCAATAAAGGATTGTGAATCCTTATTCAGAGTCTAGTGAGTGGCTAATTTTGAGAAAAGCCAGGTCACAAACCTCAAAAGCAAATGGGAAATGCAACAACAGGTGATTAATCGATTCTTCATTAAATTTGCATAACATACACCTGTTTGTGATTAGCTAGCCCATTTTCTTGAGGTTGTCTTAGGTTGAAATCATGTTATGACAAGTCATCCACTAGAAAAATAAAATTAGTGTTAAGTATTGATTCCAAACCCATTTCCAAATCCTTCTTTGAGTGCCCATGTCCAACAGAACACCATAAGTCATCCTAATAGATAGGTTTCCCTTGCTTTCCAAGGACAAAATTAAATAATCTTCAACATCAGATAAGGGGATTCTGGATAAGAAGAGACAAACATGTAAGGAATTAACTAGACATTTCAAGTTAGGGGAAAGAGGGCAGCACAATCCAAGGTCTTTCCAACTCCTAGCACCAGGCAGGCCAAGAAGATAGCCACATACACTTGAGCCAGAGAATCAAGTCACAAGTTCCATTAGGTTTTTAAACTCAGAACTAGCGAAAAGGGCATCAAATAGCCAAGGGTCTTCCTAGAAGCGGATACAATTGCCTCTACCGAGCTTCCATCATAAACTAGGGTATGTGTAGGATCATGATGGGCCAAAAAGTGGTGATATGTAAGTGATATGATAGCCTATGTGGCTGATGACTTTTTTTTAACCAAAATTGATGAAACGAAAAGGGTTTTTAAAGGAGATTCTCATCTTTCGACCAATATAAATTATTCTTTATTTTGAATTTAATAAAATAATTATTATTTAGTTTCTATTTGAATTATGACTAAAGTCCAGATTGACGGGTTGATTGAAAAACATCAATAGCTTTCAAACGGTATCATTTTTTTTTAATCTGAAACATGCGTCATATTCTATGCCTCGCATACTATAGTATTAAAAAAATTAAAATTAAACTTCATGAAGTTTTGACCAAGTTAAGGTGGTTAGACAAATGAGTTTTTTATATTTTTTAAAAGTTGTAATAAATAATTCATAATTAATTATTTAATTTGAAAAAAATTACAAACAAATATGCATCACATCAAGACCTAACTCCTCTACTTATATGTAAAATCTTATAATTTTTCTTTATCATTTTATTGTGGTTAGGGTGGTTAGAAAGACACCTACTTCTTATTTTTTCCTTGAAATTTAAGTACTACTGCATTGAAATTTCAAATTTTCACCTAATAGTTTTTTTTTTTTTTTTTTAAAATAAACCTATTAGTTTAGAAACTACATTCAATTTTCTACAAATACTATTCTTACATATTTTTGAAATAATATAGATAACTTATTCAATTTTTTACGTCAAGTTATCTAACTTCGATTTTCTGAATTTTCATCGCCACTTAAGGGCCTGTTTTTTCCATGATGATCCTGCACATACCCACTAGTTTGAAGCAAATTTTTTATTTTGCAAATATTCCACAAGGGTGATCATTCTGCATACAATTGACTAGAGGGCTGTTGTCTAAATATTTAGCATTCATTATCCTACACCAGTCCTTTTTATTTCTTAATTGGTCCCATCCAACCTTGGCCAATAGAGATTTGTTAGTAGCATGGATCCTTCAAATGCCCAACCCTCCCCTAGATTTGGGAAGGCACACCTTCTCCTAACTAATGAGAGACATTTTATTCTCATCCTCAATGCTAGACCAAAGGAAAACTTTCTGATTTTTTTCAAAATTCCCAGCATTGTAATTGGGTATTTTGAACATAGAATGAAAATAGACTGAAATCCCCTGAAGGGAAGCAGTGAGGAGCTATAGTTTACCAGCCTAAATTAGGCACACACCTTTCCACCCATCATCTTTCCTCTATATCCTTTCAAGAATAGTATTCTAGAAACTAGGAGTGACTTACTTTACAGTGAGAGGGAGCCCCAAGTACACCAAAGGAAGTGAGGCACACACACAACCTAAAAAAATAGTCACATAGTCATGTAGACCAAGAGTGTAGCTATAAAAATAGATCATAATTTTATTATAATTGATATACTGACCTAAACAAGCTACAAAAATATTGGGCCAACTTTTCCATTTCCTAGCTTCCACCATCGAGGCCTTCCCGAATAACATAGTTTCATCCATGAATTGTTGAATGGTAGTAGGTTCATGGTGCATGGTTATCTTGACACCCTTGATGGAGCCCTCCAATAGCATACGAGCAATATTCCTACTCAAAAAATTAGTGGCTATTATAAATAAATACAAGGAGATGGCATCCCCCTAACGAATACCCCTCCCAGCTGCAAAGAACCCATGAGGCACTCTAATGACTAGAAGACAATACTGAACTGTGATAACACATTCGAATATGATTTTGATCACCTTTTGATGAAAACCATACCTATTGTGAAGAAATTCTTTGCCTTAGTCTTTTGATTTTCAACTTTTACTTTTGGCTTCAAGAGGATCCACACACAAAAATAAGTTCGGGTTCCGAAGGGTGTGCAATGCACCGCATGGTGGTTGAGCATGTTTTTTTATCACTTCTCTTTCAGAAGGAAGTTGGGCCATGTGTCTAATCAGCAAAATATTTCTCAAAATTTCTTTTCATAAATATGAGAATACCCGCTCACTTGACACGTCATCTCTTCACAAATGCAATGAAATTGTGCTTTGGAGAGTTTTCTCTTTGAATTTTTTCGAAGCATTATTTTCTTTGTTTTTCAAGGGAAGGATTTGAGTTGGTACTTCCAAGCCACTTAATTGGTCAAACAAGACTTTTTCTAGGCTATTTTCTAGGCTCTGAGCATTTATGGGGGGAAATCTTGTTAAATATCTAAGGGATATTAATGTGTAGTAGTTGAGAGTTGATGAACAAGGATTGTTGCGACCTAATTAAAGATCTATGACCAGATTCTGAGCTATCATGTGAAAACATCTGACAGTCATTATTTCTCGGTGGAGGTGGTATTTCTCTCAAATTTGTGGGTATAAAATTCAAGTAGCAACAAAAGAGAAGGGTTCCTAAAGTTTTCCATTGGAAAGAAGTTCTTTAGTTTTCCATATTTATAGGAAGTATTTTTTTAAAATTTTACAAAGCAGTGCTTCACTCAGACATGTTATATCTATTTTAACTCAAACTATTGATAGATTGGAATTTGACCTCTATTTTAAAGTTCACTTACTATTTGAAGTACAACATATTTGGGAGAAATATTTTATATTGTGCATGATATGGCCTCAATCAATGTTTCTTTCTTTATATCATTGTCCAAAATATAACATCATGTCTAGTTTAATCTAAATAGTTTGATTATTCTATTTAAACGCTATATGTTTACATGATAAAGTGATAGCATGTAGAAGTTGGATTGTGTCATTAGACTTCTCTATTTTCTTTAAAGGTTATTATTCCTTCATGTTATGCTATATTAAGAGAAAGATTTTATGTAGCTTTTGAATGTTTTCTGTTAACTCTTGAAACTTCCAGATGTTTGATCGGATCTTAACGAGCACTTCCTGCAAGTGGATTGAATGACTACACTATGCTTGTATCTAGCCTCTCATGTTCATTTTCTTCCCAATAGTGAAGGGTTGTCGCATTTTGTGTCTATCATATCATTCATAGAGAATAACTTGAGGTTTTTAAATATTGTAAAAGGATTGGCGCATCACCTCATTCATGTTTTATGTTTAAATTTATTTCTACCCCTTTTTCCCAAACTTAGAGGAGAGAAAAAATTCTATAAAAATCTCAGAGGTATTCAGTGAGCTACAGATTGGTCCCCCACTTGCTGAATTTCTCATAAGACAATTGGGGAGGCACATGCTTTCATGATAAATAGTTTTTTTTCTGGCACACCTATGGGGAATTTTTTTTTGAACGACTGATTAGAAGTCTAAAATATTTCTTAAATTGGGGCAAGGAAAGAAACTGGAAGTTTCATGCCAATTGTCCAAACAAGAGCATCTTCAAAGGGACATTAAGAGTACTCTCAGTTACCCTCTTTAGTACCTAGGAGAAGAAGGCTTACAAGCTTAGTATCACCTTGAAGAAGTAGTAGAGCAAGGATTAAGAGCCCACGGTCTAGATATTTATCCACTCCACCGAGAGGCTAAAGTTTCCAAAAAAGAATATCGATATACCCAATTCATAAGAGTCTTTTCTCCATGTCTCGCATACCCCCTCTTGCTCCTAGAAATTTCATAACTTGGGATAGTGGTAGTTCTCTATAGCCACCTACCCCACTAGATGTTTAGCCCACCATACCCGCTAATTGCCTCAAGACTATTATGAAATTATCTCGAGAAGATTTTAAAACCTCTTTTGAACACCTCCAATATATAAAGAAAGTATGTAGATTACATAATATAGAAAAAGAAAATATTTTTATGAGAGTGTTGGCTGCCTCCTTCAAAGGGAAGACTCAAGATTGGTACCGATCTTTGACTTATGATTCTATCACCTCATGGGATCAATTTGGAGAAATTTTTTTTGAATGTTTTCTAGAGAAAGGAGATCTTTCTTCACTACTACATCAATTGATCACCATCAAGAGAGCTTCGCAAGAGGCCATGAGAAAATTTAGTGCCATTTTTCATAGAACCTAGTAGGGGATCCTAGTGACTGCCCAACCTCAAGCTATGATGGAATTCATTTTCTACCTAAAGGTTATCAATTTAGATATTGCAGTGATGATAACCTCCATGGGAGGAGATATCTTACCTAATGCATATGAGTTAGCAATATGGGAAGAGAATATTTAAGATGTCAAGAAGCTTCCACCATGACCTTTGATGCATTTATTTGTGGAAATTTTGGGCATGCCTTGCGAGGAAGCTGCTTCAAGAACTTCCATGATGCAAGTGACTATTTTGGGTTTACCACAATCCATGTATGTGTACCCCACTGCATAGTTGATCATGTTGGGTTCTTCCCCTATAGCAACAAACATCAACAATATGAAGAGCCTCATGTAGTTTGTTGCTAACGAGTTAGATCTCATGAATTGGAAACAAGTGGCCCCTTTGAATCAAGCTACTTAGACCTATCATGTAGGAAGGCCATCCTATTAGTAGAACACATACGAAGGACCCTCAAGTCAGGGAGGTCACCAAGTGGCAGTCATAAACCAGAGAGTTTTCGTTGCCATTTTGTTGCGGATGATTAAGAACAGTTAGAGAAAGGAGTTAATCCCAAGCCAAAACAACTTGGTAGAAGATGAAAATGCATGGTGCTTCCCTTGCAATGACAACCATATGTCCTGAAATTGCCCAAGGGGAAATATGCAACAAAAGATAGTAGGGAAAAGAAACAAAGGAACGCTTCTGAATAGAGAAGGGTACGAGTCTTTCGAAATGGAAAATACCCACTTTAGGGTGTAAATGAAAGGAATATCTATAGAGAAAGAGCTAGATATTGCACCTGATCAAGCCCTATTTTCCTAGATGGAGGAAGAAGATGTGGTATTCGTAAATGAAGCTAAAACAACCAATACTCCATAGATTCAATCATACTACAACATCAGATCCAAGAGAAGACTCATGGGAGAGTATGTGCCACAAGCTCCACCTCGTCCTCAGCCATGCCAACCATGGCCTCAAGAAAATAGTTCCTTTAGTAAACTAGTCGACCAATTCAAGAGTAGCGGATTCTACCATTTCCCAACAAACGATCATATAAGGAGTCAAACACATTAATGTTGGACTGTTTTCCTCCAAAGTCGATGGGAACTCCACCGTATAGGCTGAAGCTCCAATAGATAGAAGCGCTCAATGCGGTGGAGCAACCAAAGAAGGCACTTGCCAATGTGTCTATATGGGATGTTATGTCTATTCCTGAGAAAAAGACATTTCTCTGAGAAGCATTGAAAAATAATAAACAAAGACTATAGATTGATGCAATTTCATCATGCAATAAAATTAAGGGAAAAAGACTTGCATCCAATCCTCAAGCTCTGAAATTTTTAGCTTAAACAAATGACATGGGTAATACAAAAGAGAAAGAGCTAAGTATGTCAAAGCCCACACCTTTATTTTTAACATTAATTATGGGAGATAAAATTTTGCACAATAATATGATTGATTTGGGAGCCAGTACAATAGTCATGCGAAAGAAAGTGGTTGGTGCCTCAATGCTTAAGTATGAGCCCCTTGAGAAAGGAATCATGTAGTTGGAAAGATATAAGGTTCTGAAAGTTGGTCGAATAAAAGATCTATCTTTGACCCTCTTTTCATGCCCAAGCATTATAATCTCATAAGAAGTAGTGGTGATAGACATCCCCCTAGTCTTTGATATGTGCCTTTCTAGAGATTTCACTACAAATCTTGGTAGATACTTGGCACTAGCATGGTCCGATCTGATATTGAGAACCAAGGGTGATCCCACAAATCTGGTTTACAATTTCTGAGAGCAACTGATTTTTGTTGAAATCACATATTTTTAGAAAATATAATGATTTAAACCTTAAAAAGTTCCATTTTAAGGATTCCAATTGAAAAGGGTTTGATCAAACCACCTTAGATTAAACCCTCTTGGATAGAACCTCACTAGTTTAAAACCATACCTATAAATGAGTCTCCTTTACACTTATCAAAATGTTGATAAAAAATCACTTTTGATTTACCTTTTGGGGGATCAAATGAATTCATTTAAAATTTATTTCAACTGATTATGGTAGTCCTCAAAATGAGCTATCCAATAAATATAATTTTAATATGTTTCGGTTTTATGATGTATTTATTTTTTTAGTTCTATTAAACATAGGTTTTTGATCGAAAATGAAGGTCTCTATTCTGTACATGTGGAAAAATAGCACTTTATAAAAAATAAATTGAAAAATATGAGTGCACTAGATATTGAAGTCTCTGATCCATCTAAAAATAAATTGAATTTTGATATATACAAAAAAAGTTACGCATTATACGGTCGCGCTATGAATGAATTATAATTTGTTTTACTTTGAAACTTGATTAAAGATACAATATTCAATAAAAAACTATCTAACCAGGTGGAAGCACTAGATATCAGAGTTACAAATCTAATTTTGAAAGAATTTGAATTTTATCCTTCATAGAAACAAATTTATGCATTATATGGTGTGCGTCACCTTTTAAAAATGTTGTTTTCTAAAGAAAACCAGTTTTCGTGGCAGATGGAAAAAGAAGTGCACTCTAATTACAAAAAAATGAAAAAAATATTTATAGAATCTGCAGACAAAATGTGATGAGACTCTAGTTTGCATCATCTTCAAATTCCTCATGGTTTAGCCGCTATAGGTGCCCAAATGTGAAGATGTAGTTAAAAATAATAATTTCAGTGTCCAGTTTGGCCAAAAATTGTAAACCACTATTGTGGGATCACCCCCAAAGAGGGCCGAAAATGAAGATCATGTTAGAATATTTTCACCTTGAACATATAACAAAAAATGTAGTTTTCTATTTTGAAGTACAACATACCTCCTTCTCAAGATAGGAGGGATATTACATAGAGATGATAGAATATAGAGAAGACACAAATGAATGGACTCTCAAAGAGGAGGTTATCCTGAACCAATTCATTGACTCTGACCCATTTGAAAATTTCCATGCCATAGGACTAGGGATTATGTAATCTTTGATGATGATCTGATCTATATTAAACTAGTGAAGGATCGAGAAAAATATGATGATCTAATGGATAACCATCTATGGACCTTATACTTTGATTGCATTAAATGCAAAGTTTGTTCCAGAGTGGGAGTCCAATTACTATCCCCAACAGGATTAGAGACCCTCAAAAGAATATCATTTTCAATTTTCACTCCCTAATAATGGCACGTAATATGAAGCCTTGATCCATGATTTGATTCTCGTCAAGCGAATGGGTATAAGGAGGTTGCAAGAATTTGAAGATTTTGAATTAATTGTGAGCTAGGTTTATAGACAAGCAGCTACTAAAACTACAAGAATGAAATCATATAAACATCCAATATGGGATTTGATTGAAGGATTTGATGATTTCAATGTGCAAGTCATTCCTTGATGTGTTTAACAAGATAGTTGATCAGATTGCTTCAATCAGATCATAGTTTGAATCCGTTTCTGATTCAACAACAAAGTAGAGCACAATGG
This sequence comes from Sequoiadendron giganteum, assembly GCA_007115665.2. Classification (NCBI taxonomy): domain Eukaryota; kingdom Viridiplantae; phylum Streptophyta; class Pinopsida; order Cupressales; family Cupressaceae; genus Sequoiadendron; species Sequoiadendron giganteum. Next base: position 552,116,441 of record CM021106.1, read on the forward strand.
AGATCATTTTCTAACCATCAATTCCCGACAATGATCAAAACTTTTAGGTGTTTGAAGATGACACCTAGATCACCACCTTCATCCAAAAGTTGGAAGGAGTTTTTGACTATTCACAACCAAGAGTCCAACCTTCCAAAGAGTAGGTCATCTAGTTTAAAGTAAATAAGTTTCCTCAAGGCTTAATATCCCTTGAAAATATCTTCAATTGTGAATATTCTAGGAATGGAAAGCAAAGGTTCACTATGGACAAAAAGGATTATGAAGAGCTTGATGTCAAAAATGAGAGAAATCTAAAACTCAAAAGGAATTTTCCATGGGAAGATAAAGAAAGGTTAAAAGGAATCTATGCTCTAGATACATTGGAATTATAGCTTGGACCTAGGATGATCTTATAGGATATGATCCCAACATAATTTAGCATACCATCAACTTGATGGAAGGGTCAAAGCCAATTTGATAGAAGCAAAGGCCTATCAATCTAAAGGTCATGGTGTTGATGGCATAGGAGCTCACTAAATTGATTGAGTCCCAAATCATTTATCCAATTAATCACTCAACCTGGGTGTCTAATCTAGTTCCATTTTAGGACAAAAATGGTGTCATTAGCCTTTATTTCAATTTCTGAGATCTTAATAAAGATTCACTGAAAGATCACTACCATTTATCATCAATGGAGTAGATCCAACATACTATGGTTGAATAAGAGATTTTATCATTGTTTGATGGTTTCTTAGGGTATAGCCAAGTATATTTCAATGAAGGTGACCAACATAAAACAACTTTTACCACCAAGTGGGTAAAATTCACATATGCCAAGATGCCCTTCAGACTGTCAAATGCTAGTGCAACTTTTCAGCGAGCAATGGACATTGATTTTAGAGGATTGATTAATTTGATCATTCTAATTTATTTGGATGACTTGAAAGTTTTTTCAAATTCAAAAGTTGATGATTTTGATAATCTATAATAGGACTTCTAGAAGTTTCGAAAGTTGAGGATTTCTTTAAATCCAAAAAAATGTGTTTTCAGAGTACCTCAAGGTAAGATACTTGGTTTTGTAATAGCCAAGGAGAGAATTGGAATAGATCGTAAAAGAGTGAGATCTATAATTGATTTACCTCTATTGGTGAATTAGAAAGGTTGAAAAAAATCTTAGGGTAGATTAAAACTTTTTTAGCTAGTTCATTTCAGACTTTGGGGGCATCACAAGACCTTTCACGTTGATGCTCCAGAATAACTTGATGTTCAAAAGGACCCTTAAAGGCAAGGAAAATTTCTAGTAGATAAAGATGGATATCTTCACTGCTCTTTTGTTGACTAACCTGGACTTTTGTAAGGATTTTATGCTTTATGTACATAGTGGTCAACATAGTAGCTTTTGTGCTCACTCAAAAGGATGAAGAGAATAACGGAGAGCATCTAATTTATTTTCACTCAAGAACCATTAAAGGTTACAAAACCAAATACAACTTTTTAGAAAAGCGGGATTTTTCCATTGTTAAAAGCCTTAAAAAATTTTGAAACTTGTTGTTACCTAATAAGATTACCATCCTGGTTGCTCACCTAAGTGTATAGGAATATATTATCGAAGGAGAAATAACTGAGAAGAGAGCCAATTGGATCACCAAGATCCTAGAATATAATGTGGACATCAGACCGACTAAGCTAGTTTTGGGAAGAGGTACCTATGAATACCCTGCATAGGAATCAAGTTCTAAATCTTAGAAAGAGATCAATCAAGTCTACTCAAATCAACTAGAGTCTAACAACTCATGGGTGGTACATCGGATATGATATGTGCAAAAGGGCCACTACTCGACTAGCCTCCCATTCCACAAGTAGAGATACTACTGAGTGTAAGTAACTCTATATGTATTAATTGAAGGGACATTAATTAAAATAAATTATGATGGTGGTTGATCCCACAATATTGGTTTATAATTTTTGCACAAATTGGAAACTAAACTATTTTTTTAACAAAATCTTCACTTTCGAGCTCCTATAGTGGCTACTAAACCATGATGAATTTGAAGATGATGCAAACTAGTGATTTGTGAAGTTTTTTCTATAGATTCTAAATATATGTTTTTCAAAAGTTTTGGAATTAGATTGCACTTTTAGTAAACAACATTTTTAAGGAGTGATGCTCACTGTATAAAACATAATATTTTTGTATGAAGGATAAAATTCTAATTCTTTCAAATTTATATTTATAACTATAGTATCTAGCCAGTTTAGTTGGTTTCATAACTGTGTTTTATTATTATTTTTTTCTTTATCAAGTTTCGAAGTCAAACCAATTACAATTGAGACATAGGCGGACTATATACAACATAAATTTTTTTGTATGTATTGAAATTCATTTTTTTTTAATAGATCAAGGACATCGATACCCAGCCTAAACATAATTTTCAAATTTTTATTTTGATAATCTACTATTTTTCCACAAGTGCAGAACAAAGAGTTTGATTTTTTGTGAAAAACCTACATTCACAAGAAATAAAAAATAAATATAATAATGAAATTAAATTTAATTAAAATTATACATTTTTGGAAGCTTATAATAAGGACTACATACTTACAAAAACTAAATTTTAAATGAACTCATTTGATCCCCCAAAAGGTAAATCAAAATTGGATTTTTATCAGCATTTTGAGAGGTGTAAAGGAGACTCCATTATAGGTATAATTTAAAACTAATGAAATTCTATCCAACGAGGCTTGGTCTAAGGTGGTTTGATCAAACCCTCTTCAATTGGAATCCTTCAAATGAAACTTTTCAAGGCTTAAATCATTCTATTTTCTAAAAATGTGTGATTTTAGCAAAAATCAAGATCTCCCTGAAAGTGTAAACCGCTATTGTGGCGACACCCTAGTGTCTTGCTATGATGTTTAGATAAGCAACAAGAAGAAAATTTTCTTAAGGAGTTCCATAGCAGTCCTGAGGGTGGACACTTCTCTTCCAAAACTACCACCTTGAAAATTATGTGAGTGGGATACTATTGGCCTTTAATGTTTTTTGAAGTGCACCATTTGGTGCAGAAATGTAATCAGTGCCATTTCTTTGTTGGAAAAATAATAAAAAATTATTTGCCCCTAAGTCCCATCAGAACTAAAGAGCCTTTTGCTCAATGGGGATTCTATTTTTTCTAAATGATAAATCCTATCTCCAGTATTATTCATAAATGTATCCTCATGGCAACTTACTACCTCACAAGGTGGATATAGGTCATCGCCCTAAAAAATGCTATAGAGGGTGAGATTGTCAATTTCCTCGAAGAGCTGGTGACTAGGTTTGGTTCACAAAAAACTGTCATATCCAATAATTTCTAGGCCTTTTCCGGTTTGAGGATGTTGTATTTTTCTATCAAAAATGGGATCTACCTCAAGACTTCTCCAAATTACTACCCATAACGAACTGGGTTAGTAGAGTCAACCAATAAAAACCTAATTAGGTTAGTCAAGTGCATTGGGTTTGAATGACAAAGAGACTGGCACAAGGACCTACAAGTTACTTTGTGGGTAGATAGGATCACACCAAATTAGATCCTAAAGACATCTCCCTGTGAATTAGTGTATGGGAAATAGGTAGTGTTACCTCTTTCCATGGAACTCCCCACTCTACAACTACTAAAAGCCTTAGAGATAAACCAAAGCGATAGAATGGAAGTATGAAGAGAAGAGCTCCTCAACTTGAGGAAGATAAAGAAAATTCCTTTGGAGCAATTATTGGTCGCCAGCAGGTGATTAAATGGTGGTTTGACAAGAAGACTTTCAACCCAAATTTTCAGGAAGTCTAGTGCTAAAATATGATGAGCACACTGCAAAACTAGGGTAGAATTTTTTTTTTTAAGTGATGTGGAAGGGACCCTTCCAAATTAACATATGAAAATAAAATAATGTCTATGAGCTAGAATACATCAAAGGAAATGATTTAGATACACCAGTGAATGATATTTATCTGAAATTGTTCAATTGGAGTACATTATTCTTTAATAAATTTTATAATTATGTACCATATGTAAAATTTTGTAAATATGTTTTAGTTTTAAGAATAATCCATAAGGTAAACAAGAAACGCATAATAAGTAGGAAAATATTGTATTATATAAATTCATCAAAAATTTACAAGTGTGATATAGCTTGAGGCTCAAATTTTAACTTGAAGCTCTCTCGAGAAAAACCCAAGAAGAGTCTTTAAGCAAAAGAAGCAAAAGGGAGGAAAATACAAAAATATCAACAAATTATGCCTCCTATCATAGTTATGTAGGAAAGTTTCCCATAGTCATAATTTTCTTCCTCTTCATTGACAAGGAAATAGGAGACACAAAAACACAACGCACAGACTTCAACCTCTAGTCTCCACAATTATACACTAGAAACTCAAAATGCTTCTTGAATTCCATCCCATGAATGAATTCCATGACATACTCCCATAGGAAGTAGCTAGCCACGAGTAGAGACAACGAGCGGTTACTTTGAAGGTCCATAGTGCAAAAGTCGATCAAAAAGGGTATCTAGGGCACGTCCATCCCATGATCAACGTGCTTGTGAAGGTCCAGTTCACTTGGAATTCCAACACCTAGGATGGCAACTTGCATGATCTCATCGAGGCCTTCTAGTAGAGAGGCATCAAACATTCGGCGAAACAACTCCACTATATGAGGTTTGGTGATATTTAGGTCCAAGAGAGACGCCACAAAGCAAGATATTACATTGCAATCACTGCTCATCTAGATCTCATCCTCGATCAAGTCTTGTTTGATGACCCAAATAAATTAAATTACACCAAGATGGTCACAACTCTTCACTATCATTTGATTCAATTAGTAGTGATCTCCCGAGTAAAGGCGTTTGGCAACCTTTGTGTAAGGAGATGAATAGGAGTGCCTAGGCCAATAGACATGGCTAAAGCAACAGATTGAAGGATGATATGGAGATTGTGAAAAGGTTAGCTAAGCTTAAAAGGTTTAATTTTGAATGAATATTGCATTAAGGTGGCATATCTATTTATAGAAAAGAGGTGCCAACAAACCCAAATAGCGGAAAGTCTATTATTTCCCAAACGACAACAAGAAAAATATCAAAGCAACTAGAGGATAGAGGATAAATCATATGAATAATCTAACATAAGGTCCTAAAATTTAAATAAGGTCATTTGGAGTAAATTCTCACATAAGATGATCATTGACATGTGTCCCTTTCCATCATCAACATCAACTAGTTCACATATGTGAAAATACATGGATTAACGCACTAAAAATTGACAAATTAATGATCCCATCTTTTCAAAGCTACCTTGCATCACCTAAGCATGATTGGAATAACCAAAAGCACACTCCCCAAGAGAATGAGCTTATTTTTAAAGAAAGGCGGTGAAGATAATATACTAATTCCATTCTCACTATGTTTTTGGTATTCTTGATGGATACAAATCTCAAACCCACACGTATCACCCCATTGGCAGAATTTAATTGATCATCAATAATGGTGTGGCCTTAACTGCATGTATGTGCTAAGGGAATTAACTACACAAAAAATTATATTTTTTTAAAGTAGTATAAGGAAAGTGGTCGTTTTGAATGAAGAAACTCTCTGCAACTTTTGAAGTAGCCATGGCAGAGCCATCAACAACTGGAAGAGGGGCTAGAGCTTCATCACAAAGGTTTAGTTTTTCAAATATCTTTCAAAAAAAAAAATTTCCCATACCCCAGTTCCTCAAGAGCGACCATTCAAATTTTGTAAAAAGGTGCAGGTAAATAGAACTATTCCTAAAGAGGTGATGCGAGATGCTGTCGATAATATTTTTGATCCAAAATTGGCTAAAAACCCTAAGGTTCTTAGTGGGGACCATTTCAAAGAATGATAGATTATGGTGCATCTGATGGTTTTTCCTCTCAGCTTTGGAATTGTGGTTTTCCATAGTTCATGTTGTCTATCATACACCCATGCCTAGAGCTAGTGGATGCATGTGCCAAAAGGTTCATCAGAGAAATTGGAACATTATGTACAACAAGATCAAGGTCACAATTTCTACTAAAGCTATATGGGATATGTTGTGTATCCTTTCCAATTGGGGCATCAAGCCATTTAGTGAGGAAAATATGGATATTCTCTTGGAAGAAGCAAGCCAGAGAGAAAGTTTCTATGAGAATGAAAGGAAAGAAAGGCTGCCAAGAGGTTAGTTTTCCTTTCCTCTTACACAAAGATTTCAAGAGGGTCAAACAAGTTTTTTTATCAATGATGGCTTGGCTTTTCATCTTTGATAATAATGAAGAGGTTCATTCCTTCTAGATGGGCCTAGCCTTAATACTCAAATGGGTGAAAGAGCGGAGATACTTTAAATTTGTTGATGTAGTAGTTGCATGCATGTTGGATCAATTGAAGAATTACCATATCGAGTTCAAATTAGGGTATTCTTCTTTCTTGGCTCACTTAATTATGTATCAAAATTTTGGGTTTTTGGAGAAACATTTGCATGTTTCTAGGTTTGATGCAAATGGTTTATCTCAGCCAGTTTCTGTATGGACCTATGTACTATCAAAAACATGTAGTTATTATTAGTTTGGGAATTATTTTTTGAGACCAGTGCTTCAAGAATTGTTGCCATGTCCTATGGGTCATTTTTCTCTTAAGGTTGTGCAATGGATCAAAACTACGTCAACTCCGATAGATTATTTATTCAGAGATAATTTCACATTTTTCAAATTCCATGCTTTTGTCAGAGAAATTTTTTGACTTCTCATATCAATAACAGATAGATTTTTCGCACTAGAGGCATCTCGTTAGGAAAATCTTGGCGACAACACCTATGGTAGATGAAGGAATAAGATAAGGTTATATATGCTTCCCCTTTGCATTGTCTACAGTAATGTGATAATGGATAAGCGGGAGGCACAAAGGGAGCTTACCAATTTGTTGGTGGCCCTAGGCTTAGTCCTTATCTATGACATGTGGGACTACAATCCGAGGAGGCTTTTCCATTTGAAACATGAAAGTCAAGAGTATGTGGAGTCCAAGAAGAATCTGAGTCAAGAAAAGATAAAGGTATATATTAACCTGGCCCTTATACCAACAAGACGGTCGAGATGGCTGAGTTTCTATACACCATAGGTGGAATATCAGAGGAATCTTGTGATAAATATTTAAACCCTTAACAATAAAATGAAGTGGAAGTGGTGATTGGAAAGGAAAAAATTTATATTTCTGGAGGTTCTAACAAGAGATCAAAAGCCCAAATAAGTTGATCGAAGAGTTTCATCCATATGATAAATAGTAAGAGGAAATTTATGACCAAGAGGCTGACTCTGATGATAGAATCACAGAGACCAGACATCAGACAATAGAGGAATGACTTTCATGTCATATTTTTTCACCACAAGAGTCTGATAGGGGAATAAGCTCAAAAAGAATGACTCACAAGACGTATCCTCCGCTAGTGTTCGAAGTAAGGGAAAGAGAGTCTGACAGTCCCTAAGAGGGTCTACTGTAGAACAAGAGGGCCAGGCTTCACTAGGATCATCCACTAAAGGATCAGGACACATCAGTTCAGATCGAGCAAAGAGAAGGTGAGTCCAAGACTTGGGCATACCTGACATAGCAATTGCGAATGAAGAATAAGTTGAATCCACTCTACAAAATGTTCAAATAGTCATGGTCCAGGTAAGTCTTGCTCCCCTATTCTTCCTACCTCTACATCTTTTGTTACTCCTTTTCCCCCATCCATTGAATAAAATCCTCTATCCACTGACCCTCAGCTTATGGTCCTTAATGATCCCCCTACTATTTTCAAGACACCATGTTATGTACCCTCGCATGTCAAACAAGAAGTATCTACTTCGCCCATTGTTGATTCTTTAATCACCCTATCTAGGGCCCCTACTGAGAAATTCAAATCATTTATGTTGCCCATTACCCCCAGTCCATCCTCATCCAAGCAAAAATATCCCATTCCACCTACTTCTCATTTTACCCCAATTGGTCCTTCTAAGGCCCAATCTCAATTAGGTATCCAACTACTTTCTATAATTACCCTCCCATTTTCCTCCCAACATGCTCATACATCTAAAATCTCCCCTTTTGACACTCTTTTTAGTCTACCTCCTAATGATTCTCTTGCAACTAAAAGAATTGATACCTCATAGACTCTTCAAGAGAATTTTGAAGAAACTATGTAATCTCAACAAGTTGCAAAATAGAGAAGTTTGTTGAAAATTTTTGAACTGTTGATCGCCAAGAAAGTTCAAAGCTGTTTCAATGAAGAGAAGAATTTTCTATGGATTACTACCATGAAGCCACTCATATCCTGACTTGAAGGACAAATGAAGATGGAAGAATATGACATCATGGCTATGGGTATGAATTTGAGTGAAATCTAAGCATGCAACAAGGTTAACCTAGCCAAGACCCCTCAAAAGGTATTATATGCGGATTATGAGATTCAGGATCAGAAATTAAAGAAGCGTGAGGCAAAGCTAGTGAATGTAAGGGAGATAGTGAATAGGATATAGATAGAATTAAAAGTGTGATATGTTGAAATGGCCTACATAAGGTAAATACAAGACCAGTAGGAGAAAGCAACAAGATCACTTGCAGAGAGTCAGGGTGAACAGGTGCAACTATATTCCATGAATGATAGGTTAAAATTTGAGCTTGGTGTTGAGTGTCACTCAAACACAAAGAAGTAGCATACTCAAGAAAGTGTAAAGAGGGAGCTTAATAGTGTTAAATCTCAAGATTATGAAATTTTTCAAAAAGCATAGGAAAAAGTAGAAAGGTTGAGACATGACAAGCAAGAAGTTGAGTCTACTCTGCACACTCATGATCAAGAGATCAAAAAATTAGGTTTTGAGCTAGAAAATACCCTCAAGGAGAGGAATCAAATGGTGGAGAGTGTGAAAGCAAAAGAGGCTCAACTACATCAAGAGGTAACAGTTGCACAAAGGTCTACCACCCTTCTTGTAAGGAGAAATATGGTATCTACCTACTAGAAGTGAATCATAATTGTACTCGTTGTCCTTAAACCAAGTCTACAATTTTTGACGGATACTCGAGAGTTAAATGAAAGGGTTAGCCCGCTGACCAACTAGATTTTTTAGGAGTATGCCCAGTAAGTGGCAAAGTCCTTGAGTATAATTTCTAAGTTATGTGTTGCCACCGATGAGGCTCTAAGAAATGTAGGAATTTCAAATCAAAGGGCCACCTCTAGCAAAGAAAGTGAATTTTCCTAGTGTCACAAGATCGCAACAAAGAGAAAGGAATACTTAGTAGTGCTGAAATAAAGGGTTGAAGAAATCGAGAAGGATTTTGGTGTCTTGAATAGCTTTGGATTACCTCCTTTCCTTTCACCAAATGGAGTTGTGCTATCAATCATGTAGATTATTGATAAAATTAGAAATGAGGTTCAAACTTATATAGTACTCCTAGAGCCAAGCACAAAACTCACTACTGATGAGGTCAAGCGTGAGATTCTTCCACTTTCTCGTCTTGATTATCATCTAAGAATTGTTTAAGCAAGATGGTGATTTGTTTCCTTTAGAGAAGTGTTCAGGATAGATCAAGTATAAAAGGTCATTTTCAGTCTTGTATAACATTGGCTCTGTAAATCAAGATCCACCATGCCAGTACAATTTAGGAAGTTATTCAGGTCAAAAATGTTGTTAGATTAATCCATTAACACACCATTATTCTCCAAGGGGTAAAGGGGGAATTCAAAATCACTAGCCACCATCCAACAGTCTCCCCTATTAGTCAAAATCTAGTTAGATATTTCCTACGAGAGGTTTTTCCTCGCATTCCTAATATTGGGGGTATAGATGTTGATCAGAGACTAGGATCCCTAGCATTGGAGATTTGACCCCACACTATTCTTATAAGATGGAATAGTTTTGTACTAGAGATCGTTATGGGATTCCACATCATTGAAATACTACCTAAAGCCCCATCCTTATAACTATATAAGAAAAGAGGGTGTTTGGCCAAATATAATTTCCTATGGGTTCAAAATTGGTTTTTGTCATCTTGGTTTCTTGTAGGACTAAAATATCGATCTTGTCTTCCAACACATAGTTCTTTAAGGCCAACTACTTATCGGGGCTAATTAGCCTGATTCTAACATTCCATGAAAGGACTTTCATTTTGAGGTTTTACTTGAGGAAACTTCCAATGTCCTATGTTTACCTAGCACAATTTCTTTTGTTGTCTCTTTGTTCTTGGTTGACCGCTAGTTGGGTCTACCATGCTAAGATTCACCCCCCATATGTCCTTTCTTTTGTTTACCCTTCATCTTAGGAGTTGACTAGAACTCTTCTTCTTGTGCGTGACCCACTATGACTATCTTAGTCAATCCTATACAAGGTGTAGCAATCGATACTCCATCCTCCTAGATCTTGCCTTCCTCCACATCCAAAATAGGTGAAGGAAGCTTCTTCATAGTTACCTCAAAAACTCGAGCCATAACAGAGTTAGAACACAAGGATCTACACACCAAAACACTTGTGAGAGAGTGATCATTGAGCCCCACAACAGAGTCAGCCAAGATCTCATCCTGTAATCCTAATGGTAACACAAGGTTAGCAAGCCCATCCTTGGCTAGGGACTCAAATACCTTAAGCATGTCAAATTTGAAGGGAAAATCATTAGAGGAGAAGTCTTCACTTAGGTCACTAGAGCTAGGGTTTAGTCTAATTTTGGACTTGCAGTCCAAAATAAGCTAGCCCAATTTAGCACATTTTTGGTAGTATATCCCTGCATTCTTATAGAAGACTTATTGAGTCCAAGAACCCAAAATAGAACAAAGCTTCATAGAGTTGGGTAAGATTTTATTTATATCAATGTTGAGACAAAAGTGAGAAAATCTAACCTAGACATGGATCTGGTGATAGAATCTAAAGTGATGTAATAGCCCAAGGAATCAACAGTGCTCTTAAAAATTGAATCATCCTAGTATTCCAAGGGAAGCCTAGGGAGATGCACCTAGATAAGAGCCAAGTTTTTTTTATCAATAGTAGGATTAAATCTCGGTTTCTAGTAGCACAACAACAACCCATGCTGCCCATAGGCCCAGGGGCCCGAAGAAAGCACATAGATCAAATCTTCCATGGTTGTGAAATAAAAGAGGAAAATTTCACTAGCCATGGCACAAACACTTATGGTACCCTTCAAATTCCATTTCATAGAAACCCATCTCTAAACCATATCAATAGAGAGTCGAAAGGATAGGAACTTACCAACCACCACTTTCTCCATGGAAGAAAAAATCTTGCTACTAATAGCTTCAGGGATAGAAAAATTAGTGCCCGAAATAGAAATATCCTCTTTAGGTCTAGGAAAGGGACACTTTGTAGCTAGGATTGTGTTGGTCAACACATATTTCCATCCTTTAGACACCGGGGTTAAAGGAATCAAAGGCACTTCAGTAGCAAGCTTGCCAATAATCAAATGAATTCCTAGTAGCGGACAACATAATGGAGATCCTCGAGGATGGCACCACATGCGTTGTGGCAAAAATATGGTCAGAAGGGGATAGGGGGGACTGTGGGTTACCCCTGATGTGGATTCAACCATGTGCATAGAAAATTCAAACCAGGGGGAGTGGGAAACAAATTTGGTTAAGATTCACATTGACAATTTTGTTAGATTATAAAAACAGATATTCAATAGAAAAACACCTTACAATTTCCAATTACATATATTATTCTACTGGCGTATTCCTTACAGCTCCTCCTAATGCAAGTGCTAGTAAATAGTTGTTTTGTTTTCACATGCAATAACTCATCTCTCATTGACTCTCGACTCTCACCTGCTCAAAAAGGTAATTGGATTTTAATTTTTTTCAATTGTCACAAGGTACAAGAATCTCTATAGGTAATATGACAACCATTATCAATAATGTCCTATTGGTTGTGTTGTTGGGAATAAAGATTTTTTAAATTTTTCTAATTTCTAAATGAAAATATGTTTGCAACATCAGAGATGTGTTGGTTGAGGTTCCTCACTCCTTGTCCATGGAGAATGATAACAAATAAATGTAGCATTCACCTTATTTTTGGTGGTAAACTCCACTTAGATTTTAGGTTTAATCTTTTTTTTTTTATTTTACCTCATTTTTATTCTAATTTTCCTTTCTGCCATTCATTCATTTAATGTTTTGTACATGTTTTTTTTTTATGAAATGTCAATTTCCATGTTAATTATGAAAGGAATATATGTTTTTGAACTCATTTAAAAAAAATAGTTTTCTGTAATTTTATGGATGGAATAAAATTATAGCCACACTACACATAGATTGCATGCGAGTATTTAAATAAGGTGAAGATGTATATATAGTTTTTTCTTGCATTAGGAATCAGGCAACCCCAAGTTATAAATTGTAGTCTACCTAATAAACTTTCTCACATGAATAGTGATGCTAGTGTGACATGCCCTTAGGTACCACAAGGTCAGAGGGAGACTAGACTTCATGATGAACTTACTATATATAGTTAATTTTTTATTTTGGTTTTAATATTAATAATTAAAATTACATTATAATAAAAACCTCTAAAGGGTATGATCTAGATTTGGGTAAAGGGACTGAGGAAAAAAAAGAAAACAAAGCAGAAAATAAAGAGCATACAACAATAAAAGAAAACTAATTCAACTAGAATTAATACTGCTCAGAAAACACAAATAAAAACACAGTGAAGAATAGACACAATTAGATTTATATTTATGTATTAAAACTGGAACAATTTCAGAGCTTCGATACCCTTCTTTAACCTTTACACTTTGTTCTGGGTTCTAGTTGTAGAACTATGTTGCTCTCTTTTAGCTTCTTCCATAATAAAAATGACAACTAAAACAACAAATAAAACAAAAATTACGGTGGCTAAAAAGGAGAATAAAATGATACTAATTTTACTACCCACAAAGTGTGTGATAGTAAATAGGTAGTTAAAGCATAATCATAAAAAATATCCCAAAATCATCTCCTAAAAGTTTTCCCATAAAGTTGCCTTAAATGTTGGTGCAAATGCTTAGCTAGAGGGCATTTGCATATTAATTGTTGATATTACATATTTCTAACACTCCCCCTTAATCTCAACTAGTTGACATTCTGGTCAAAGAACTTCTAAAGAAACCACCTTTATGCCCAACATACTTTTCAAAATGTTTCGGCACAACCATCTTCTTCACAAAAAGTTCCAGTGCATCCAAAGTTTTGATGCATTAGAGTTCTAGCACATCCAAAGTTTCAGTTCATCAACCTATTCAAAAGTTTCGGGCGCATTCACGTTCTATCTAAAAAAGTTCCAATGCATCTACCTTCTATCTGAAAAGTTCTGACGCATCTGCCTTTTGTCTAAAGGTTCTGGCACATCTACCTTCTATTCGTACATTTTGTTCAAAAGTTTCTAGTGCATCTACACGAACACATAAATTTTTGGAGGATTCATTCTCAGCACAAACACCCAAACAACTTCTCAATTATTCAAATACATTTTTTTGCCAATGGTTTAGTGAGAATATCAACAAATTGATCTTTTGATCTATAGAACTCTAAACATATTTCTTTGTTATTCACTAACTCTCTTATAAAATGATATCTACTATTTATGTGCTTGATTCTTTTATGAAAAATATGATTTTTAGACAATGCAATTGTTGAGTTATTATCACAGTAAATATTTGTTTATTCATCTTGTTTATGCATCAACTCAACCAGCATTCTTGTCATCCATACCTCTTAACATCTTGTTTTGGCTGCCACATACTCCACTTCTACTGAAGCAAGTGTACATAACAATGGGCTATTTCTTTAAATCCCAAGATGCAACACCAGATCCAAAATGAAAGGAATAACCAGAAGTACTTTTTCTATCATCGATAATACCAACACAATAACTGTCTGTGTATCCAATGGGTTTGAAATCATCTACAACTGCATATAAAATTTCATATTTTTTAGTTCCATATATGTACCTCAATATCCTTTTTCCAACTTGCCAATGAGAGTCTTTTAGATACAACATGAACCTTGAGATAAGGCTCACTCCATACATCATATTAGGCCTTGTAGCCATCAAATACATTAGACTACCAACCAGCTTTTTGAACAATCTAGGATCAACTAATGAACCATCATCATCCTTGCTAAACTTTGACAACCCTATCACAATTCAAGTAGGGGCTAGTTTCCAATTCAACATATTAGAAAATTTCAATACATCACTGCATACTTTGATTAAGAAATAAAAATATTATTTACTAATTATTTAACTCCTATTCCCAAAAAATATTTCATGAGACCAAGATCAATCATCTCAAACTCCTTCAGCATAGTTTCCTTAAAAAAACTTATAGAAAGGTCTCCCATAAAGATCAAATAATGTACATAAAAACAAGCTAACAAAATTTTACTTTCTTCATCCATCTTGATATATAAAGTAGGCTCACTGCTACACCTACTAAAACCATTATTAATTAACTAATAATCAATTTGACTATACCATTCTCTAGGAGCTTGCTTAAGTCCATAGAGCATCTCTTTTAGCTTGTTGTAGACATGCAAAATTAACATTATTGATTAACATCATATTTGATCATTTTCTTCTTAATTAATTAAATTAAATTAATTAATTAACCTCCTAAAATCTCTTCATTTAGTTGAATCAAATTTATTTAGTTAAATGGCTAATATTCATTATCCTCTCATTTGATTTAAAACAAATCCAAAAATGTAAATCAAATGTCATACCAAATAATCACTAGTTTAATTAATTAAATCCTTGATTAATGCTAAGCCTAACCCATGTCCCATCCTCTAGCTTTTCCCACTTGCACAATAAATCATTTATGTTGATTTATTAAAACCCCTATTTTCCTCACAAAACATATTCTCAAGGAATATGCCTTGATTAACTCCCTTTGTTTGACTTTTTTTTCCAAATAAAATTTCCCCCAAATCCTTCAACTAAATGTATTTAATGCCATTTTCAAATTTCAAATCGGCACATTGGCCAAAACTTGCACAATCATAGGCCAATCACATTGTGATAAGTGGCTCTTTCCTATTTGTTGGGGATTAATCCCACATTCTTCAACTTGGCCTCTCCTCTCCTCAACCTCTCCTATAAATTTAAGGTCTTTTCTCTCATTTTCCATCTACAATTTGGGCATTTTCACTATAGGCAACTTGAGTTCATTTTGCATCTGTTTGTCTATCATCAGCAGTTGAGCTTATCAAGGATTGCAAAAGGGTTCCTTCACATACCAAAGGTGCACCAATCCAATATGGGATAGGAATCATTCATTTTTTTGCATTGTTTTCATTAGTTGCATTGTGTAACATGATTCTATATTTCATAGGGATGTTAAGTTTTTGGATTTAAACTAACTTATGCTAACAACATGAAATGGTTTAAATCTCTCATGCAGATTTTGACATCTAGAAAATGGTGCTAGAAGGAGGACTTGTCTTTTTTTTTTATGCATTGTGTTTCCATATTTTGTATGTATTGAATAAAAATATTTAGTATTTACTTCTATTCGAT
Organism: Sequoiadendron giganteum; assembly: GCA_007115665.2. NCBI lineage: Eukaryota > Viridiplantae > Streptophyta > Pinopsida > Cupressales > Cupressaceae > Sequoiadendron > Sequoiadendron giganteum. Next base: position 552,131,974 of record CM021106.1, read on the forward strand.
TATCACTTAATATGTCTTTTGTCTTCGGTCATAGTGACAAAAATATAAAGTCTTTTGATCCTCTTAAAGATATTAAAATATGAGGATATTTATTGATGATTACTAATGGAATATGAGTCTTCTATTTAAGAAATATAACGTTGTTTTCTTTTTTTTTTAAGACTGTATTCATGAGTGTGACCCATTCACTCAAATCCTGCCCAATAAACCATAAATACCAAGCGAATAATATTGACTTGTATAATTCTAACCAAATTAGTGGTTAAAAGTTTATTTTTGGAGCTCTTGGAGGCCGCATTCATGATTACATTTATTTATCTAGTTGAGGACTTTTATGGAGAACAGAGAGGCCAAATACAAAGTTTTTTTTTTTTCTCTCTTTCCCTGATAGATATAATGACACAATAACGAAATTCTCGCATGCTTTGTATTGAGTTGAACGTAATCTTCAAAGAAGACATACAGGGGGCTCCGATGAATAGCGCGGTTCCAACGGCGGTGCTGGATTTTTTATGTATCTATGTGTAGGTATATTTTCATCAACTGACATTACTCGGTTTTGCAGGTATCGTACTGACTCCCATAAATAGTTTTGGTCTTTTCTATCATAAACAAAGTCATTTTGACCCTTCTAAGAAATCTTGATCTCCATAGTTATAACTCAGCTATGTCTTTTCTTTAAGTTGGTTGATTTGATTCCTTTCCTGGTTGTGTTTCTTCATGCAATCTACCCTGGGTGCATCGAATTTCAACATGTATCATTGCATTCCCTTTGCTCGGCTCCTTGAGATACAGTTGCCATAAGGGGAAATTTAGTGAACGAGTTTCATATTTGACTTATCCTCACATCTAAGTATGTGCAGATTTCACATGAATGGATTTCTAACTAAGTTGTAGATCACAAGATTCATGCTAAAAATAGTAACGTGTTTTTGTGTCTATGGGAACAGTTGTTTGTATCGGTATAGAGGAGTCATCTTTAATTCTCTACCACCTTCTTAAATACCATATTAACGTATTCATTCGTTCTTGAGGGCATCATGACAACAACAGTTTGCTCCCTTCTCTATAAGTCTACGTTCAATTAATAATACTGCATTTGAGTGGCAAACTTTGAAGTATACTATATTATAATAGTGTACAACTGAAAGGGCCACCGCTCGCCAAATTGGATAAGTGAAAGGTCAATACGTTCATTAGTTTGTCGTTGATTGTAGATCAGGTCGATCATGGCATATAGGTACGGGTCTAACAACAGTTGTATGTCACTTCTTCTTTGTTGACATTATAATGTGTGCTAGTTTTTTGCAACCTACTTTGTCCAAAATATTTCGTATTTTTTTTAATACGTTCAGTCTTTACCCCATGACAGTGCTTCAAGGATAGAAGGGAACCTATAGGCGTCAGATATAGCCTCTGGATATTTCTTTATTTTTAAACAGATTAAGGTTGTGTTGTCTAGCACGCCCTGAGCTTGTATTATCCTCCAGTATGATTGTACAGACCTACTCGAAGATATTATTCGCTGCAACTGCCTAACATTTCACAGAGTCATTTGGATTGCAGGAAATATGATTTTTAGCATTTCATGGAATTTTTCTGATATTCTCTAGTGCGTTTTGTATAAGTGGCAGTCAACCTAAGGCCGGTCGCCCTGATGTTTTGTAACAACTAATTCACACTTGGCACCCCACATCTGGCCGGCGGAATTCCACACACTACAAATTCACCCAACAATTTGGTTTTCGTTATCAATTGTCTCTTTATGCTGTCAGGTATTGCAGTTTGATTATTGCACCGTGCTTTGGTATTTGGAAAAAGGTGAGTTGGAGCTGTTCAAATTGCCAGAAAAAGCTTCAATTCTCAAGTCTGCTACTGTAGAGAGTGCCACGAAGATTGCAGTATCCTCCACCCACCAATTGCATTAACTTAAAAGTTTCATAAAAAGTCAGTCATTCGCTGAAAACTGTATTAGCTTGGAAATTCTAGATCTGAGATTGATCGACTTAAGATTGCATGGTTATTCTAATATAACTTCTCTATAGTGCCTCATTTTTACATACTTTTCTTTTGGTAGTGTCTTTACACAGACCGATTTTAGTTGTCTAAAAATTATCTAGATATCCTGCATAGATCCATTGTGCGTGTACGGGCTGCAATCATGGCTAAAGACCACATTTTTTTTTAAGACTTCTCTCAATTAGTTCATACACCTTGTCTATGCTGCTACATTTACACATATGTTATCAGGTATTTTTAAAGAAATATCACTTACTCATCAATGCTGAGAGTAATATGCGCTAGACGCTTTGAACAAATTTTTGGTGTGCTTTTTTCTATCAATAAATTCCTGTCCCACTTCCATACCAGAGTAGCCCCATACTCGAATAGACTTAGAAATGTGTGCCAAAGCCTGGTGAACAAATTGTAAACAATTTGCAGAAAGCCTATGGATCTTTGGTCAGGTGATATATGTTGTGCGATGGTGGGTGACACGTTGGGATGTGCAGCTTTGCTTGTAGAATTTATTATGAGGGAAGTCATAGAGACACAATCTCCTAAATGAATGATGGATTTTTGAATACAAGGTTAGCTGCTACGTCTCCAGAATGAAAATTTAACACATGGAATTCCCACAGAGGCCGGGATGGGTCAAGAAGAGGAGTAGTCACTAAAGAGCTTGTATACTCATTTACGAAGTTGGGATTCTCTACAGCGGAGAGACTTAAGCATGGAACAATCACGTGATCCTCTATCACCACATCTCTGAGAACCCACTTGAGACTGTTGTGCTTGTCCTGGATCTGCACTCCATAGTTCATTTCTTGTAATCATACGACATAAATTTCAAAGCAGACAGAATCAATACCTATATCATCATTATACAAATACGCAACTAGATAGGTCACTTTGAATGAGCTTAGGTTAATATCTCTTGGTAAAGATGCAGAACACAATCTTCAGAGGACATATTTTAACATATGAACATGGGAGATGGAAAATATTATGAACTATTTATCTATTTTTGTTTCCTTCAAAATCAACACCAGAACCTGCCCATTGTTTAAGCTCTTCTCTTGCCTTTCTGTATTTTTCTTTCATTGCAGATCCACGTGGGTTTAACCCAGAGTAAGACCCAACTGTTGCAGATCTAGGCAAGGTTGAACCTGGTGATTTAGCCATTGTTGAGGTAGGATGAGTACGACGCAACTAGGATTTGATACAGTAAGTGACGGTTTTGTTGCAGAGCCCGCTTTCCACCTAACAACCTTTGATTTGGCTTGGTTTTATCGCTACTCCACTCAGTTGAAAAGATGACGGGAACACTCAAGTTTGGTTTGTAATTAAAACAACATTACAACTTTCCAGTTTCAACAATTCAATGTGCACTTATTATAAGTTATAACTCTCACTAAAGTACCGCAGGATATCACGGACAACAAAAAGATACTCCATCACTTCAAGGATGATAACCAGTTAATAATTAGGTGAAGGCATGAGGGTGGGGTTAAGAGGCTGGCCATGCCTCACATGGTGTATATACACTTGTTTGTAAGGATTGTTTTCTTATTTTGACAAATTTAGAAATTCATTATGCTTAAAACTATGTTTATCATGTTAAGTTATTATTGATTTCTTGAGATGAATCTTATTTGTAATGGTTTGTGATGTTTATAGGTTAGGTTGACATCAGATTTCACATTGAGGTCAAGTGAAAATGAAGACGAACGAAGTGGGGTTGGAGATTTTTTTTGAAATCAAGATTTGGAAAAATGCATTTTTTAATGCTTGTTTTGACAATTTAGGGCTTCCATTTTCCACTCTTGTTTTTTGTTTTAAACAAACTCACCTTTCCTTGTGAGTTTAAAATTAACCATTTCACTTGATATTTTTAACTTGGTTAAAATTGAACTTAGAAACTCACTAGATTTTTTTTGGATTTAACAAGTGGACAAGGTAACTTTCACGTCTCGTTTTGGTGCTTAAAAACGAATCAAAATCACTGCTTTAATGGATTGAAATGAACAAAGTGTTTTTCATGCTTTACAATCTTTTTCACAAATTAATATCATATAGAAGGCATGTGCGCTTCTCTCATGCTTCACGACGATCTTGAGAATCAAAAGTCTTCTGGTGATATTAGTTTGTTTAAAAGATTTCCTTCCCATTTCGATTTGGGTAACTTAAAAATTGGACAAAACATCTTGCGAGTGTGAGTAAACCTATTGCATGTGTTCTCCCTTTGTTTCTAAATGAAGGTTGGTAAAACTATGAATATTTTTCTCACTTATGTTTATATTAGATGGCCTTCCTTGTGGGAAAAAGTACTCACCCAAGGGAATGATCCAATCGGTAACACACTAAAGTCAAGTGTATTTCCAGTCAGGATATAAAAGTGGGTACTGGAACAAAAGTCAGTATCACGTGGTTGGCTCCGACAAGAAGGGAAACAATGGTCTCTCACCGCATGGGTCAATCTCCACAAATGGAAAGTATGAATTAGAACCCCTTGTTTAGCAAATGCCAAAATCCTATCTATTTGTTGGTGCAAGAGGTCATGTCATCTTAAGTTGCCCCACGTATACATGTGGTTCCTATTGTAGAGATGAAAAGTATCCCATGGGAGATTCATGGGTACTAATGCTTGGCTGACCCAAGAAGCGAGTCCACTGTAAGGGGAAGCCTGTGTGGTCAAGCATCTAATCATTTGCATTGAATATGCACAGCTAAATTTATCCAAGTGGGAACCCAGCAAATATTGTCTTTTCAACCTAGGGTTGTGCATGTCATTGGCATCAAAAACACTTTGCTTGGATCCAAAACATTGGAAAAAAAACATTCAACGAATCATCAAAATTTCAAACCCTTTGGAAGAATAAATACCTTTGAGGTGTCCACATGTTACTGCTTGTCCCTAGGGGTTCTTATCTCTAGAAGGCTTCTAAACACTCAGACATCCCAATTTGTTTCCCCCAAAGTCAACACTAGGAAACTCTTGCCCTAATTTCCTTGCTCTCCACATAATACACTTTGTGGGATAAAAGAAAGTAGGACATTAGACATTCAGTTTGAAACACAATCAAGAAAGTGTTGGCAATAAAAAGAATCAAATCTAAGAAAGATAAAAGATCAATTGAACCCCACACATGTGCTTGCAATTTTATATTTTATGTTTTTCCATGCAAACATTGATCTTTTAGTTTGAAGCAGCCTTAGGGAAAAGCATGTTCTTCAAAACCTTGGTCTTGTAAACAAGACCCTCCTAGGTTCATCTAGGATCAAGTCAAACACTTCACCCATCTCACACATCAATGAAAAATCACCTCACCAACAACTCTTGGAAACTTTTAAAACATCACTTATGCTAGACTTTTAGGAAAAATCAACATCACCTTGTTAGACTTAACACACTTAATCAAATTATCAATCCTCTTGAGCTAATTTACCTCTAGGATAACACAACTTCCTAAGGTTTACATGTTCAAAATCACCTTGTTTGGCTTAACACACCTAGCCAAATTATCTTCTTATGTACGAGCTTACTCTAGGATAACACAACTTCCTAGGGTTTACATGTTCATTATCATCTTGTTTGAATTAACACACTTAGTCAAATTATCCAATCCATTATCACCTTGTTTGACTTAACACACTTACTCAAACTATCCTCAAAATCAAATAAAATCAAGTCCTAAAGTCTAGCATTGATCCAAAGTTCCTAAAAGTTTAAACACCCATATCATTCACCCCTTTCATCTTTTATCTCATCATTGGTCCTAAAAACCTTAGAGGTTCACTTTCAGAACAAGGTCAAAACACAAGAAAAACATAGAGTTTAAACTTGACTCATACATCATGAGTAATCTGAGTCCACCAAATTTTCCAAGTCTCGCAATGCCTATTGATTATCAAAACTCAAATTTATGCATGGCATCATCATCTCCTCCAAACCTCAATGGTACAACAAATGTGAGCATGCCTAATCTTAATTTTGGAACACCTTTCCCTTTGGTAGATTCAAGGCAAAGTCCAAACCTACAAATCTATCAACCGAACAATGAATGCACATGAGTCCTCTTCTAAACAACATTATCCAACCAAATCCGTACATGCCAAATAAAATTTTGTCAAACAAGAACATCTCAAAACCATAATTTGTGAACTTTGGGATAAATGCGATTCCAAATCAAACCAATGTTGTTCACAATCTAGGCAATATATTGACAACTCCATATGTTGATTCAAGTCAAGGTAACACTATGCAAAATCAAAGTTACCTAAATTAAAGCAATATGATTCCCAATCACAACAATGTTAGAAGTCAACCTATAATGCCAAATCTAAACATCACACCGAATCAGAGCATTATCCAGAATCAATCTGCCCATGATTCCATGCAAACACCATGAGTATAAAATCCAAATCTTCTTTCTCTACAACCAAGTCAGCCATATCAAAGGTGCCAAGATCAAAATCAAGAAAAAAATTGTGAGATCAAATTGCTTCACTTTCCAAAGTAATTCATCCATTCCGCCAAGAGACATCTCCACCCCAAAATCAATACACTCTTCCATTGGTTGAATCATGTCATCAAAGCATTGAGTTGTCTCAACAATCACATCAAGAACAATATCTCCAATGTCAAGAAGTTGGATATCAAGATCAATGACATCAACAACAAACTCAATCACCACATCTCAAAGATCAATCACAACATCCCAAAAATCAATCACCACATCTCCAAAATCAATCACCACAAGGTCAATTTGAAGTACAAATCCCACAAGGTAATAGATGAAAATACTCACCACTTGGGGAGCCAATCGAATCAATCATGCAATAGTTGATACAAGAAAATCTCATTAAAATCTTCGTTTATGTAAACTATCAAGAGCCCATGGTGAAACCACTAGGGTATGACGAGAAGCACTTTTGTGATTTTCACAAAGTAAAGGGACACACAACATCATATTGTATTTGACTCAAAAATATCATCCAAGACCTGATTGATCAAAAGCTAATAGCTATTAGGGACAATAATTAGAGTTCAACCACTAGCAATAGCATTAAAAACCTCCCCACCACAATTGTTGAAAAAAATGATCAAGGTCTATCCATTAATGAGCACATTGAAGATGTTTCCACCTCAACCAATGACCAAATCAACAAACAGCAAGAGCCACTTTTCAATCATGATCAAAACTCACCAATGATGCCCATCAATGATCCAATCCAAGAAATTTTAACATCACTTGATGCTATGGTTGAAAACAATGACAATATCTCCACCATAATTGTTGAAGACAATGATCAAAATCAATCCATCAATGAGTACTGTGAAGATATGTCAACCCCATCCATTGATCAAATCAACATTCATCAAGAACCACTTTTTAGTGATCTATTTCAAGATGTGTTAACATTATTTGTACCTATCGACATAATCCACTATCCATCAACCAATGATCATATTGAAAATGTCTCTACATCACCTTATGAGGTAGAGGACATATCTCAAGAATTTATTCCAAAGCATGATCAACATCTTTCATCAAGGTCTAGGAATGGTCCTTCCCAAAACATATTGACATCCTTTGACCTCACAGTTGAGAATAGTTAAAGAATATTTGACTTTACACTTGATCCAAATCTATGCAAAGAACAAGTGGATATTAATCCACTTCCCATGCCTAAGGATGATACCCAAGAACCCTTCGTAAACAATCCACCCTGTGAAATTCACCCATGTCAAGAACTTGATCTAAAGCATGTTGAAAGCAATTTCGACATTAACCAAGATCAATAATTTGTATCTCCAAGATACTACAATGATCTAATGGGAACTCTTCTATCTATACAAGATGTCGCAAATCATGATCATATCCATATAGCACATATTCCTCCATCTACCCATGAGATGCTTTCATTGGATGGATGTATAGATAATTTTCATTCAAAAAAAGAGTCTCATACTCTTGATATCATTACTGAGGAACAAGAGTCTCCTACTATTAACATCTATACACATGATCAAGATATAGAAAAATACAAAGACATATCATAAATGGGTTATGAAGAAGGCTTCTATAGAAGTTGTAAATCATAAACATCCTCTGAAGACATATCAGAAACATATCATGAGGAACGATTTTATAGATATCATGAATCAGAAACAACATCCTGTGAAATGAATCATGAGGAAGAGTTTTATGGGGACAATGAATCATTAACACTTCCTGAGGAAGCATTACAATTTGATATCTCACAAGATCAAGCCAAAGATATCAATCAGGAATTCACCCCACATATGGAAGATCATATCACTTATAAACTTGGATCACTTACCTTTCTTAGAGCAAGCTAGCTTATCAATAAAGAAGCTGTCACTTTTGAATATCCACCACAAAACAAAGAAGGATTAGCACCTTGTTTCCAAGGTAAATCATATCCTATTCCAGATAAATTTTTTGAGTAGATGAACTATCAAGGCAAAGGATTAGGTCTGCATGAACAAGGTATCCTAGAACCAGTGCAAATTGTTGGAAATCCTAAGCATCAAGGCCTTGGTTATTCGACAATTAAGGGATATAAACATATTAGTGATACCTCTATAAATCTGGGGGCAACTTCATCTCAAGAAAATGTCAACATAGAGAACACAAAGGATCCTTATGATGAAACCAGTGCCAATACTACAACCCGCCATGTCATGATTCTTTATCCACCCATCACCCCATCCATGAATTGGGACCAAAATTAAAAGGGATATTTGAATCAAAGCATGAAGAACATTATTAAAGAAAAAGAAGCTAAGAAGCATATTAGACAAATCAAATACAAGTGGATATGAAAGAATACAAAGAAAGATGATCCCTATCAAACTCCATCAGTCAAAGAAACTATGGGGAAAATATCCATCAAAGATTTCCACAAAGGAAAACGCAAGCTTCTCAAGCAAAGTACAAAGTATATCAAGTTGTTGGTCCTGATTCCGCACACACTTCCATATCCACCCATCATTGCTCATCTTCCCAAGTTTGGAGAGTCAAAGGCTCCAAACTATCAACAAATCCATATTTTATTCTTAAACACACTTCATCCATGCCTCTACGTGTGATATCCAATTATCAAATTGACCATGTACTGGTAATGACCCTTTATCATAAGGATTCAAAAGGCACTCTATCGCGATGTGCACACAAAGACAGAGTTAACTCCGGTATCAACAAAGCAAAACAAATTTCTCAAAAGTTTCTTTCAAGTGCACGTATCTTGGAAAGGAAGCTTCTTCAAGAAAGATATCGATGGCACATTATGAAAAAAGCATCAATGTCAGCAGTACTAGGTGATTCAACATTAGCTTAAAATCTCTTAAAAAATACAAAAAATATAAAAATCCAAAAAAATCAGAAAAAGGATTAAAAACAGTAAAGAAAAAAACACCCTCGAGCGAAAACCATTTTGGTGGCACTTTGGGAAGGTACCATGATGAAAACCTAGCAAACAAGCGTCATGTGTAGAATTGAGCGTCTGCGTGCACCAATTCAGGAGAAAGCATCTTATCACATACATAATAAAGCCAACATTCCATCCATATCATTTGTTCAACGACGAACCATTTATCCAACCCATTGCCATTTATCTACCTTATCTTGATCATGACAAATTTTGGTACAGACTTCACATGTGTTTATGGTAAAAAACTTGACATGGGTCATTTTCATTGATCCTATCCTACCCAACATTATCTAAGACTTGAAGCATTATCCGAATGAACACCCTTATCTTATCGCAAGATAATCCATATCCATTCATCCAAGAATCTACCCATGGTCGTTCAAACATTGCCAGACACTGGGGGTAGATATTTGCATCTTGCTTCGACAATAAATCTTGATCTATATCCTCCAACTTATGTGGTGATCTGAACATTGGAAAATGAAAGTAAATTGATCAAAGCATTTGCGATCCAAAGATCCAAATCACTAGCCCATGGCATATTTTTATGATATGATGTTCCTCATCAAGCTTCAGCTTTCATCAAACATCAATCAAAAAATTCATATCAGTCGCATCTAATGCACACATCAGTATCACATCAAATCATCAAAACAGTTTTGTTCCAAATCAAGCCTCATCAATCTTGATCATTCGAATCCAATCAATTATCACCTTGTTTGACTTAACACACTCAGTCAAACCATCCTCTTATGCATAATTTTACTCTAGGATAACACAACTTCCTAGAGTTTTCAAGTGCATTATCACTTTTGTTTGACTTAACACACTTAGTCAAACTATCAATCCATCAATCAAATCGATCAATATTAAGATTGGTTTTCAACTAAATCTCAAAATAGATCACTGATATCGTCATGCATATTCATATCCTAAATGTCAAAATCATGCGAAAATTCAAAAACATTCAAAAATCTATCCAAAAATCTCAAAAAAAATAAAAAAACCAAATCATTCAAAATCCAAAACATGTCAAAATCCAAAAAATAAAAATACACACTCATCGGCCAAACTACATCATCTCTTAGCTTGAACGTAGGTAAGGTTGATCTTTGATCATCCCTCGAGATAGTTTAGGTTAGTCCTTTAGGCATCTGTCGTAATGGAAATCCATTTGCCCATTTATTTCACACCGTAGGTCAGTCCTTTAAGCGTTCGTCACAATAAAATAGCAATCCATTTTCCCATCTTATCATTGAGTCAAGTCTGTCATCAGTCAAACTACGTGGTCTCTATGCGTATAAGGTAGGCAAGGCTAATATATGGATCAGCTCTCGAAAACCCTAGGATAGGTCTTTGAGTCAGTCTCTTCATCATAAATCTTGAAAATACAAAAAACATTCGAAAAACATCACAAAATTCAAAAAACAACCTCAAAACATTTAAATAAAACCAAAATCGTGCACCCATCTAATCCTACTTTCACCTACTGTAATCATCATTCCTAATAAACCATCATCGCTTTCATATTTTGGTAAGTCAGTCAGAAGCAAGTCTAGCAGTTTTAAAATTGAATGCCTAATAATCAAAGTCTCAAGTCTAGATCAGTGAGTCAGCAAGTTGGTCAACTCAGAATATCAATAGCTTATCATCAAAAAAATATTATCAAAACCTTGATCACAACATGTCCTAGGAATGCAACCTTCCTGTGATGGACATCAGTGTCAGGTATCACCATAGTTTAGTCTTTGGCTAGTGGTACGAAGAACATCAACTTGTTTGTTTACTTTATCTTGGTGTTTTTTAGACTTATCTTATTTTGTGCTCATTCCAAGGACCTCTTGATGATGTCTAAATGAAAAGATTTAGAGAGAAAGGAATGGGGAAATGATCATTATATTTTTATATGTTGGTCTTGATGGATGTTCTTTTAAAATAACTTCGTCATGCGTGCTTTGTTTTTTTTGTAGGAAGGACGTTTTAGGTGTCTTGTTGACCACATAAGAAGGCTTGCCTTTTTATGTTTTGGCCTGACATGTTTAGAATATCTGAACTACATTCTAAATAAGGTTTCGTTTGTCATGTGTGAACAAGAGAACTCCTATTTGTTTGATGAGTCAAAGTCCATCACACTAGGTGCAATGCCATCCTAGTTCTTAATACCTTGATGCATCGCACCTATATGTCTTATCAAACAAAAAGAATGGTATGCTCTTTATCTCTCCCATACTTGGATAAGCTATACATCATCATCATTCATCATCATATCCAATAAAGTCTCGATGACTAGTGGACTTGTTGGACTTTTGCGTCTTCTTGAATTCAAGGATTGATCCCTCTCATTCTTCTATCCTCTTTCATTCTAACAATGCATCCATCCTACATCCTGCATAATCATGTCATATCATCATAGGACAACATTATTCATCTCATCCAATCTCACATTCATTGCATAATCATTTAAGATGTTTAAAATAATATAGATATGTTATTCTAAGAATCTTACAAACATCTCATTTTCATCATCATTTAAGTTGTTTAAAATAATATAGATTTGTTATTCTAAGAATCTTACAAACATCTCATTTTCATCATCATTTAAGTTGTTTAAAATAATATAGATTTTTTATTCTAAGAATCTTAAAAATATTTGCATCATCATTATCATATAGATCTGCAGTATATCCATCCATACATCCATTTTGAACCTCTTTCTTGCGAGATCGACCTCAAATCGAATCTTTTTGCTCGATCTCTTGAGGGGGCAATGTACTAATGTACTTATTTCCAGTGGGGCATCTGAAAAAATCAGGAACTTTTTAATTTCAATGTCAGCAACATCATTCTTTGAATCAATGCAACAAGTACATTTCTTCAAAGAGGGGAAAAATGTAGACATGCAAAATTAACATTATTGATTAACATCATATTTGATCATTTTCTTCTTAATTAATAAAATCAAATTAATTAATTAACCTCCTAAAGTCTCTTCATTTAGTTAAATCAAATGTATTTAATTAAATGGCTAATATTCATTTTCCTCTCATTTTACCTAAAAAAATCCAAAAATGTAAATCAAATGTCACACCAACTGTAGACATCCAAAAATAACATTATGCATTCCACTGTAACTAACATCGTGCATTTGTTTCTTCTACTAATCAATTAAAGCAACTTATTGATTTAATCCTAAGGTTCATCAAGCTTAATTAAATAAATCAAATTATTTAATTAAGTTCCTAAGGTTCTTCTTATTTGATTTAATAAATCAAACTAATTTAAAATCAAATATCAAATCCCTAAAATCCCCTAAGTTAATTAATCTAAATTAATTAACTTCTAATCATGATTAGCATTCTCTAGCTTTTGACTCAACTAGAGTCAAATCCAAACTCCTAACTAACCCACCCACTTGCACCAATAAATCATTTATTTGATTTATTATTTCCTCTAATTACATTCAAAATGGCATCAAAATGGAATATTCTTCCAATTTGAATCTTCCCCCCAAAAGGGACTTGTCCCTTCCAACAAGGTTTTAAATGCTATTTGCACAAGTCAACATAGCATTTATTGCACCTTTCATCCCCCCAAAACATGTCTTTTCATGCAAAATTCAAATTCAAATTGGCACATTGGCCAAGACTTGCACATTCCTCACCCTCTCACAGCTTGACAAGTGTCATCTTGTCATTGGCCCATGAATGATCCCACATTCATCAATTTGGCCTCTCCTCTCTTCAAGTTCAACTATAAGTTGAAGGCTTCTCTCTTTCAAACAACAACAACAGCCACATTTGAAAGCACTTGCACTATAGGCAACTTGAGTTCAAGCATCTCATTGTCTATTTCACCTAGCTTATCAAGGATTGGGAAAGGGCTCTTTCACATACTCAAAGAGCACCAATCCAATATGGGATAGTTTTATTTCATATCTTACATGTTTTTGTTCATGTTTAGTTACAATGAATTATGAAATAATATCTCATAAGGATGTGATTTCTGTTATTTTGTTTTTATCATGTTACTAACCATGTTACTAACCAAATTTGCAGATTTTCATGTCCTACAAATGGCAAAAACCTTGAAATTTCAAACACCTTGTGGGGAACAAATACCTATTGTCGAACTTGCCCACTCTTGCTTTCCCTAGGAATCACATTCCTAGAGGTTTCTAAGTGTGCAAATTCTACCATCATTTGTTTCCAATAAGGATAAACATAAGGAACTTTTGCTCTATTTTCCTCGATTTCCACACAAAGGACATTGTGGGATGAGAAAGAGAATGGGACATTAGACATATAGTTTGAAAACCTAAGCAAGCAAGTGTCTTGGATAAAAAGAACCTGATTTAACCAAGATAAAAGACAAATTTGATTACACATGTGTTTTCTAACATGATCAAAATCCCAAAAATCAAAGTTCAAAAAGCTTAGTGTGAAAGCTAGTGAGAAGCATCTTGAGATCCTGAATTGTCTGAAAGGTTTACTTTCCTCTCATAGGAAATATAGCGTGTTCTTCAACACCGAGGTCTTGTAAGAAGAAGTTTATTCTAGGTCAAGTCTAGGATCAAATTCAATCACTTTCATCCATCTTTCAACCATCAAAATCAATCAAATTTCCATCTCACCAACAACTCTTGGAAACTTTGTAAACATCTTTTATGCTAAACTTTTAGGTGAAATCAAACCTCTTTGTTTAACTTAACACATCTAGTCAAACCATCATCTTATACACGAGTTTTCTCTAGGATAACACAACTTCCTAGGGTTTACGAGTTCATCTTGTTTGGCTTAACACACCTAGCCAAATTATCAAATCATCACCTCATTTGACTTGACGCACTTAGTCAAACTACCATCTTGTGAGAGTTCACTCTTGGATAACACAAATTCCTAGAGTTTTACAATTACATTTATCACTCTTGTTTGACTTAACACATCTAGTCAAACCATCAATCCAATCACGATCAATCAAAGTCCTAAAAGTTTAGCATTTCCTTCAAAGTTTCTTTAAGAGTTCCATTTATCTGTATCACTCATCTTTCATTTATCTCATTCTCATCATCGCTTTGATCCTTCATTTATCCTAGTTCTTCACTTCTTTGAACCTAAGGTTTAGACCGATCTAAAGGATTAGAGGTTCATCTCTTACATTCTTGAAAATTGATCTTCATTTTATGGTTCAAACTCGATCTCAACACAAGAGGGACATGGAATATAAACTTGATCCATCCATCATGAGCAATTCGATTCAACCAAACTATCCAAGCCTTGCAATACCATTTGATTATCAAAGCTTGTACAATGCATACATGGGAGCATTATCTCATACAAACATCAATGGTACAACAAATATGAGCATACCCAATTTGAAGTTTGGAACACCTTTCCCAATGATAGATTTAAATCCAAGTCCAAATCTGAAAATCTATCAACCAAACACTCAATGCATGAGTTTTCCAAACGTCATCCTACCAAATCCATACATACCAAGTGCAACTTTACCAAACATGACCATTTCAAATCCACACTTGGTAAACTTTGGGGTCAACATGTTTTCAAATCCCCCTAATGTTGTTCAAAATCCTAGCAGTATATTAGCAACTCCATATGTTGATTCAATTCAAGGTAACACCATGCAAAATCAAAGTTACCTAAATCCAAGCAATATCATTCCCAACCACAACAATATTCAATTTCAATCTATCATGCCGAATCAAAACATCACACCGAATCATCCCATTTTTCCATCGATATCGCAAAAAAAGATGGCAACTATCCAAGCAACCCCAACAATCAACACCATTCCCATTCCACCACCACCACCACCGCTGCCAAAATACAACACGACCAATTCATTCTCCATCATGTTGCAAGACGCTCAAGAAGCTTCCCGCAAAAAGGCACTCCAAGCCCAACAAGCTACATAGCTAGTTGCTCAGCAAGCACAAGCGGCTCAAGTAGCCCAACAAGCGCAAGCGCAAGCAGAATTCTACGCACTATTGCAATCAATCCAAGAAGAAGTAGCACAACAAAGAGCCCAACAAAAACAACATGACCAACAACAAGCGTTGTTGGCTCAGCAGCAAACACAGGCATTACTCGCCCAACAAAGCTTGCAACAAATTCCCACCGCAATTGTTGAAAACAATGATCAAGATCTATCCATCAATGAACACATTGAAGATGTTCCCATCTCATTCAATGATCAAATCATCACACACCAAGAGCTACTTTTCAATTATGATCAAAACTCACCAATGATGCCCAACAATGATCAAATTCAAGAAATATCATCACTTGATCCTATGGTTGAAAACATTGACAATCTCTCCACTATAACTACTGAAGACCATGATCGAAATCAATTCATCAGTGAACACTGTGAAGATATGTCTACCCCATCTAGTGATCAAATCAACATACATCAAGAGCCATTTTTTAGTCATAATCAAGACCCCTCCTTCAAAGATCTTTTTCAAGGAGTGTTGATGTTATTTGATCCTATTGACATAAACCAAGATCCCTCTACCAATGACCATATCGAAAATGTCTCTACATCACCTTATGAGTTAGAGGACATACCTCAAGAACGTATTCCAAAGCATGATCAAAATCTTCCATCAAGGTCTAGCAATGGCCCTTCCAACAACATATTGACATTCTTTGACCTCATGGTTAAAGATATTGAAGGAATCCCTATCTCAACATTTGATCCAAATCCTCTCAAAGTTCAAGAGAATATTGAGCCACTTCCTAATGAAGATATCCAAGAAAGAAGCCCATCCTTTGAAATTGACCCATGTCAAGAACTTGATCAAAAGCATGGCGAAAGCAATTCCAGAATTAGTCAAAATCAAGAATTTGTATCTCCGAGATACTACAATGATCTAATGGGCACTCTTTTATCTATAAAAGATGCCGCAAATGATGACCACATCCACATAGGACATACTCCTCCATCTACCCATGAGATGCTTTCTTTGGATGGACACGTGGATGATCTTCAAAAACAAGAGTCTCCTACTCTTAACATTGGTACACAAGACCAAGATATAGAAAATTTTGGGGACATAGTAGAAACAAATCATGAAGAAGGTTTCTACAAAAATTGTGAATCAGAAACATCCTATGAAGTGAGTCATGAGGAAGACTTTTGTGTAGACAGTGAAGCATCAACACTCCTTGAAGAAGCACTACAATTTGATATGTCACAAGATCAAGTTGAAGATATCAATCAGGCATTCATCCCACTTATGGAAGATCCTATCACTTATAAACTTGGATCACTCACCTTTGTAAGGGAAAATCATCTTATCAATAAAAGAGCTATGACATTTGAAGATCCGCCATAGAGCAGAGAAGGAGCAACACCTTGTTTCCAAGGGAAATCATATCCTTTTGCAAATCAAATGTTTCAACAGATGAATTATCAAGGCAGAGGATTAGGCCTACATGAATAGGGTATCCTGGAACCAGTGCAGATTTTTGGCAATCCTAAGCGTCAAGGCCTTGGTTACTCAACAATTAAGGGATCTCAACATATCAGTAATACTATCACCATACTGGGGGCAACTTCATCTCGAGAAAACGTCAACATAGGGAGCACGAAAGATCCTTATGATGAAACCAATGCCAATACTACAACCCGCCACGTCATGAATCTTCATCCACCCATCACCCCATCCACAAATTGGGACCAACGTCAAAAGAAAGATTTGAATCAAAGGACGAAGCATGAAGGACAAATCAAATACAAGTGGATACCAAAGAATACAAAGAAAAATTATCTCTATCAAACTCCATTAGTCGAAGAAACTATGGGGAAAAATCAAAAAGGGGCAAGTATCCATCAAAGATTTCCACAAAGGAAAAAGCAGGCTTCTCAAGCAACATACAAAGTGTATCAAGCAGTTGGTCCAAATTTCATGCACACTTCCATATCCACCCATTATTGCTCATCTTCCCAAGTTTGGAGAGTCAAAGGTTCCAAACCATCGACCAATCCATCTGTTACTCCTAAACACACTCCATTCATGCCTCCACGCATGATATACAATTCTCACATTGACCATGTGTTGGCAACGACCCTTCATCATAAGGATTCAGAAGGCACCCTATCGCGATGTGTGCACAAAGACAGAGTTAAGTCCATTACCAGCAAAGCAGAACAGATTTCTCAAAAGTTGCATTCAAGTGCACATATCTTGGCAAGACAACTTCTACAAGCAGGATATCGATGGCATGTTATGACAGAAGCATCAACATCAGCACCACCAGGTGGTTCAGCATCAGCTTAAAATCTCTCAAAAAATACAAAAAAATCAGAAAATGTCCTGAAAAAAATGGTCACCTTGATGAAAACCTGGCAAACAGGCATCTTGGCAACAACAAAAAAATCAAAAAATACAAAAAAATCCAAAAAAAATCAGAAAAAGGATTGAAAAAAGTAAAGAAAAAAATCGTCCTCCAGTGAAAACCGCTTCGGTGGCGCTTTGGACAAGTACCATGATGAAAACCTGGCAAACAGGCGTCATGTGTAGAATCAAGCATCTATGTGCGCCAATTCACAAGAAAGCATCTTATCACATCCATAATGAAGCCAACATTCCATCCATATCATCCGTTCATCCATGAACCGTTTATCCAATCCAGTTTCCATCTACATCCATACTCCAAGTTATCTTGACCTTGGAAAATTTTGGTGCACGCTTTACACTTGTTTATGGTAAACACCTTGACACGGGTCATTTTCATTGATCCCATCCTATCCAACGCTATCTGAGCCTTGAAGCATTATCCGAATGAGCGTTCCTCTATTCTAAGCACCCTTATCTTATCGCAAGATAGTCCATATCCATTTGTATCCAAGAATTCACCCATGGTATTCCAAACATTGCTAGACACTGGGGGCAGATATTTACATCTTGCTTCGAGAATAAATCTTGATCTATATCTTCCCACTTATGTGGTGATCCAAACATTGGAAAACATAAAATCAACTTGGTCAAATCATTTGTGAACACGAATCCAAATCACTAGCCCATGGAGTATTTTGACAATAAAACATTCCTTATCAAGCGTTATCCTTCATCGAACATCAATCCAAAAATCCATATCAGTCACATCTAATGCGCACATCTGTGTCACATCAAATCATCAAATCTATTTTGTTCCAAACCAAGCTTCATCAATCTTGATCAATCGAATCCAATCAATCATCATCTTGTTTGACTTAACACACTTAGTCAAACTATCATCTTGTGCACGAGTTTACGCTAGGATAACACAACTTCCTTGGGTTTACAAGTTCATTATCATCACTTTGTTTGGCTTAACACACTTAGCCAAATTATCAAATCCATAATCACCTTGTTTGGCTTAACACACCTAGCCAAATTATCCTTTTTGTACGAGTTTACTCTGGGATAACACAACTTCCTGGAACTTACGAGTGCATTATCACTTTTGTTTGACTTAACACACTTAGTCAAACTATCAATCCATCAGTCCGATTGATCAACATTACAGCTTGGTTTTCAAAATCCCAAAACAAAGCACTGATATCATATCATGTCCATATCCGAATTGTCAAAATCATGCGAAAAGCCAAAAACATTAAAAAAAACTCAACAAAAAATTCAAGAACATTCAAAAAATCCATCAAAAATTTCAAAAACATCTAGAAAATTCATCAAAAAATCCAAAACATTCAAAAACTCATTCAAAAATTTCAAAAACATCCAAATCATTCAAAAAATCCAAAAACATGTCGAAATATCAGAAAATCTTCAAAAATTTCATCATTAAGTCTTGTCAGTTTTTTCTACTACGTCGTCTTTGAGCTTGAACGTAGGCAAGGCTGATCTTTGATCATCCCCCGAGACGGTTGGGTCAGTCCTATAGGCATCCGTCGCATTGGCAATCCGTTTGCCCATCTAGTCTACATCTTAAGTTAGTCCTTTAGGCAATAAAATGGCAATCTGTTTGTCCATATTATCATCAAGTCAGTCCAACACTAGTCGAACTACGTGGTCTCTGCGTATATAACGTAGGCAAGGCTAATCTATGGATCAGCTCCCGAGACCCCTAAGATAGGTCTTTAAGTTAGTCTGTTCGTTGGAAAATCTTGAAAATACCAAAAACATTTGTAAAATTCCAAAAATACCAAAAACAGCCTCAAAACATTTGAAAAAAAAAACCAAAATGGTGCATCCATTTCATCTCGCTTTCACTCGTGATTGTCATCACTCATAATAAATCATCGTCGCTTTCACCCTTTGGTGAGTTAGTCAGAAGCAAGTTTAGTAGGTTCTAAAGTGAACGCCTAATCGTCAAAGTCTCGAAGGTCTAAGTCAGTAAGTTAGAAAGTTGGTCAACTCGGAGTATCAATAGCTTATCACGCAATCAGTCTCACCAAAACCCTGATCACTACATGTCCTAGGATGAAGCTTTCCTGCGATGGACATAAGCATCAGGTACCCCATAGTAGTTTAGCCTTGGCTAACAATACGAAGAACATTAGCTTGTTTGTTTACTTTATTTTAGTCTTTTAGACTTATCTTATTTTGTGCTCATTCCAAGGACCTCTCGATGATGCCTAAACAAAACTGGTTTAGAGAGAAAGGAATGGGGCAACGATCAATATCTTTTTATCTACTGTGCTTGTTGGATATTCTTGTAAAATAAATTCATCACGCATACTTTGTTTTGTTTGTAGGAAGGATGTTTTAGGTATCTTGTTGACCACATAAGAAGGCTTGCCTTTTTATGTTTTGGCCTGAGATGTCTAGAATATCTGAACTGCATTCTGAATAAGGTTATGTCTGTCAAGTGTGAACAAGAGTACTCCTATCTGATTGTCAAGTCAAAGTCCATCACACTAGGCGCAACGCCATCCTGGTTCTTAATACCTTGATGCATCGCATCTATGTGTGTTATCAAACATAAAGAAAGGTACGCTCTCTCCCATCCCTGGATAAGCAACACATCATCATCATTCATTGTCATATCCAATAAAGTCTTGATGACTAGGAGACTTGTTGGACTTCTTCATCTTCTTGAATTTAAGGGTTCATCCCTCTCATTCTTCTATCTTCTGTCACGCTAACAATGCATCCATCTTGCATCCGTATTCTCATTTCGCATAATCATGTCATACCATCATATCAGGACAACATCATCCATCTCATCCATCTCACATGCATTGCATAATCATTTAAAGTTGTTTACGATAATATAAATTTGTTATCCTAAGCATCTTCCAAACATCTCATTTTCATCATCATTATCATATAGTCTAACCATCCATACATCCATTTTGAACCTCTTTGTCGCGAGATCCACCTCAAATTGTATCTTTTCGCTCGATCTCTCGAGGGGGCAATGTACTAACGTACTTATTTTCTACTGGGGCATCCGAAAAAACCAAAGAATTTTTTAATTTCGATGCCGACAACATCATTCTTTGAACTAATGCAACGAGTACATTGCTTCAAAGAGGGGCAAAATGTAGACATCCAAAAATAACATTATGCATTCCACTGTAACTAACATCATGCATTTGTTTCTTCTACTAATCAATTAAAGCAATTTATTGATTTAATCCTAAGGTTCATCAAGCTTAATTAAATAAATCAAATTATTTAATTAAGTTCCTAAGGTTCTTCTTATTTGATTTAATAAATCAAACTGATTTAAAATCAAATATCAAATCCCTAAAATCCCCTAAGTTAATTAATCTAAATTAATTAACTTCTAATCATGATTATCATTCTCTAGCTTTTGACTCAACTAGAGTCAAATCCAAACTCCTAACTAACCCACCCACTTGCACCAATAAATCATTTATTTGATTTATTATTTCCTCTAATTACATTCAAAATGGCATCAAAATGGAATATTCTTCCAATTTGAATCTTCCCCCCAAAAAGGGACTTGTCCCTTCCAACAAGGTTTTAAATGCTATTTGCACAAGTCAACATAGCATTTATTGCACCTTTCATCCCCCCAAAACATGTCTTTTCATGCAAAATTCAAATTCAAATTGGCACATTGGCCAAGACTTGCACATTCCTCACCCTCTCACAGCTTGACAAGTGTCATCTTGTCATTGGCCCATGAATGATCCCACATTCATCAATTTGGCCTCTCCTCTCTTCAAGTTCAACTATAAGTTGAAGGCTTCTCTCCTTCAAACAACAACAACAGCCACATTTGAAAGCACTTGCACTATAGGCAACTTGAGTTCAAGCATCTCATTGTCTATTTCACCTAGCTTATCAAGGATTGGGAAAGAGTTCTTTCACATACTCAAAGAGCACCAATCCAATATGGGATAGTTTTATTTCATATCTTACATGTTTTTGTTCATGTTTAGTTACAATGAATTATGAAATAATATCTCATAAGGATGTGATTTCTGTTATTTTGTTTTTATCATGTTACTAACCATGTTACTAACCAAATTTGCAGATTTTCATGTCCTACACCAACTAATCACTAGCTTAATTAATCAAATCCCTGATTAATGCTAAGCCTAACCCATGTCCCGTCCTCTAGCTTTTCCCACTTGCATAATAAATCATTTATGTTGATTTATTAAAACCCCTATTTTCCTCACAAAGCATATTCTCAAGGAATATGCCCTCATTAACTCCTTTTGTTTGACTTTTTTGTCCAAACAAATTTCCCCCCAAATCCTTCAACTACATGCATTTAATGTCATTTTCAAATTTCAAATGGGCACATTGGCCAAAACTTGCACAATCATGGGCCAATCACATTGTGACAAGTGGCTCTTTCCTATTTGTTGGGGATTAATCCCACATTCTTCAACTTGGTCTCAACTCTCCTCAACATCTCCTATAAATTCAAGGCCTTTTCTCTCATTTTTCATCTACAATTTGGGCATTTTCACTATAGGCAACTTGAGTTCATTTTGTATCTCTTTGTCTATCATCAGCAGGTGAGCTTATGAAAGATAGGGAAAGGGCTCCTTCACATACCAAAGGTGCACCAATCCAATATGGGATAGGAATGATTCATTTTTTTTCATTGTTTTCATTAGTTGCATTGTTTAACATGATTCTATATTCCAGGTTTTGTTCTTCTAAATAGCTTCAATCTCTTCATCCATAGCTTCAGCCCATGCTTCATCCTTAATTACTTCATCAAAGAACATTGGATCAACAACTTCTAAAAATAAAGCAAAAATAGAAAATGAATTTTATGTTTCAACACTAAAATTAGCTTCATAGATCTCTTAAAATCCTCATTTTTCGCTACAACAAACTTTCCAATATAGGATCCAATGAGTTTCTTCTATCAACATAATTTGAAGGACTTCTAGATGATGTTATGGCTGGTGTCCTTTGTGGAGTTTATTGTGTGGAAGAAATTTTTTGATTTCTTTAAATTCTTACTATAGAAGGAGGTGTAGCTTGTGCTACAACTTGTGTTGCATGTCCCGAAGTGGAAGGAGGTATTGCTTGAGGAATACATTGTTGTTCTATCACTTTATTAGTCATATCATCATATGGATAAGTTGTTGCTACACTTATTATTTTTTCTACACTTCCATCCCATGCTTTGTTCTCCACAAATTGTACATCTCTATTGATTATAACTTTTTTTGTAATTGGATTAAACTTGTAAGCTTTTGCATCTTTTGAATACCCAACAAAAATATACTTCTCACCTTTTTTATCCAATTTTCTTCTCATCTCTTCAAGGACATGAGCATATGCAATGTAGCCAAAGAATTTGAAATGTGCAACATTATGCTTTCTACCACTCCAAGCCTCTTAAGGAATCACATTCATTACACTTGTAGCTAGGCATCTATTCAAAATATAAACAATAGTTTCTACTACTTTAGCCCAGTATTCATTTGGTAAATGCTTTGACTTCAACATACTTCTTGCCATATCCATGATAGTTTGATTTCTTATTTTAGACACATCATTTTGTTGAGGTGTGTAATGGGTTATGAATTGTTTGTGAATACCATGTTGTCTACAAAAATTTAGAAAATCATTAGAACTATATTCATCACCTCTATCATTTCTTAAATTTTTTATGTAGTATCCACTTTGCTTGTCTACAAGAGCCTTGAAATACTAAAAAACTCCAAATGCATCAGATTTATGCCTAAAAAAGAAGACCCATGTCTTCCTTGTGTAGTCATCAATGAAAGTTAGAAAATATGTGCATCCTCCAATGAAAGGAGTTTGCATCGATCCACATATATCAAAGTGAATAATTTCAAGATGTTTACATGCCCTTTTTTATTTTCCAACAGGGAATGTCTCTCTATGTTGTTTACCCAAGATGCACGCTTCACATACTCTTTCAAGTTTTTTAATCAATGGAATCCCCTTAACCATATTCTTTCTATGCAACAAATTCAAATCTCCAAAGTTTAAATGGCCAAATCCTAGATGGGTGCTGGCAAGAAGTTTAGTCCACTTTTTGGCCAAAAAGTGAAAGTGTTTTCCCTAATTTTCAGAGTTTGACACATTTGACCTTAAAATTTGAAGCACTTGGAGAGGAAATCTTCAAACAAGTCACTAATCATAAAATGTATTACTCGGAGTCTAGTTTCCAAATATGTAATTTATTTCCATACCCACATTGTACAAATTGAGTTTCAATAGGCTTTTGTAAAAACCACTATTTAAAAGTTTTTTTTTTACCATACCATGCATGTGTACGACATCCATATTTTGACTTAAATTATCATATTTCTCTAAATCCTTTTGGGAAAAGACTTGTGACTCACTGAAGCGTGCCCTAGATATTTTTTTGTAATTTTTTATTGAATTTTTTTTTTTTGTTAATTTTTTTATCAGGCATATTTGTTGTTTAGAAAAATCATCGTGTACGACATGCATAAGATGACCTAAAGTTATCATTTTTTGCATTTTTTTTTTTAAATTGAAAAGAATTGTTTGAAGTTTTCCCTTGTGCAATCCGTTCGTCAAAATGTTATGTTGATCAAAAGTTATTAAAATAGTAAAAAATATTGATATTTAAAGTTTATAGACCAATTTCATCAAAAATTAATTGAAAAATAGAAAAAATAATGCAATTGTAAAAAAACTTACATATTTGGAATCTACATCATCTCATCCAAAATGGGTTTTAATTTCGTCAAAAATTTTTGCCAAAAAAGGTGTTAGCCATATGCCCAATCTTAGTATTTTTTTGTGACATTGCTAGGACCTTCAACTTACAGGTCAAACCAGGTCCAAAGCCTTTTCCCAAACCGAAAAACAAAGCAAAAACCCAACCAAAAATTAAAATTTCAAAAAATGGGATCCCGTTTCATAAAAAAATATATTTTTTTATGAATTTAAGAAACGAGATCTCGTTAAAAAACGAGATCCTGTATTTTAAAAAGAAGGATCCCATTTTGAAATGGGATCCCATTTTGAAACGAGATCCCGTTTCTTAATTTTTATTAATTTAAGAAATGGGATCCTGTTTCAAAACAGGATCCCGCTTTTTAAAATATCGGATCCCGTTTCTTAAATTTGAAAAAAAAATAAAAAAATTCTTATGAAACGCGATCCCATTTTTTAAAAAGCAGGATCCCATTTTTGGCTCACGGTCCCAAACCTTAAAAAGATCCCATTTATTAAAAACGGGATCCCATTTTTTGCAAGCCGATTTCATTTTTTTTCCTAAGGCATAAACTTCCATGTTTCGTGGACTCATCTTTGTGCTTCTACCTAGATGCCATAACCAAGCTTCATTCTTAACTACTGAAAAAAAAGTTTTTTAAATTGTTACATTAACATATTTTTTCCTCTTTAGTTTCAATTTCAACCTTTTCGGAGCAACCCTATTTTTTTCCAGAGCTACCTTGTTCTATTTTGGAGTAGCCTTGTTTTTCTCCAGAGAAACTTTGATCTTTTACGGAGCAACTCCGAGAGGCGTCTTGAGAATTTTCAGCCTTAAATGTTTCTCTAGGATGCATATTTCCTATCATATGATGAGCTTCAGCTACATTTCTTTTGATATCAGGTTTCAACCTCAATGGGAACATTCTATTTTTTTCCATTTGTACCTTGCTATCAGTTGCATACTTGGAGCTTTATCAAGAATGACACATGCATTATTTTTCATATAAACTTTGTACCCTCTCTACACCAATTGACCAATACTCATCATATTGTGTATTAGACCAACAACATAAATAAACATCATGAATGCATTTTTTCTCCCCCTTTTTGGTTAGAATGTTAACAGTCCCTTTTCCCATAACATTCACTTGATTATTGTTCCCAAGAGTGACATTTAAAGTGAATGATTTGTCCAAGCTAGAAAATAACTCTAGATTGACAAGCATATGATTGCTACAATTAGAATCTAAATAAAAAATATCATTTGGATTCTCTTGAACCATATTTCATTCAACTGGTTATTTTATAGATATTGCTTCAACAATCTTTGCACATGCAATATAAACATAGATTTTTTTGAAGAATTTTTTGGGCTATTTTGATTTTGTCTTCCTTGATCATGTTGTTTCTTCCCACACTTAGAAGAGTAATGACCATAATTCTTGTGGAAATGACATTGAACATGTGACTTATCTTGTCTTTGACTAGTTGAATGATTATGAGAATGTTCATTGTTATGACCTCTTCCACCTTGATTTGCAAGACTGCTGCTCATCTTCTAAATGTGTTTATTCTTCTACCCCTAGGAGTAAATCTACCTTTACCTCTTCCATGGCTTATTGAAGCCTAATATGAGAAAGCATTCTCAATAGAAGTGTGTGATCTATTCAACCTATATTCAAGGTTTATCAAGGATGCATGCAATCATCCATTGTCATCTGGGTTAAATCCTTCGTTTCCTCTATGACAACAACTAAATGATCAAACTTAGTAGGTAGAACCCTTGGAATTTTCTCAACTATTCTTGTCTCTTCAATTGTTTCCCCATGAGATTTAATCTGATTGACAAGCCCAACAAAACGAGTAAAAAATTACTCCACAGGATCTGAATCTTTCATACTTATGTTCTCAAAATCTCTTCTAAGTAAATAGAGTTTTGTAGCTTTAGCTTTGTCCTTACCTTGATAGGTTTTTTGTAATGCCTCCCATGCCTCCTTTGCTTACATTCTTGCTGCAACTCTTGGTAGTATGCTTTCATGCATTTCTTGATGAATGTAGAAGAGGGTTTTTCCATCCTTATTTCTCTACCTAGGTGAGTTCATTATATGTTGCTTGGTCTATTGGTTCTGCATAGCAAATATCAATAGTATCCCAGACATTTCGAGACCTAAACAGGGCTTTCATGGTTAATGACCAATATTCATATTTTTTGCCTATAAAAATGGGGGTTATATAGACTAGGCAAGGAAGCACCAGAAGTGGAAGTTGTGGAAGCCATTAATAGCTATCAAATAGTAAATGAGCAAACCCAAAAAAGTAGAGAAACAAAGGATTTGAACCAATGACTCTGATACTAGATCTAGGTAAAAGGGTAAAGAAGTAGAAAGAAAACAAAGTAGCAAACAAAGAGCATAGACCAGTAAAAGAAATCTAATTCAATTGGACCTAATATTTCTTAGAAAACACAGATAGAAACACAGTGAAAAATAGACATGATCAGATTTATATTTATGTATTAAAAATGGAACAATTTTAGAGCTTCAATGCCCTTCTTCAACCTTTACACTTTGTTATGGTTTCTAGTTGTAGAGCTGCATTGCTCTCTTTCAGCATCTTTCATAATAAAAATGACAACTAAAACAACAAATAAAACCAAAACTATGGTGGCTAAAAAGGAGAATAACATAATATTAATTTTACTACCCACAAAGTGTGTGAGAGTAAATAGGCAATTAAAGCATAATCATAACAAATCTCCCAAAATCTTCTCCTTAAATCTTTCCCATAAATTTTCCTTAAATGTTGGTATGCATGCTTAGCTGGAGGGGATTTTCATATTAATTGTTGAGATTGCACATTTCTAATAGTTTATCCATTGTTGTAACTCAAGAAGGAGAGGCCACAAATGGCTAAACCTACAGGTTAAACTGTGTGCTGCAAAGAATTCATGGTTTTCTACGCTATCAATTTTAACATCATCAACAAAGCTTAGATCAATGGGCTTACTGATAGTTTGGATAGGCTCCCTAATAAAAGAAATCCTTGTTGGACTCCTTATTGCTATATTTTCCTCCTAATGTTTTTATTCATCTCCATGCTGATTCACAACCACTACAATTACCTAGCATCCCAAGGCCATGTAATGCCCATGGATGCCTTCGATGCAGGTCTAGGAGTGGTAGGGGAAGTTTTTTGTGGTATCCCCCTTCGCCCTGAACAACAAACTTGCGAGACTACTAGGTATTCCAAAGTGATCTAGGGTTTTTTGTCAAGATCTAAAGATTCCTCTAGGTGAGTGCCATTTGAAACACTTTTGGCCAAAGTGGTCTTGAAGTGTAGACCAAGAGGATTCTTTCCCAATTTGACCATCCTTGTTGCAAAGATTCCATTGGAGCCTCTACTCAGGGAGACATCTCCCAAGGCATGTGTGTTACCATCAAAAAAATCCCTCACAACATTTGTAAAAATTAGAGCAAAACAATGCATTTTAAGGAGCCCCATTCCTTGAGAGTAAATATTACACGTTACATTTCGATGAATTGTTTATTCTTGGAAAGTTAGATTATAAGTATTCTATTATAATTTAAATAAATAACTAAACAAAAAACTATAAATCTATTATTTTAACTATTTTGATGTTCAAAACCTAGTAAAATATCTAGCAACAAGAGAAAACTTAAAATCTAATATGAACAAAACTCTAATATGCTAATGAAAAATAACCTATGGTAGGGGAGAGGGGTCCATAGTGGAGCACCCTAACTTCGTGCTTCTCAAAACCCTATGTGGAGATTTTAAATCATTCCAAATTTTGTACAATAGTTTATTTGGCACATCACATGCTTCTATATTTTGTTTTAAGGCCAAATCATCAAATATGATGTCACATCAATATGCTTTTTGTTAAGATATCCAAAAAGGCCAAAAAAAAAGGTGAGATCAATAGTGGTGCACTAAGTCATGTTTTATTGGTGCGCTAATGTGGCATCATATGATTTATTAGTTTGTGTACTTTACGGATAAAAAATATTTTGCAATTGGATATTAAGGTGCTCCATTTTGGAGCCCACTGAGGACTACTTTTATCCCCACTATTGGACCCTGTTCCACTATGGACCCCTCTCCCCGAATTATTTGATGTTCTTGACTATTAAAACTAAAATATAACAAAGACACCCTCACATTTAACTATCATTTGACACAAATAAAAAATAAAAAGTATTGCATGACATGAAAGAAGCTCTTGTACACACATAAGAGATATAACAGAATCACAACAAACATATAATACTAAAAATGACAAAAAAATAAATTAATTTTAATAATAGGAAAAAAAATTAGAAAGGTGTAATTAGATTATGCTTTTGTCTAGGATAAAACCTATGAATGAAGAAGGAGAATTTTTTATTTTATTTTATTTTATTTATGTTTGAGGGGCTTACCAAAATAAGCCCCTATTATGGTATTTCTACCTCCATGGTAGTTGGGATCTTTGAAAAACTTATAAATTAAAAATTAAAAAAAATATCATTCAAAATGATAAAAAAAAAGATTTAGTTACACTATGTTAAGATAAAGAACCTTCGATTACTAGTATAAAATGGTAAATGGAATAGGGAGGGGAAAATAGAATAGAACAAAATAGCTTGGAAGTTAGAAAATCCTCCAAGGAAAATGATGTTCATATTATAACATTTGTTCAATATGATCACATATAGAAGTTTTACATGATCCATAATATCTCTATAAAGGTGGGGCTCCAATTGACATTGGAATTGTAATTAACAAGACATCAGTGCATTGTGTAGATGTCTACACATAACATTCATGTTCAAAAAATACACTTAATAAGCTAGAAACATTATGAGATTGTCAAAAATAGAAATGTTAGCTAATAGCATTTTATAATTAAAACATTTTGTATCAAATGGATAAAGAACGAACATTGTATAATGTGAAATTACAAGAATATAAAATTTAGAACATTACATTTTTCACACTTTAATAGACATATACGCTACGCTAATTAAAGTAGCAAATATTAATCTAAACAAATTAACTATATTCCCTTATTTATCCATTTAGACATTACATATTTTCCTTATTACAAATAAATCATTATGAAAATAATTATATATATTTGAATACCTATCAATCAATATATATCTCTAATACATATATATTCACATGCATATCAATCACTGATTGTATTTACTTACTTATTCCAGATTGATCCCAATTGATGTCCTCCAACAAATTTTTTCACCTCTTTATATACCTCTTGTGGAGGGTGAACAGTCACATCCTTAATAATCTTTGTAAATGAATCACTACTATTCCTTAATTGTTGTGTAATATAAATTACTGCCCTCCTTAAATATTCACAGCTCTTTCTTAAATTTAATCTCTTCTTTTTATGACTTTGTTCACAATGCATCCTATATGAACGATTAGTTACTTAAATACACATGAGTTTGGCAAAGTTGGTCGGCCAAAGATAAGCAAAATATCTATTTGCTTATAATGCTCTGATATAGGAAATAAAGTGGGTCAATCAATTTCATATCAATTTATAATCAAATTTTATATTTAGAAACACTATTTTTATCTTCATGCAAGATTATACTTGTTCCCCATGCAAACTGGGAGAAGCACTGTGTATGTCTGTGAAACTCATGCATCACTTTCCAACACTTATATCCTAAATGGATACAGTGAGAACCTAAGCTAGACATTCCTTTTGATACTATCTATGTCTATGCATTTCTCTACCGATTCTGAAGTATTTTAATCAAGCTTTCATATATTACCGTCCAAAGAATTTCTTAAAGCTCCTTAATACTGCAATCAACATTGGTTCCTGTATTGGCTCTAAATTTATTCAATGTACATTAGGGGGTTGCCTTCAAGCCTAATTCTTCAAAACAGGCAAAATTCTGTAAAAAATTCTTCTTCCTTCCGAAATGGACAAATTTTAGATTTTACCATACTCGCCATAGTTAACAAGATTTCATTATTGGTTTCAATTCACTAAACCAACCCATTCGAAGGTTTTAAAGAAATAGATTTTCTTCTTCTAACCTGATGATCTGGATGCAGAAAATTTATCCAGAAATAACCTCTTTATGCAAAAATATTTCTGGAAAACATGTTAATGAAATCATAAACAAAAATAAGTAAACCAAGGAGATGACAAATAGAACAATTTTTAGCAAATCATGTTTTAATCATGTAAAGCGATGTGCTAAAAACATAAAAAAATAGCAGACCAGATATTGGGGCTACGTTATGATATAGGAAATATTAGAAGCAATAGCATAGCCATTCTGTAATCACCTGTTCTAAATAATAGATGCTGTAGATCTAACTAATTATCCAATCTCAGAATCTCGACTTCCGAACGAAAACCTAATGTTGAAGTTAAACTTGTCGATCTGAGTAAGCGAGCTCTACAGTTGGGACAAGTATTACGCCTTTCCAACCATGGCCGAAGGCAGTGAGAATGGAATATGTGGGTTTCATGACAAGGCATCTGTCGAGCATCTTCGCCCAGTTGAAAAGGGTCAGTGCAGATCGAACAATGATATTCTGCATTAACATGACTGGCTGAAATTGTTACTTTAGGAATTCTCTCCACCGCCCCTATACCTTCCAAGTACTCGCGAGCTTCTTCATTTACGCGGCTAACCTGTAGAGCTAAATATCTCAAACTGTTGTAAACTACGTCAATGGACTCGCGAAAACCATTGCGGTCCGGTAACCCATTAAAGTCTCCGACTAGCTCATTAAATTCCTCAGCTAAAAGAGTTAATAAAAGGTCTTGAAGTTCGACAAAGTAATAGACTCGATTAGCAGATGTACCAGAATATGGGGATGCAAAAGGTCGTGCCAGCCAAATACTACGGCGAACACGATCGCTAATGTCCTCGAGTTGTCGGAGAAGAGCCAGGACATCTACTTGTGTGTTGTCGGTAGCCATTTTTTTATTGGTAAGAGAATGACTTTGCTTGTCGCTAAGGCTTCCACTCGATTCAGAAATTTCTTAAATGCTCTTAATGTAGGTACCTACATGTCCAATTTTGCCCTTCGTTCATACATATATGCTAGCATCAAAGAAAGCGCTGCCCATTGAACAGGAAATTGAAACGCTTACAATTGTGAAAGTGGGCGATGGCGTTTCACCAAAATATATTCTTCACAGGAGGAGACAAAATTAGGTTAAATTTTAATTTAGCTAAAAATTCCACTAGTTTACTTTGACAGGATATTAAAAATATCTTATTAACTTATATTTTGTGAGAGTTATTTGTCATAGATTAGAGAGTTATGTTTGAAGACATGAATTCAATGTATTCACAATGGTTCTCATGCATCTTCAGTTCAACTGCAAAAAACATCAGTTTTCTTTAAATAGTTTGTTTATGCATAATTAAAAACGGCAGTTACACTAGACGTAGCTTTTTTGATTTAGTTCAAGATTTGGGCTTTTCTTGTTTCGCATGCTAAAGAAAGGAAGAAGATAGTCTCTTAGTGTGCTGTCCGGTCGAGTTTTAGACTTTAGGTTCTTATACCACATGCTTTTGTTTGGGCATAGAAGGCGGTGTTAAGGCTTATGCCTTATTGTAAAGAAATGAAGGAAAATGATAAAATCCTAAAGGCTGATACCCACAGGATTAAGGCTTAGCTAAATCTCTCAAATGATGGAATTGAGGGTCGAAGGTTGGCGTGTTGACTTATATCTTACCGTAAAAGGAAGGAAAAGGTTATGATGAAAGCTTGAAGGCTAATATCTGAAGGGTTAAGACAACACATACTTAGCAAAGAATGGATTCAAGGCTCGCAACTTGGAAGGAGGCCTTAATGTTTTATGGAGAAGTTAGGAAAGAGGTAAAATGCTAGTGCAAAGGGTGACACCTAATGAGAAAAGAGTTAAATGGTAATTGGCAAACCCAATGACCAATGAATCAAGACTTAGACAAATCACAAAGGCTTTGGGGATTGTGGTTTGAATAGATGGATTGCGCCTTATAAAAAGGCAGGAAAGAGAGATGCGGTAAAAGTGAACCCCATTATTTGATGACTAAAAGAATAAATTACTTTTTAGAGATGAGAGAGATGGTTTGTGAATGCTTCAAAGACAGTAAAAGGTAAAGGGTAAGATGATGGCCAAACTAAAGGTTTGTTGGACCCAATGCTAGCAAATGTAGAGCCATGGGATATTGACACGTGTCTTTTAGGACATCAACATAGTAAAAGTTATTATAATGAGTATCAACAATGCTAATTTAAAGGGAGTTTAATGTAATGGTTATATTTTAAATTTAATGTATATTAATGATTACTATAAGTTTATGGTCGGAAAAGGTAAGATTGATGATAAATATTCAAAGTGGGCAAACGATTATTTCTATAAGACAAAATTTGATGGGAAGTTACAATGTTGAAGTCGATTTAAATATTTTTTGACAAATCATAAATGTGATTGGTTTTAAAGGCCCACAATTTAGTTAGGGTTTGTGTAACTATGGAAAAAATTACTATCAATGTTAGTGTGGTGGTGTGAGTGTTTTTTGAAAATAGGACTACGACCATTGAATGGGTGTGTGGAGAGTTTAATGCAGATCAGTCAAACTCACAAAGGTTGTTGTATTAGATGCTTTTTCAGGAGTGGTAAAATATATGGTGATTCATGACAATCTATTAATGTGATTGAAATTGAAGGGCGAGTAGAGAGAACCAAGGAGAAGAGGAAGTAGTGCAAATTAATGATTTCAAAAGCTGTATTCTTAATTGAATGAAGAACAAGTATCAACGCACATGAACTTGTAATGTTGTAAAGGCTGTTGTGATAGGACTTGTCAAAATTTTTGTGGTTCTGTGGCTTTAACTAAAAGTTTTGAGTATTTTGATAGTCATTTGTTGGCTAGGGTTTGTTAAAACTCTATATTTAGGATTCCACTAAGCTTTAAAACCCTTCTTAAACCCTAATAGTTTCATGCCCTGGTATCTTCTTCTAATCGATCATTGACTTGCAATAGTCGGTACCTAGTTGTATTAAATGAAAGCTATGCCTTTGAAATTCATCCATCTACTCGTCCCTTGTTCCTAGTTCATCTAGTTGCCCAAGTCTTTAAACATTCATAAAAATCCTTCTGCAGGTCTAAAATATTTCATCTTAAATCAAAGGTCATAAGCCTAATTTCTAATATTCATTTTATACTTTACCTTTTCATTGACCTAGCCATGGCCCCCTTTTAAGTCATAACTATATGCACATGCTTGAAAATAACTTAAGTTACCCATTGGGTGGGCCCCATGCCACCAGACATTTGCTTACTATTAGTTCTGATAATTTGTACTTAATCTTTTATTCTTTAAAAATTGTCTATAAAACTATGAGAGGGCACCACATGTCTTATCTTTGCAAAGGATTTTCGGTATGCCCAAGATCCACAAGTTATAAAGGTGCCATGTGGCACAATCTGAGAAATTCCTTGCAATTCTATGGGAAGCCCTTTATAAAGACTTTTTTTCACTATGAAAGCATGAGAGGCTGCCATGTTACTGGCTTTCAATCATACAATGAAGAGTTATGAAATATCGATAATTTTGGTTGTGTTGTAGGAAAAATAGGGAAGTTAACTCGTGCACACATTGATAGATGTGGAAGTATTTGGAGGGATTTATGTCATTCCATGGGCCTTGATCTACCGCTCTAGTACATTACCGGGAAAAGGTGGGGAGGTGACACGTGTACTTCACCAACATGTTCAAAGATGGTGGGGCCCTTGGTGACTTCAAGGGAATCATCCACTTGGAAAAAAATGATTGGTCTATTCTTTTCCAAATCTAGTCAATCTTTTTCAAATCAATATAACTCTATCTAAGCCATCCAATCAAATTGATTGATTGGAGATCACTGGCCAAATTTTAGAAAAGTAAAATGAGTAGTTGCAGGCATGTTATCTCAAATGAGCTAAGAATTAAAGGTAGACAAGATGCGCAAGGATTGAAATTGAATTCTTTTATGCAAAAAAGCTAACTTCATTGCATAATTGAAAACCACCAAAGCATTCAAAGCACAAAGAGATCAAGTTTGGTGAATCTTTGAGCTCTCAACATCTAGAATTATAGTTTTTATGTCCATGAACCTATAAGTGCATTTTTCCTTGATACTTGCTCAATTCCTTGTAAAATTGTTTTTAGTTACTAAATGTTAAATTTGAATTACATCCTAGGGTTCATTTTGAGCTTGAAATATATTGCATATAATTGAATTATTCATATTTTCCCTAGTTGAATTTCTAGTTGTGTCAAAACCCTAAAATGGTTCAGAAAACCATATAGTTTTCCTACAACTCTTAGCAAAATGTCTCCTACCAAATTAGAATCATCTCCCTCAACCCCAAGTCATGCCCTATATGATTAAATAGTGGCTCAATTTCTTGGTGATGGAGATTGTAAAACTTTTGAGTGATGAGTCATGCTATTCAAATATTCAATATGTTTTGATGGTTTCAGAGGGCTAAAGTTTGCAATTCTTGTGTAAAAGGTTCACCATAGGGCTAAAACCCTCCTAAATCACTAATTTTTATTTTCCTTGGTCATCCTTTCTATTTGCTCATTGACTGGTTGGGTCAATTTATGGTTGGTCCAAGTTATGTCTTATGTCTTTGCATCCATGTCTTGACCAACCCCTTGCTTCATTTTCACCACCTAAGCTTGTACTTCCAAAATCTGTAAAATTTTAACTAATTCAAAAAAAAATTGATCTTTTCGTTGGTTATCAAAACTTTTTCAGCCATCAACATGGTTACCATAACTTTTTGTCTTACTGACTAGATGCAAAATATGTCTAAGTATCATTGTTATCGATAGTTTGATATGTTTTTAGAACTCATTCGGTCATTTCCATTGTTTCTATAACATTTTCCTTCATTGAAAGTGTCCATATTTTAATTCATTTGGCCCTAATTTTTATTTTTTTTATGCCGCAAGGGTGTCCCTACATTTGGCCCTAAGTTTTATTCATCCCTTTACACTTCTTAAGCATCATCTATTCATTTTCTTAGGCATGACCACCTTTAAAAATAACTTATTGCCCAGGGTGATCCCACAATGTTGGTTTACAATTTCTGGGAGATTCTGATTTTTGTTGGAATCACATTTTTAGAAAATATAACGATTTAATCCTTAAAAATTTCCATTTGAAAGATTCCAATTGAATAGGGTTTGATTAAACCACCTTATATCAAACCCACTTGGATAGAACCCCACTAGTTTTAAGCCATACCTATAACAGAGTCTCCTTTACACCTATCTAAATGCTGATAAAAAACAACATTTGATTTACGTTATGGGGGATCAAATGAATTCATTTAAAATTTATCTTTTGTAAGTATGTAGTCCTTATTATAAGCTTCCCAAAAAGTATAATATTAAATAAATTTAATTTTATTATTATATTTATTTTTTATTTCTTGTGAATGTAAGTTTTTCACTGAAAATCAAGCTCTCTGTTCTACACATATGTAAAAATAGAAGATTATCATTTTTTTGTTTTGAAAAATATTATTGCACTAGATATTGAAGTCCTTGATCCAACAATTTGTTTTTTTGAATTTTGATACATACAAAAGAAGTTATGTGTTATACGGTTTGGCTATGTCTGAGTTTTAATTGGTTTGACTTCAAAACTTGATTAAGAAAAAAATATTAAACAAAACACTATGAAACCAATTAAAAGCACTATATATTATAGTTACAAATCTAAATTAAAAAAAAAAAAAGGAATTTCATCCTTTGTGGAAAAAAAGTTATGTGTTATACAGTGAGCGTTACTCCTTAAAAGTGGTGTTTACTAAAAAAGAAATAGTTTTCGAAGGAGATGGAAAAGGAAGTGCAATATGATTCCAAAAAATTTGAAAAAAAAATATTTAGAATCTACATACAAAATCTCACAAATCACTAGTTTGCATCATCTGCAAATTTCTCACGGTTTAGCTAGTATAGAAGTCCAAAACTTAAGATTTACTTAGAAAAAATCAGCGAGTGTCCAGTTTGGCAAAAATTGTAAACCAGTATTGTGGGATCACCCCCATTTTCTTATTATTTCATTTAACTATTCATCCATCGCACCATTCCTTTGCATTACATTTTCATTCCTAGCAGCATGAAGTGAAGATGGGATGTGTAATGTTCAATGATCAATAGGTTAGGATAAATGATGGAGATCTGACAGTCTTCACACAGATTCTTCATAGTGTGGTTTATTTTATGCTATTTCTAGCTCCATGGTAGTTGGGATCTTTGAAAAACTATTAATAAATAAAAAATTAAAAAAAGATCCATTCAAAATGAAATTACACTAAACTATGATAAACAAGGGATTTAGTTACACTATGTTAATATAAAGAACCTTCAATTACCAACATAAAATAGTAAAAAGAATAGGTAGGGAAAAATAAAATAAAACAAAATAGCTTGGAACTTAGACAAAACCTCCAAGGAAAATGATGTTCATCCAATAATGTTTGTTCAATATGACTCTATGTAGGAGTGTTACAACCATAATATCTCTATAAAGGTGAGGCTCCAATGGCCATTGGAATTGTAATTTTTAACAAGACATTAGTGCATTGTGTAGATGTTTACCCATAACATTCATGTTTAAAAAATAAGACTTAGAAAGCTAAAAACATTATCAGATTGTCCAAAATAGAAATGTTAACCAGTAGCATTTTGTAACTAAAATATTTTGTATCAAATAGATAAAGAGAGGACATTGTGTAATGTGAAGTTGCAAGAGTATAAAATTTAGAACACTACATTATTCACCGCCTTTAGTAGGCATATGAACTACACTAGGTAAAGTAGAAAATATTAATATAAACAAATTCACTATATTACTTTATTTATCCATTTAGACATAACATATATTCCTTATTGCAAATAAATCATTATTAAAGTAATTATACATATATTTGCCTGCCTATCAAGTAATATATATATCAAATGTATATATATTCAAGTGTATTACGAATCACTATTGTATTTACAATTATTGTTTTTCTATATGCAGATTATTATTGAATTTCTCATCTCTTTCTTCCATTTTCAAATTTACTTATTTATTTCAGATCGATCCTAATTGATTTCCTCCACCAAATGTTTTCCCCTCTTTTTATACCTCTCATGGAGGGTGAACAATCACATCCTTAATAATCTTTATAAATGAGTTACTACTATTCCTTAATTGTTGTGTCATACAAATTACTCCCCTCCTTAAGATATTCACTGCTCTTTATTAAATTTAATCACTACTTTTTATGACTTTGTTCACCATGCATATTATTTACTTAAACATATATGGCTTTGGCAAAGTTGGTCGACCAAAGATTAGCAAGTTATTTATTTTCTTTTTCTTAAACATAGCATAGTCGGCCTGCATATGAGTCGGCTATTATAATCTTTCTCGCTTCATTTTTTACCATTTTACAAAGAAATAGAGAACAAGATTTATTTTTACACAAACACACAGCCTAACTTTATTTTTTTAAGCAATTTATCGCACAAATTTTATATTTAGAAACACTATTTATCAATTTCATATGACCTTTAGAGAGGTTTAACACTAGCACTTGCACCTCAATAAGGTGCAATACTTACACCAATAGGCTAAGCCCACATTATTTACAACCGTGAAAAGTAGTGGATGGCGTGAAGAAAGTAGTGATCTATCTCACCTATCCCTCTCTACCTCTCCCTCTTTCTCTCTCCTTCCCTCTCTATTTCTCTCTATATCACATATCCCTCCCTCCATCCCACCCATTTCTCTCTCTCTCTCTCCTTCCCTCTCTACTTATCTCCCTCTCTCACTTATTCCTCTTGACCTCTCTCTCCTTCCCCCTCTAATTCTCTATAACTCTCTTATCCCTCTACCTCTGCCTCCCTCCCTCTCTGTCTCTCTAGCTCTCTCTTTCCTTCTCTACTTCTTTCTATCCCGCCTCTCTCTCCCTCCCTATCTCTATCTCATGTATCCCTCTCTACCTCCCTCTGTCTCTTTACTCTGCTCTCTCTCTCTCTCTCTCTTTCTCTATTCTTCCCTCTACTTTTTTATCCTCCTCTCTCTTTCTCTATCTCACCTATCCCTCTCTACCTCTCCTTCCATCCCTGCCCCCCTTCTCTCTCTCCCTCTTGCTCTCTCCTTCCCTCTCTATTTCTCTCTATATCACATATCCCTCTCTACCTATCCCTCCCTCCATCCCACCTATTTCTCTCTCACTCTGTCCTTCCCTCTCTACTTCTCTCCCTCTCTCACTTATTCCTCTCTACCTCTCTCTCCTTCCCGTTCTAATTCTCTATATCTCCCCTATCCCTCTCTACCTCTCCCTCCCTCCCTCTCTCTCACTCTCTTTGGCTCTCTCTTTCCTTCTCTGCTTCTTTCTATCCCACCTCTCTCTCCCTCCCTATCTCTATCTCACTTATCCCTCTCTACCTCCCTTTGTCCCTTTACCCTCCTCTCTCTCAATTTCTCTATCCTTCCCTCTCTACTTTTCCCTCGCTCTCTCTCTCTCTCTCTTTCTCTATCCTCCCCTCCCTCTCTCTCTCTCTCTCTATCTCTCTCTCTCTCTCTCTCTCTCTATTCTTCCCTCTCTACTTCTTTACCCTCCTCTCCAATTCATTCCAAAAACAACACTTCTTATACAAATTTAGTTTTACATTTTTCTATTTGTTTATTGTTTGGATTTTATAAAATTTTATTTTTATTAGAAATTTATTATATTATATTATTTGTTTTATTTAAAGAATTTTTTTATTTTATTTATTATATAAATTATTTTATTTTATTTTACTTATTATATAATTTTAATTTTATTTTATTGTTTGAATTTTATAACACAAAAACAAATTTTTATTTTATTAAAAATTTATTATATTATTTTATTTAATTTTTTTTTTTTTTAATTTATTATATAAATTATTTTATTTTATTTTATTTATTATATAAATTACTATTTTATTTATTTATTATACATTATTATTTATTTTTTATTATATAAATTATTTATATTTCTTATTCTTATCCTCTCAATAATGCACTTTTGTTCCCCAAATATATTGTGGCTGGTTCATATATGTAGATGGAGTTAAAAATCTTATCTGTGGTTGAGATAGTATTTTCATGGCGCTGTTAAAGATGTAATGAAGCCATCCCATCTGGTTTCTGTTTGTCAATGCTGACATTTTACCAGTGTTTCCATGCAGGATTTCTGTCCCATGTTGCCTGTACGATTTCTCTTTTATATTTAAAAAAAATAAATAATTCCAAAGACAAACGCAGCTGAAAATTGATACTTTGGTGTTTGGACCAGTCATTCCGGTTGATCCTCTGCGATAAAGTTCGTGGGGTTCTCGCTGGCGTCAGACTGCTGGAGATGCCGTTGGGATTCCCCCACGTATAATAGCCTATCGGCTAATTATAAATTCTTTCAAACAATTTATCATCCATATTTCAAACTCATGCAATTTATTTTATCTTCATGCAAATTGTATAGTTGTTCCCCATGCAAACATGCATCACTTTCCAACACATATATCCTAAATGGATATACGCTAGGCATTCCTTTAGATACTTTCCATGTCTGCTTTTCTCTACCGATTCAGAAGTCTTTTAATAAAGCTTTCATATATTCCTTTAATTCAACATATGACCGTCCAAAGAATTTCTTAAAGCTCGTTAATACTGGAATCAACATTGGTTCTTGTATTGGCTCTTAATTTTTTTAATGTACATTCGGGGGTTGCCTTCAGGCCTAATTCTTCAAAACATGGAAAATTCTGTCAAAAATTGTTCTTCCTTCCGAAATGGACAAATTTTAGATTTTACCATACTCGCCATAGTTAACAAGATTTCATTATTGGTTTCAATTCACTAAACCAACCCATTCGAAGGTTTTAAAGAAATAGATTTTCTTCTTCTAACCTAATGATCTGGATGCAGAAAATTTATCCAGAAATAACCTCTTTATGCAAAAATATTTCTGGAAAACATGTTAATGAAATCATAAACAAAAATAAGTAAACCAAGGAGATGACAAACAGAACAATTTTTAGCAAATCATGTTTTAATCATGTAAAGCGATGTGCTAAAAACATAAAAAATAGCAGACCAGATATTGGGGCTACGTTATGATATAGGAAATATTAGAAGCGATAGCATAGCCATTCTGTAATCACCTGTTCTAAATAATAGATGTTGTAGATCTAACTAATTATCCAATCTCAGAATCTCGACTTCCGAAGGAAAACCTAATGTTGAAGTTGAAGTT
Organism: Sequoiadendron giganteum; assembly: GCA_007115665.2. Classification (NCBI taxonomy): domain Eukaryota; kingdom Viridiplantae; phylum Streptophyta; class Pinopsida; order Cupressales; family Cupressaceae; genus Sequoiadendron; species Sequoiadendron giganteum. Next base: position 552,172,894 of record CM021106.1, read on the forward strand.
GTCGATCTGAGTAAGCGAGCTCTACAGTTGGGACAAGTATTACGCCTTTCCAACCATGGCCGAAGGCAGTGAGAATGGAATACGTGGGTTGCATGACAAGGCATCTGTCGAGCATCTTCACCCAGTTGACAAGGGTCGGTGCAGATCGAACAATGAGATTCTGCATTAACATGACTGGCTGAAATTGTTACTTTAGGAATCCTCTCCACCGCTCCTATACCTTCCAAGTACTCGCGACCTTCTTCATTTATGCGGCTAACCAGTTGAGCTAAATATCTCGAACTGTTGTAAACTACGTCAATGGACTCGCGAAAATCATTGCGGTCCGGTAACCCATTAAATTCTCCGACTAGCTCATTAATCTCCTCCGCTGAAGGAGTTAATGAGAGGACTTGAAGTTCGTCAAAGCAATAGAGTCGATTATCGGATGTACCAGAATATAGGGATGAAAAAGGTCGTGCCAACGAAATACTATGGCGAACACGATCGCTAATGTCCTCGAGTTGCCGGAGAAGAGCCAGGACATCTACTTGTGTGTTGTTGGTAGCCATTTTTTTATTGCTAAGAAAATGACTTTGTTTGTCGCTAAGGCGTCCACTCGATGGAGATATTTCTTAAATGCTCTTAATGTAGGTACTTACATGTCCAATTTTGCCCTTCCTTCATACATACATGCTGCCATCAAAGAAAGCGCTGCCCAATGAACAGGAAACTGAAATGCTTACAATTGTGAGATTGGGCGATGACGTTTCACCAAAATATATTTTCACAGGAGGAGACGAAATTAGGTTAAATTTTAATGTAGCTAAAAATTCCACTAGTTTACTTTGGCAATTTATTAAAAATATGTTATTAACGTATATTTTGTGAGAGTTATTTGTCATAGATTAGAGAGTTAAGTTCGAAGACATGCATTCAATGCATTCACGACGGTTCTCATGCATCTTCAGTTCAACTGTCAACAACAGTAGTTTTCTTTAATTAGTTTGTTTATGCATAATTAAAAACGGAATGGGCAGTTACACTGGACGTAGCTTTTTTTATTAAGTTTAAGATTTGGGCTTTTCTTATTTCACATGCTAAAGAATGGAAGAAGATAGTCTCTTAGCCCCTGTCCTCTTTAACTTAAATTTCTACATAAAATTAAGCATTTCTGTTTAAAATTAAGTTGTTAAGTGTCTTTTTGAAATTTTTTTATTAATGAAATTTGGATAATTTAGAATCTTAGTTTATTTTTGTGAGGCAGAATTACTTAAGACTTGTAAATAGGCTTTGCAAAATTTTGGGGGGCTGGAAAAAAGCAGCTGCTGCAAATGGAAATAAAATGACATCTGACACCACATATTTGTTTCTCTCTTTTTTTATATTAATTCATTTTTTCCCTCCAATTTTTTCCCTCTCGCACAAAATATTGTTAATACATTTTCACTGCTCACAATTATAAAATTTTCATTTTGACGCTGCTCTCCATCTGAATACAGGTTTCTGAAAGATACATTTGATGCAAATCAATTCAAGAATGTTAACCACTATACACTGCTTTATCTTTTCATACTCTTCAATATTGTCATCCTTTAATTGTAGACTTAGATCCATTATTTGTATTGCCATCAAATATAGTGATTAGGTGAGTAATTTGGTTCACATTTTGTGACTTTTTCCTTGAAGTTTGGGTTCTCCATGGTAAATCTTTGTTGTCTTCAATTGTGTGGTTTTTTACTCACTTCCTTGCATTTTTGAGATTAATTTACTACTTAGAGAGGTCTAGTCTTCATTTGGCTTTATAACTAAGATAAACAACTGGAGCTTAGGCTCGAATACCAACAAAAAATGTACACTAAAATAATATTAACATTTACTGCTTAGAGAAGTAAATTCTATGTTTAGAGAAAAAAATGAAATATTATTTTGATTTTGATATATCTTTTCAATTCTCCAAATTATTATCAAAAGGTCCAAAATATGTGCTAAATTAAAAGATGGAGTAGTGATTGAATAGAATTTTATAGTGAAATTTGCCCGCATATAGATTCCTATCAGAAATGGAACATGCTGAACTGAAAGATAACTTAAGTTGTGATTAATAAACATTCTCGGGCTATATTTTGAACACAAATTAACACTTTTCTATCTTAGTGTGAAGATATATGGTTTTATTTGTTTTCATTACAAATCAATATATAACCAGGTGACTTAGTCTTATGGAGGGGGCCACCTAAGTTCTAGTCAAGACAAATCTTCTATAAAACAAACAAATCGGAATAGGGAGAGATTTAATAGAGATGGGACAAGGCCAAAACATGACATTAGTAGCAAAAAAAAAGAAAAATATTTATTAATTCTAGACTAACCCTACATCTCTATCCCCTTCATTGCAAATTTAAAAGGTTCTTATATGCAGTCAAATAAAGACCTCAGATCCACACTTAAAACAATTATCGTATAGCTGGCACTTGTTTAATCTTCTCACAACCCTTAATTTAACTAGATTTATCTTTTCTTTTACATTATTTTGGATCTGATTCCAAGATTTTTTATAATTCCTCCATGTCAAATTTGAATTTTTGCAATCTCTTTCACTTTTCTTTTATTTAATTTTTTATGAATATTTGATAATTCACTTGAACTTGTTTGTATTTGCAACACTATTTTTCAAACCATGCAAATCATTGCCACTGTCACTTTGTTCTTTATTTTCTTTCTCATTAATTGCATAATACCGGAGCAAGAGGAGTCACATGTTTTTTTGTTCTTATTTGCATTATTTCTAAGCCAAGAAAGTTGAACATGACATATGTATATGTCCACTTCTAGCAATATATCTTTTAGTATCAAATCTCTCAAGTATTACAATCATAGTCCTCTTGGGTAATGATTTGCAAGCTAGCGATATATATGCAAATTATTGAGAATGCACTATGAGGGTCTTGGAAGCCCCACTTATTCCAGTTGTTTTGGGTTTAGCTATCATCTATTTATCCATAGAAATATGTTCTCATCCAATCTCCAGGTTGTTTACAAATTATATTTTTTGTCATAAATTTTAGCTATTGTACCCCACTTCTTTAAGTTGTTTTGGCTTTAGCTATCATCTCTAGCAGCTATCCATGGAAAGATGTCATCATCCAATCTCGAGACCCTTCTTCAAGCTAGATTTTTTTCAATCACTTTAGCGATCATTATTTGAGTGCAACTTACTTGATTAAGGCATGTAGTGGATTCTAGGATTCTTATACATCCTCCCTTTTAAATTGGGGCTCAAAATTGTGATTGTGTCTGTTTTTTTCAATGGATCAAAGCCTCATGCATCCTATCTATGTCTTATGCCTTATTGTAAAGAAATGAAGGAAAATGATAAAATCCTAAAAGTTGATACCCACAGGATTGAGACAACAAAATCTTCAAATGATGGAACTGAGGGTCAAAGGTTGGCATGTAGACTTACATCTTACCATAAAATTAAGGAAAATGATGTGATGAAAGCTTGAAGGATAATATATGAAGGGTTAAGACAACACATACTTAGAAAAAAATGGATTTGAGGCTCACAGCTTGGGAGGAGTCCTTAACGCTTTATTGAGAAGTTAAGAAATAGGTAAAATGCTAGTGCAAAGGCTGACACCTAATGAGGAGAGAGTTAAATTTGTAATTACAAAACCCAATGACCAATGAATCAAGATTTATACAAATCAAGGGTAAGATGATGGAAAAACCCTAAAAGTCATGAATAAAGTGAAGTATTATGGCCATTCTGCATAAAGGATTGTTGGACCTAGTCCTAGCAAATGTAGAATCATGAGATATTGACACGTGTCCTTTGGGACATCAACATAGTGAAAGTTATTATAATGAGTATCTTCAATGTTAATTTAAAGGGAGTTTAATGTAATGGATATATTTTAAAGTTGATGTATATTAATTACCATAATTTTATGTCCGTAAAAGGCAAGATTGATGGTCAATATTCAAACTAGGAAAATGATTATATCTATAAGATATAATTTGATGGGAAGTTAAAGTGTTGAAGTCAATTTAAATATTTTTTTGATAAATCATAAATGTGACTCGTTTTCAAGGCCCACAATTTAGTTAGGGTTTGTGTAACTATGTAAACAATTATTGCCAATGTTAGTGTAGTGGTGTGAGTGTTTTCTGAAAATAGGACTATGACCATTGCATGGGTGTGTGGAGAATTTTATGTAGATCAGACAAACTCATACATGTTGTTATATTGAACTTTTTATCAAGAGTGGTGAATATATGGTGATTCATGATAATCTATTAATGTGATGGAAATTGAAGGGTGGGTAGAGAGAACTGGGGATAAGAAAAAGTAGTGCAAACTGATGATTCAAAATGTGCATTCTTAAGTTAATGAAGAAAAATCATCAACACATATGAACCTATAATGTTGTAAAGGTTGTTGTGATAGGACTTATCAAATTTTTTTTGGTTATCTTGCTTTAACTAATTTTTTTCAATATTTTGATAGTCATTTGTAGGCTAGAGTTTGTTAAAATGCTATATGTAGGGTTCCACTAAGGTTTAAAACCCTTCTTAAACCCTAATAGTTTCATGCCCTAGTCTTTTCTTCTAATTGATCATTGACTTGCAATTTTTGGTACCTAGTTGTACAAAAAAAACCTATGCCTTTTAAAGTCATCCATCTAATGGTCCTTTGTTCCTAGTTAATTTGGTTGCCCAACTCTTTAAATATTCTTGAAAATCCTTTTGTAGGTCTGAAATATTTCATCTTAAATCAAAGGTCATAAGCCTAATTTCTAAAGTTCATTTTATGTTGTACCTTCTCATCGACCTAGCCATGACCCCATTTTAAGTCATAACTTTATGCACATGTTTGAAAATAACTTAAGTCACGCACCGAGTGGGCCTCATGCCACCAAAAAATTGCTCAATATTAGTTGTACCTATACCAACATACTTCTTTTTGTTGGGCCACCAGAAAAAATTAGAAAGTTTTTTAATTTTGATATTGGTTGCATCATTCTTTGAATGAATGCAACAAGTACATTGCTTCAAAGAGGGGAAACATGTAGACATGAAAATAATCCTAAATAACATCATGCATCTAATCACACTTCAAACAACATCATTTCCTCTATTAATCAAATAAATCTATTTATTTAATTAATCTCCTAAAGTTCCTCCATTTAATTGAATAAATTCAAATACTTAATTAAATCTCTAATGTTCTTTATCTTTTCATTTAATTTAAATAAATCCAAATATTCAAGTTGAATGACACAATAAACTAACCTCCATTAAAATTAATCAAGCCATGATTAAAACTAAGTCTAATTCATGTCACATCCTCTAGATAATCCCACTTGCACAATAAATCATTTATTTTGATTTGTTAAATCTCTATTTTCCCTCACAAGGAATATTCCCTCATTAATTCCATTTGTTTTACATACTTTTCCAAAAAAAATTTCCCCCAAATCTCTCAACCATATGTATTTAATGTTATTTTTCAAATTTTAAACTCACCTAATATGCATTTACTTGCACAAAGACCAAAATGTGCTCACCCTTCATCCTCTCACATGTTAACAAGTGGCATGTATCCATTGTTTGAGGATTGATCCCACATTCATCCACTTTTCCTCTTCTTCACTCAATCTCATCTATAAATTCAAGGCTTTTCTTCACGTTTTTCTTCTACAATTTGAGCATTCTTACTATAGGCATTTGAGTTCATCTTGCATTTTTTGTTGATCATCATCTAGAGGTTTATAAAGGATTGGGAAAGGAATATTTTACATATCAAAGGTGCACCAATCCACTATGGAATAGGTATGCATTATGCTTCTTTTATGTTTTTATTTGGTTTACTTGATCTTTTGATTGCATTATGGAGCTTGTTGTAGTATTTCATAGATATGTTAAATGGTATATTCTTTACTAACTATACTAATGTGTGGGATGGTTTAAGCATGTTTGAATATTTTAACATCTACATTATAGCTCTAGAGGGAGGGTCGACATAGTCTTTATTTCTATTCATATCTATTTATTATTTCCTTTGGTTTAAAACACACTTTCTTCTTTTTCTTCCTCGTCTACAGTTGCAACATGGTCTTTTTCTTTGATTCTATATATATCTCCAATGAGAAGGAAGTGACCACATGGAATGGGTAGAAAGGTCATGGCTAATGATTATTGAATTTGGTTGTACATTTTCCAATTATATTAGTTTTTAATTTTATAAAATTCATTTTGCTGGTGCAAATAGATCTAGGGACTGGTAGCTTGAAAAGGACATAGATTTGTGCTCTTTGTGGACTATTTTCTAGATAGATTAAGGAAATATTTTATGGTGCAATATTATTTATTTTCCATTTTATCTACTGTTGGTTTTTTAATACATCTAATCATTTCATTCATTTGTGTCTAATCAAATTTTTTTACTACGAAATGATTTATTTTGTTGTGGCATGAGTAGTATAGAAATATAAAGAATACAATAGACAATAATAGTCATGGGACATACATTTCAAAAGTTATCATTCATATTTTGCCATACTTTTCTTCATCATAAAAGTGTGAGTAATTATGTGTAGACATGAAAAATGTACATTTTCGGTTCGGCACACTTGATCCTGATTACTAACATCATTTCGTCTGAAATCATACTCTCAGCAGTTCATCATATTTTGTCTCTTAATTCAATGAATCATTATTCATTTAATTAAGTCTTTCTCTTCTAGTGATTAAATTAATTAATTTAATTTAATTAATCTTACATCTCTGTTTAATTAAATAAATCATTTCATTTGATTAAAATCTCTAAAGTCCTCTTATTAAATTAAATAAATTAAAACTTATTTGATTTAATCTAACATATTCCTGCTTAGTTAAATAAATCAAATCATTTATTTAATTAATTATTTTCTCTCAATTTTGATTTAAATAAATTCATCAAATTAATTCAAATTTGTCAAATCATCTAATCCTTCATTAAATTAATCAAAATCTTGATTAAGTTAATCCCTCTCACTAAAATCCTCTAGAGAATGCAAATTGCACAATAAATCAATTACTTTGATTTATTTAATTCTCTATTTTTCGCTCACATAGCATCAAAAGAGAATATTCTCTCAAATTTGAATTCAAATTCAAATGGACTTAGTCCTTCCAACAAGGTATTTAATGCCTCTTACATGTCCTTGACCTTGAGCCAAGTGACATTAACTCCATTTTTCCCCCCCCCCTAAACATTTCACTTCATCAAATTCAAAATTCAAACTTGCACATTGATCAAAATGTACTCAACCTTCAACCATTCACATCTTGACAAGTGGCACTTGGCCATTGGATGTTGAATGATCCCACATTGCTCAATTTAATTCACTCTTCCAATTTGAAATCTATAAATGAGAGACTCTTCCTCTCATTCTATCATCCATAATTTGAGTAAACTTATTATACTCAATTACATCTTCAAGCATAGCCATTTTCATCTCTCTTTATCAAGCTCTTAGCTAGGTTATGTAGGAATTCAACCAAAGTGGATCAAATCTTCATCAAATCATAAAGCTTACAAAGGAGTTGGGAAAGAGCCAATTTCAACACACGAATTGGCACCAACTCCCCCATGGGATCAATATTTTCCATCTTAGAATAGGATTTCATTTCTTTCTTTGTTTATTTATTCACTTTCTTTCCTATTTGAGCATTGCAAATGGATTTCATGGGGAATCCTTGTCCTAACTTGCATATTGATCTAATTATGTGTTTGTTTGTTGTGTTTATGCAGGTATAAAGGATTGGGGTTTGCATTATGAGATTTTGATTTCTTTGGGCAAGTCAGTAATGATTGGTAAGTGTGGATTGTAAAATCTGCAAATGTTAGTTTCTATCATACATCTCTATGATCAAACAAACATAAAAAGTTCAACATCATCATGAAATATTGCACCTATTTTAAACATGTTAAATGAGATATTGAAACAATAATGAAAACTAAATAAAGCACATAAAACATGAATGCAAATATATTCCATGGTGGATTGGTGCTACATGAATATGTGAAAGAGCCCTTTCCCAATCCGTGATAAGCAAGATTGCCAAGATGATGAGATGATAGACAATGATATGCTCATGAACTCAAGTTGCCTATAATGAGGACGCTCTCAAAATGTACCTTGTAGATGAGAGAAAATGCATTGTATTTATAGGCAAAGTTGAGAGAGGAGAAGCCAAGATTAGGAAATTTGGGACTAAATCCCATCCAATAGGAGAGAGCCACTTGTCACAATGGGATTGGCCCATGCTTGTGCAAGTTTTGGCCAATGTACTCATTCAAATTTGAAAATGGCCATAAATGCATGTGGTTGAGGGTTTTTTGGGGGGAATTATCTTTGTCCAAAAATTCAAATACGAGAGTCAATGAGGGCATATTCCCAATGAATATGCCCTTGTGAGGGAAAATGGGTGTTTTAATAAATCAAATAAAGTGATTTATTGTGCAAGTGGGTGGGTTAGTTAAGAGTTTAGATTTGACTCTAGTTGAGTCAAAATCTAGAGAATGATTGATTATGATTAGAAGTTAATTAATCTAGATTAGTTAAATTGGATGATATTAGGAAGTGACATTTGATTTAAATAATTTTGATTTATTGAATCAAATGAGAAGAAATGAATATGAGTGATTTAATATATGTGATTTAATTAAATCAAGAACTATAGGAGATTAATTAATTAATTTGATTTAATTAATTAAAGAGGGGAGAATGATTAAATGTGATGTTTAATTAATAATGTTAATTTTGAATGTCTACATTTTTTCCCTCTTTGAGGCAATGTACTTGTTGCATTGGTTCAAAGAATGATGTCGCTGACATCGAAATTAAAATATATATATATTTTTTTTTCAGATGCCCTAGCGAAAAGACGTACGTTAGTACATTGCCCCCTCGAGAGATCGAGTGAAGAGGTTGAGGTGGATCTCGCGACAAAGAGGTTCAAAATGAATGTATGGATGGTTAGACTATATGATCTATATGATAATGATAACGTAAATGAGATGTTTGGAAGATGCTTAGAATAACAATTTTATATTATCCTAAACAACTTAAATGATTATAAAAATGAGATGTGATGGATGTAGGATGGATGATGTTGTGCTATGATAATATGAAATGATTATGAAATATGCAAGATGGATGCAAGATGCATGATTTGTTAGCACGAAAGAGGATAGAAGAATGAGAGGGATCAACCCTTAAATTCAAGAAGATGAAGAAGTCCAACAAGTCCCCTAGTCATTGAGACTTTATTGAATATGATGATGAATGATGATAATGTATTGCTTATCCAAGGATGGGAAAAGAGCATACCTCTCTTTATGTTTGATAACACACGTAGGAGCGATGCATCAAGGTATTAAGAACTAGGATGGTGTTGTGCCTAGTGTGATGGAATTTGACTCACCAAAAAAATAGGAGTACTCTTGTTCACACTTGACAAACATAACCTTATTTAGAACGCAGTTCAAATATTCTAGACATCTTGGGCCAAAACATCTTTCCTAAAAACAAAACAAGATACCTGAAACATCTTTCCTACAAACAAAACAAAGTATGCATGATGAAGTTATTTTACAAGGATATCCAACAAGCACAACAGATAAAAAGATAATGATCACTGCCCCATTCCTTTCTCTCTAAACCTGTTTTGTTTAGGCATTATCGAGAGGTCCTTAGAATGAGCACAAAATAAGATAAGTCAATAAAAAACCAAATAGAGAAAACCAAACAAGCTAATGTTCTTGGTACCACTAGCCAAGACTAACTACTGTGAGGTACCTGATGCTTATGTCCATCATAGGAAAGTTTCATCCTAGGACATGTTGTGATCAGGGTTTTGATGGGACTGATTTGGGCGATAAGTTATTGATATCCTGATTTGACCAACTTGCTTGCTTACTGATCTAGACTTGAGACTTTGACAATTAAGCGTTCACTTGGGAACCTGCTAAACTTGTTTCTGACTGACTCACCAAAGGGTGAAAGTGATGATTTTTTTATTATGAGTGAGACGATCACAGGTGAAAGCGAGATGATGGGTGCACCATTTTGGATTTTTCTGATATTTTGAGGCTATTTTTGGTATTTTCACATTTTTCAATGTTTTTGGTATTTTCAAGATTTATGATGAACAGACTAACTTAAAGACCTATCCTAGGGGTCTCGGGAGCTGATCCATAGATTAGCCTTGCCTACATTATATACAGAGAGACCATGTAGTTCGACTGACGACAAACTTGACTTAATGAAAAGATAGATGGGCAAATGGATTGCCAATGCGACAGATGCGTAAGGACTGACCTAAACTATCTCGGGGGATGATCAAAGATCAACCTTGCCTACATTCAAGCTTAGAGACGATGTAGTTCGAACAAAGTGAAAGAGTGACAAGACTAAATAATGAATTTTTTGAAGATTTTCTGATATTTCAACATGTTTTTGGATTTTGGATGATTTGGATGCTTTTTGGATTTTTGATTAATTTTTCTAAATGTTTTTGGTTTTTTCTGATGAATTTGGGAAGAGCACAAAAGATATACACAAATCTGATCCACTGCCAATTTCAAGGACACACCCCCATTGTTTAAGCAATAGACTACTTCGATAAAGGCAAGACAAACTGACCTTAGGAATATGCCAAATAGTACTATGGTGGAATTTGATATGGACACCAGCTTAGGCTAATGGTATGGATGTGAGTGAATGGGTGGATGGAGGTTTAATGAAATGTGATGGAATGGATGAGTGAGTCATGCAGATCTTGGTGGATAGAGAGTGCTTTATTTACACTTGACACCTGTTTGCTAGGTTTTCACCAAGGTACTTGTACAAAGCGCCACCGAAGTGGTTTTCACTAGAGGACGGTTTTTTCTTTACTGTTTTCGATCCTTTTTTTATTTTTTGTTATTATTATTTATTTTTTATTTATTTTTTATTGGTGCCAAGATGCCTGTTTGCGAGGTTTTCATCAAGGTAACCATTTTTTCAGAATGTTTTATGATTTTTTTGTATTTTTCGATTCTATACCTTGCAATATTTAGGTATAAAATTTTTTGAGATGAGAGTTATTCAAAGGCTTCTACAGAGGCTCATCTTTTGGTGTTGCTAGTTGATATGCCCTTGACATATAACTTGTGGTGATGACAAAAGGTCCCAGCTAGTGGGGTTCAAATTTTCCTTTTCTATCTAGGTTTGGTACATTTTTCTGGTTCTCTTTTAGCACAAGGTCACCGACTTGGAAGGTGCGTTGCCTGATCTTCTTGTTGTAGCTTCATTTCAGTCGATTTTGGTAGACCTGTAGATGATTTAGGGCATCCATGCATCGTTCATCTAGTAAATCTAGATCATTCAGTCTTGTAACCCTGTACTGCTCATCTGTGATGAGGTTTTGAAAATATATCCTTAATGACGGAAGCTCGATCTCAATAGGGTGGATGGTTTCTGATCCATAGACTAGGGAGAATGGGGTGGCACCTGTTGGCATGCGGATGGTGGTGCGATAGGCCCATAAGCCAGGATTTAACTGTAGATGCCAGTCATGACCAGAGTCATTGACTGTTTTCTTGAGGATTTTCAAAATGGTTTTATTGGTAGCTTCTACTTGGCCATTGCCTTGTGGATAGTATGGAGTTGAAAAGTGGTGTTGGATTTTGAATTCTTCACACAAGTCACATACATCCTGATTCTTGAAAGGTGTTCCATTATCAGAGATAATGGATTGCAGAACACTGTATCGACAAATGAGGTAGTTCACTATGAACTTGGATATCTGCTTTCCAGTGATGTAGGTCATAGGAATTGCTTCGACCCACTTTGTGAAATTTTCGGTGGCGGTGATGATGAACTTATGGCCATTGGATGAGGTGGGTGAGATTTTACCTATGAGATTGACCCCCCACTGGGAAAAGGGCCAAGGTGTAACTATAGGATATAATTCTTGAGCTGGTGCATGAAGGAGGTCTCAATGTTGTTGGCACTGTAGATACTTTCTTACAAAGTCATGTGCCTCTCTCTCCATTGTCGGCCAGTAGTACCCGGTTCTTAACAACTTCTTAAACAAGGTCATACCACTCGAATGGGAACCGTAAGTACCATTTTCTACCTCCATTAAAGAAGTCAAGGCTTCCTTAGGTTTTAAGCAACGTAACAGGGTTCCATCGATGCTTCTATGAAAGAGGGTTTCTCCTAGGATGACAAATCGTAAGGATCTTTTAACAAAGGTTCGCTTTAAGTTTGGGGTAATGTCAGCTAGGAGGACTCTTAATCTTAGATAGGTTTAGATGTCATGGTACCAAAGATCACCTAGACCAATGAGTTCACACACATATTCTGATTATGGTACCTCTAAAGTGGGTACGAGAAGCTGCTCTACTAGGAATTCATGTTTTGAGACATTGCGAGGGATATCTAGCAAGGATTTGATTGTTGCCATTACATCCACTGCTCTATTGTTTGCCCTCAATATCTGCTCAAAGGTGATGTCGATAAATGATTCTTTGAGGCTTTCTACCACCTTTTTGTATGGTGTAAGCTTATCATCCTTAGTTTGGTATTCACCATTGACTTGGTTGATGATAAGTTGTGAGTCTCCATAAACCTTTAATGCCATGATTCACCACTATGCCACAATTTCGAGACCTAGGGTTAAAGCCTCATATTCTTCAATTTTGTTCGTACAAGGGAATTCCAACTTGTAAGACCTTGGTATGTAATCCCCTTGTGGGGTGATGAAGAATACACCGGCTCCTAATCCATGTTGTGTGTGGGAACCCTCAAAGTATAGTTTCTAGTGGTTGGCTGCATCGAGATTGAAAAGGGATGCATCTGGAAACTCTAATATGAGCGGGTTGTCTATGTAGAGGGGAGCTTCTGCTAGCTGATCTGCAATGACTTGTCCCTTGATTGCTTTTTTCTCTACATACTCAATATCATGCTCAGATAGTATCATAACCCATCTAGCCATTATGCTCGTAAGCATTGCTTTTGATAATAGATATTTGAGGGGGTCTAATTTGATGAGCTAGCATGTAGTGTCTGAATTTCTGGGCTGCAAACACCACCACTAGCCAAGCTTTTTCTATTGATGTTTAGTTGAGCTCATGCCCCACCATTGTTCTACTGATATAGTAAATTTCCCACTTTGTTCTCTTTTCATCATGCTAGGCTAAAAGGGCACCAAGGGCGGTTGTCATTGCTGAGATGTATAGAATCAATGGTTTCCCTATGATCAGTGGCATCAACACAGGTGGTGTAAGTAGATATTCTTTTATTTTTTTGAATTATTCTTCGCAATTGTCTTCCCACCTGAATGATACTCCCTTGTGGAGCAGATGTGAATAGGTGATCTGTTTATTTGGTAGTTCTGCTATGAATCTCCGGATGGACTAGAGTCTACCTTGTAATCCTCTAAGTTGCTTTAGTGTTCTTGGCACTCCCATATCAAGGATTTATTTTACCTTTGTAGGATCCACTTCTATCCCTCTCATTGAAAATATGTACCCCAACAACTTTCTTGATTGTACCCCAAAGACACATTTTTTTGGGTTGAGTCTGACCTTGTATTTTTCCAACCTATCAAGAATTACACTTAAGGTGGCTATGTGATCCTACCTTTTCTTTGATTTAGCAAATTTTTTATTGACATAATCTTCGAAAATTTTGTGAATCATGTCATGGAAGATTAGTGTCATAGCTCTTTGGTATGTAGCTCTTGCATTCTTTAGCCCAAATGGCATCACGTTCCAACAATAGGTGCCCCAAGGACATGTAAAGGTTGTCTTATGTTGGTTTTCCTTTGCTATCATTATCTGATTGTATCCCAAGAAGCCATCCATTAGTGATAGCATCTCATGTTCGGTCGTCATGTCCACTATCATGTCAATGTTGGGTAGTGGAAAATCATCCTTAGGAAATGCTTTGTTTAGATCTCCAAAGTCCATGCAGATGTGGATGCCCCCATTCGGTTTTGAGAGTGGCACAAGATTAGATACCAATTCTAGATAGTCAATTTGTCATATGAAGCCAACGTCTAAGAGTTTTTGTAATTCTATCTTCATGAGCAAAGCTATCAATGGGTGCATTTTTCTTAACTTTTGGTTGACTGGCTTTGCTCTAGGGTGAACGGCCAACTGATGAACTACTACCTCAGTATCCAAACCTGGCATGTCAGCATAGGTCCATGCAAAATTTTCCTTTCTTTCTCTTAAGAATGCAGCCAACAATTCTTGTTCTTCTATCTGAAGTGCTTGAGCATAGAATGTGATTTGTGGTTCTGTCTTTGTTCCCAAGTTGACAGGATTACACTGCTCCGCGAGGACCGCTAATTTCTCCTGATGTAGAGCAGTATGGGGGATATTGAATCCTTCATCCTTTGATGCCTCAAAGAGGTTTTCACCATTGGACACATCCTTTATTTTTACTGTTTTGTGGTTAGAGAGTGCCACACTGTGGTTTTCACTCAATAACTCCGAGCTTCTTCTCGATATTTTTGTTTTACGAATGAAGGAATTAATCATCTCCCCATAATATGCTTGGGTGTCCAATGTGATGTCAAAACCCACCTTGTGATCCCCACATAGAACTGTATCCCTTAGTCCCATGAATTCCGAGAGAGCCTCATCATTTTCGAATGAGTCTACAATTGGTGGTCCACGTTGGTCGTGATCGATGAGTTGAGGGTGTACTAAGGTGATTTGGTGGGTTTGTTGGCTTGAATCAATGGGTTTGGCACTAATCATAAGTAAGGTAGAATCCTCAAAAAGCATTGGTAGGCCTGCTATGGTGTCATCATCATCACTATTGGTGCAAACATCAGTGACATCAAAGGTGAAATTGTCTAGTGGGATGCCTAGGCAGACGTGTGGTCTAAGGGTAGTTGTTGTTACCTGAGGAGAGGGCCTGACTTCCCTACTGGGAGTACCTCTACCACGTATGGTTATACTCAAAGGAGTACATCAAAGGTCAAGGTTATACATTCTTCTTTCTATAATGATGGGCTCCAGTCGTCCATCTTTGTTCCTTCCAAGGATTTCATTCATGTTATAGCCCATACCAAACATTATTTGTAACCCTCTATTAGTTTCCTCCATGGGTAGGGTGGGGGTGGGCCTTTCATCTTCGTATAATGTGTTTGAGATGTCTCCCTCATCCACATTTTCTCAACTGAGATCCCCCCAATGGAAAAATCCAGAAGGTACTGCCCTAATAGTGTGGACAGGTGTTTTAGTTCACTGAGGTTGTCCATGCAACCTAGGAGATTGTGGTAACTCTCCTACAAAAAATGCATTCCTTTTCATTTTGTAGTCACCGCATCCATTGTCCTGGATCATGTTTTTGATTTCAGATATGTAAGGGATGGCAGGTGTCTCTATTGCAGAAGTGGAAGCAAGGTTGGTTGGGTCTATGTATGACATGGATGGTCCTTCATCATTTATTGGTACTTGGGGGATCTTATAAAACTTGGCTTCCAAGTTTTTGTAGTAGGCGAAAGGTTCAGGATCCCCATATATAGTGACCTCGTCATTTTGGTGTGAGAACTTGATACATTGGTGATACGTTGAGGCCACTGCTTTCATTCCATGGATCCACGGGCATCGAAGGAGGATATTGTATGGTAGGTCGAGGTCAAGGACCTGACAGGTGGTTTCCAGTGTTGCCAATCCCACTTGGATGGGGATTTTGATAGTGCCCTGAGACACTCTTTCTCGATCATCATACACCTTTATCGTGATTCTTTTGTTCTTATTAATGGAATCCTCGGTGAATCCCAATTTATTTATGATATTTAGAAAACAAATGTTAAGGCCTGCACCTCCATCCATCAGGACTCTTTTGACTTTCTTTTTATGGATGAGCACTTGAAGGTGGAGTGTTAGGTTATGAGATGGCTAGGGGGGGAAATCTTGGTTAGAGAATGTAATGAGATTTTTGGTAATGATGTTACCCACCATAACCTGGAATTGATTTTTGTCAAGGGTGGCAGAGATGGTGGAGGCAGCCAATACTTCATCAAGAATTTGCCTATGGGTAGCACACATTTTTAACAGCTCCATGATCGAGATCTGTGCGGGAGTTCTCTTCAGTTGGTCAATAACATTATAATCATATGGAATGGCTCTTGTATTTGAAATGGGGGTCTGAGATGGCTGTGATGCCCCTACAATAGTAAGCTTTCTATTGTGTGTGGTGACTCCACAATCAGCATCAACTCCTTTGACATTAATCACAGTGACCATTTCATTTACACATGCAACAATGTCTTCATAACAAGGTTTGCGCTAGCATACTTTTTCTTCCCTTTGTTATTTATGTGATTATTCCCTTGATTATGATTTCGCATCGGATTGGTGTATATCTTGAGGTCTTGATTACTGGCTAGTTGTTTGACATTGATGATCTTATCCTCAATGAGATCCTGGATGATGTTTTTCAACTTCATACAGTTGGCAGTTGTGTGTCCCTTTACTTTGTGAAAGTCACAAAGGAGGTTTTCATTATACCATGGTGGTTTCACCTAGGGTTCGCTATAATTATCATGGGTGAGGACCTTGATGATGTTCTCATTGACCAATTTTTTCATGATGGACTCGATTGACTCCCCAAGGTCTGAGAATTTTTGTTTGGGGGGGAGCTTGTTTCGCGGAGGTGGTCCCCTTTGATTATTGAGATTATTGATTTGGTTTTGGGGTGGTTGCTGGTTTACCACATTTTTTTGCACGTTATGTTGATTGTTGTTCTATGGTTGGTGATGTTGCGTTTGATTATTTTGCTTGGGGGCGCTGATGAAAACTTTGGCATTCACTACGCCATCATTGGTAACATTTCTATTCTTCACCCATGTGCGAGGTTTATCATTGAAACTAGTGGATGGGCAACTATCTTGATGTTCATGATAAGTCGGTGTGCCACCTTGTGTAATGAGAGCTCATTCAATAGTGAGAGCCTTGGGGATCAGTTCATCATACATAGTGATGCATTGCATCTCCAAATAGAATGCCAAGGTCTTATCTATATTGGCCATGATGGTACAAACTTGTTTCTCTTCTGGCATGGCCCACTTACTTCAATTTTCTTTCATTCACCACCGTTGGAGGAAGGTGGTGAATGATTCTCCCTTACTCTGTTTGAGCGCTAAGAGTTCTTCCAAACTAACATCCATAGAAATGTTGAATGCGTAATTTTGGAGGAAAGCTTCTTTGATTTCTTCAAATGTTTTGATTCCCATAGGTAGGCAAGAAAAGCATTCCATGGCATCGCCAACCAAGCTTCGAGAAAATAGCCACATTAGATATGTGTCATTGTAGGCAACTTCTATACAATGTACTTGGAATTCCCTGATGTGATCTTCAGGGTTTCCTATCCCATGATATTTATCGAATTTGGGGATCTCAAATCCCTTGGGGAATGGTACCATTTCCAAGCTTCTATTGAATGGATAGGGACACAAGTTGCTCAGTGTCCTGACTGTCTTCCTAGATTGAAGATCTAGCACTTGCTGCAAAAGAAATTTGATCTGTGATGCTACAGAACCTTGTGGACCAGGAGGTGGAGTGACTATGTTTTGAGGTGTTTGATTGATAGATGGGATGTTGATGTGATTTTTTTGCAAGATTTATTGAGAAAGTGATGCTTGTGCCTGTTGTTGAGCCAATGATGCCTGTTGTTGGTCATGTTGCTGCTGCTGTGCCAACAACGCTTGTTGTTGGTCATATTGTTTTTGTGCCAACAATGCTTGTTGTTGGTCGTACTACTGTTGTAATTGGTAGTCTTGCAAGGCTTCCTAATACGCTTCTTGTTGTGCTTGCAATTGTGCTTGGTATTGTGCTTGCACTTGCGCTTGCTGAGCTTGGAATTGCACTTGTACTTGAATGTGTGCTTGTTGGATTGCTTGTGCCATCCGAGCGGCATGTGCAGCTTGCACAACTTGTGTGGATTGAGCGGCTCTAGCAGCTTGAGCTTCTTGTGCAACCTATTGTGCCTGTTGTGTAGCTAATTGCGCTTGTGCTTGCTGAGTAGCTAATTGTGCAACTTGCTAATTTTGAAATGCTTTTTGTTGGGCAACTTACAACATTATAGCAAATGAATTGGTTGTGTTGTGCCTTGGTGGCAATGGCGGTGGATTTTGAATAATGCCAACCGTTGTGATGAGTGGAACATTCATGTTAATGATCAAAGATTGAGCTATGGATGGTGTGATCGAGGTGCTTGGTTGCTGCAAGACCATGCTTTGAGGAATGGCAGACATGTTGATTGTCGCGGTTGCTTGGATGTTTTCCATCTGGTGTTGTGATATAGATGACATAGCTGGTGGATTTGATGAGGTGCTCTGATTCGAATAGTTGATGGTGGGAAGAGGAGGAAGACCCAACCCGAGTGATGATGTGGATGAGATAAACGAAAGATGAATGATATCGATGAATGGAACTCTTAAAGAAATTTTGAAGGAAATGCTAAACTATTTAGGACTTTGATTGATCATGATTGGATTCATAGTTTGACTAAATGTGTTAAGTCAAACAAGATGTGATAAATGCACTTGTAAACCCTAGGAAGTTGTGTTATCCTAGAGTGGACTTGTACATAAGAGGACAGTTTGACTAAGTATGTTAAGTCAAATGGGGTGATGATTTGATAATTTGGCTAAGTGTGTTAAGCCAAACAAGATGAAATCGTAAACCCTAGGAAGTTGTGTTATCCTAGAGAAAACTCATGTATAAGATGATGGTTTGACTAGGTGTGTTAAGTCAAACAAAAGTGATTTGATTTCGCCTAGAAGTTTAGCATAACAAATGCTTACAAAGTTTCCAAGAGTTGTTGGCGAGGTGATTTTTGACTAATTTTGATGGTTGAGAGATGGATGAAAGTGATTGAATTTGATCGTAGACTTGACCTAGATAACACTTCTTCTTATAAGACCTCAGTATTGAAGAACACACTATACTTCCTATGGGAGGGAAGCAAACCTTTCAAAAAGTTTGGGATTTTGTTGTTAGTAAAACTCATACAACTTAGGATTGTTTCTTGAAGCCTTTTTGTAAAAGTTGTAAACCAATCATTTTAGAAAACACATGTGTAATCCAATTTGTCTTTTTATCTTGGCTTAGTGAAATATTTTTACCAAAAGCACTTGCTTGATTATGTTTTCAAACTATATGTCTAATGTCCCACTTTCGTTTTCATCCCACAAAGTCCATTATGTGGAAATCAAGGAAAATAGGCCAAAAGTCTCCTACATTTAACCTTATTAAAAACAAATGGTGATAGAATCCAAGTACTTAGAAACCTCTAAGGATATGATCCCTAGGGAAAGCAAGAGTGCTTAAATTCATCAAAGGTATTTGTTTTCTATAAGGGGTTTGAAATTTGAAGGTCCTGTGAATCTTTGTTTTCAAATGTTTTTAGGAACCAAGCAATGTGTTTTCCACTTCCAAACACTTTACAACCCTAGGATGATGAGACAATACTCTGTTGGGTTCCCACTTGGATGAATCCAACTACGCATATTTTGTGCGAATAGCTAAATACTTGACCACAATGGGTCCCCTCCACGACACACACTTCTCGGGTCAGTCAAGCATTAGTACCCATGAATCTCCCATGGCATACTTTCCATCTCTACAACAAAACCACATGTATAATGTGGGGCGGATTCAGAGGACATGACCTCTTGCACCAAAAAAATAGATAAGGTTTTGGTTTTTTCTAAACAAAGGGTTCGTAATCAGGGTACCCATTCAGGAGGCCACACGAGAGGTAAGATCAACCCATATAAAGAGTATCACTTGCTTGTCCGTAGGAGCTCCTATAATGATGAAATTTCCTCACCATTCAAATTTGTATACCGGTTGGGAATAGCTTGGCATTTAGCTCATTACTGGTTTGATTCTTCCCTTGGGGTGAGTACTTTTTCCCACCAAGGTAGGCTCTCTAAAGGTAAACAATAGCGAGTAAGTGCATTTGTAGTTCGATCATCTTTGTTTGTGTGAACAAAGAGAGAACACTCACAATGCCTTTTTCTCACACTAGACAAGTTTTTCAATTTTAAGTTCCCAAATTGAAGTGTGAAGATAATATTTTTGACTAGTTAATATCGTCAAAATGCTTTTGATTCTCAAGATCACTGTGAAGCGCGAGAGAAGCGCATACTCATTATAATGATATTAATTTGTGAAAAAGATTGCAAAACATGAAAGACACTTATTCATATTACACCTCAAAGCAGTGACGAGTTCATTTTAAAAGCACCAAATGAGATGTGAAATTTGCCTTGTCCAATTTAAGCCCAAATCGAAATCTAGTAAATGTCTAAGTTTATTTTTAACCAACTTTGAAAAGATCAAATCAGTGATTGATTTTAAGCCCAAATCGAAAAGTGAGTTGGTTTAAAATAGAAAACGAGAGTAGAAAATGGAAGCTCTAAGCATTAAAAAATGCTTTTCCTTTTCAAGTTTACATCTTCATGTTTTTCAACTTCACTTAGTTTGCCTCTGTTTAATTTTTGATAATTCACTATTGTGAGCTCTTCGTGTAACTCCCCCCGTCTCCCCTCCCCCCGCCCTTCCTTCACTTTCCTATAAAAATAAAATAAAAATAAGCATGCAAGGATCAAATTGTTTGATTAAATTCATTTTCATTATTAACTTGACATAATAGAGTGATCTCAATTGAAAATAGGATTTATTATGACAACAATAAAAAGAAGCTTTCGTAAGTGAATCATGCTTTATTATTTGTCGATATTGAATCACGTCAATGAGTATAAAAGAAAACTTAAATACCTTCAAGTCGATATGAAATGCTTCACATTAATATTAAACCATTCTTACCTCATAGGCACCAAGGACAACAAAATATAATAATATCAATGTCAAAAGTTATGGCACTAAAATAATCAAAATACTTGTCAATGCGCAATAAGTTTGGTCCCTAATGCATTCAATCCAATATTTTATTTGAACCAAAAAAAACATATAATGCATCCCAAGAATGGTTAATGAGCAAAGAACAATAATCTTACAACACCACTCAAACTAGGTAGAGACAAGATTGGTGTTTTAAATGTAGTCAACCATGTGTTTGCAAAAAGTGATTAAGTGTTTCCTAAGAAAAAGGAACTCAAAAGATCTTAAGCAAGATTTCATGACCTTTAATGCTATGTGCAACCTCCAATGAGTGATTAGATGACCATGATGATTTCATTTCACTTGTCAGCAAATTGAATTAATATGGGGGTTGTCTTGAATAAATGCAAACAGTTGGTTAGAGACTAAGAAGATCAATCTAAGATTCACCAGCTAGTCAAAATGTTCATATTGATGGGATGGTGTGGTTGAAGTGACATTTAAGGTGTTCGTAGAAAAAGAGAGAAGGTCAACAACCTAAGTTACTATAGCTCCTATCCCCAACCCAAGCTTTTCTGTAGTGTGCTTAACTCCCAGGCCCATCAATCAATCAAAAGAGCTAAATCTAGGGTTGCATAATTCTTTTATTTAAGCCTAGTAAAAGTTGGTCGAATGATTACCTGCACCACCACCATCATTTCATCGCTATACAAACTAGCACATAAAAAGAAGACAATGAATGTTCAACCTAGATGTTAGCTTAGTCAACAAAACATTTAAAATGAGATTTATCATTTCCCACCATATTAAATGCATCAACAATATTAATAGGCATGTATGCAAAAGAGAAAACAAAAAGCATTAAACTGTCTAACAACAATGGTAAGAAATCTGGTGCAGCTGTTAGAGCGTATCTTTAGGAGAGATCTCTCATAGTGCAGATTACAGATCTTGAGAGAAATTGCCATCATTTTTATCAACTATGCGTTTCAATTCAGGATATAGGAATCTCATAAAGCTTTCAACAGTGTAACATCATTCTGAGCATTTGCATCCTTTTCCCACGGCTTTTCTTGTTGTGCCAAAATGGAAGCATAGAGCTAGCGCGTGGTCTATTTGATTGGTTGTCTCAAAGATGTGGCTTCATGGCTGACAATGATTACATCAGAACATGGCTTAGGTGAAGAGGCTTTAGATACTTTTGAGCAAATGCAACTGGCAAGTGTATAGCTGACTTTTGCAACCTTTGACCAGCATCCTCTCCAGCTGTGCATTGAAATAATTTTCCTGGGATTGTGATGTCGCCTATCTTGTGATTGATCTTTTACTGAGAAAGCCAGATATATATATTTGAATAGGAATAAATTTTTTTACAAATGCATTCGATTCTTGCAGGCCAAGAATTATAAACAAAAAAAATGGTAGATGTATGGTTAGGAATTACTATATTCAAAATGCAGAAATTATAAGCTCCTACCATGGATGTGATAGGTCCCTATGTAGAAGCTTGCAAATATTGAAGATTGTGCTTTCATCATTCCATGGTCCACCTGCCCTATCTTGACTTCAATGTTTTAGGTAGAACATCTTCTCTCTTTTTTTTGCAGTTAGAGCGATCTACAAGGCTGGTGCTTTACCAGACATGTACAACCATTAAATCCAAATGGACAGTGCTTGTATTTATTTCCTTTCATGCGCCACCATTTTCATTGGAAGACTCGCCACCAATCGTTTAGAGTTCGCTGCCTAGGGGAGATATAGGGAAAGAACTTGTTGAAACGACATAAGAAACATCCAAGCAAATTCTATTACCAGGCGTGCAGAGGAGAATGAATAAATGTCTTTTTTTTTTTTTAAACTTCAAGAAAATGCATTTGTCAGGTAAAAGAAACCAAATTCTTAAAGCCTCTTCTTTGACCTCCTTCCTTGATATACGTGCAACATGGAATAATAGACAAGGCACGTGAAATCTTTCACAAATCCCTCAAAAGATAGCATGCACACTGCTAAAAAAAATGCATTTTACCTGACAGAGTTAGGCACGTATAAAGAGCAAGAAATAATGCAGTTGGTAGGTGTAAGTATAAATTCCACAATCTTTGACCAGCATCCTCTCTGTGCTAGGAGAGATTTGGTCAAATACTATAAGTGCCAAAGCTCGAATTTGAAAACAGAGAAGCCACCCAAACTTGGACAACTTGATCTTCCCGAGCGTTGCGAAGTACATCCTCTACATTATATGGGGTGACTAATAGGATGTCAAGTGAAAGGAGAGGCAATTGAGCATGCCACTAAAATTCAAACTTTGTGCAAATGGTGTTCTATGTACATCCTCTACAAGCAGGAGTTCTATGTCCCCAAGCCACAAGATGAATTGAAAAGGCATTCAGAAACATATACACAATGACATACAAGTTGTTTCATGGATTCAACACATTTTGTGAAATGGTTTTGTGGTTTTAACCATCTATACTCTTCTCTTCTTTCATAACACAATCAGTTTCATTGCACAAAAAAAATTCTACAAAAAGTTCAAAGCATTCAAAGATTCAACACAATCCTTTTTTAATTGATTCCCATACTTAAATGGATAACATGCATTTTGAAATCTAGTTCGCTAGGCCAGCACCAAGTTCTAGAACAGTGAACTGAGTAGTGAGGCACTAAGAGGAAGATGGTGGAAGTGGACTAGAGTTCAGATATCCTCCTACACCCATCGCTCGAGTACTTAGATTTTTGACCCAGACAATTTATAGCAGGAAAAAGACAATTTATATTGAGAAAAAAAAGGCTTTTATGGGTCGACAAAAGGAACATAATTATTCATTTTATTCAGTCAGACCTTTCTATTCCCAAATAAATATTGAAGTCTTCCTATGAGTAGAAATATGTATGAACATTTTCCTTTTTGTCTTTTGTTGAGGCCTAAGAGACTTACAAGTACATAGGCTCCTCGAATTTACTTACAAAGGATACAAGAAATTAGTACATTAAAAGAACCCGTAGTTTCCATGTAAGTGCAAAATTGGAAGATGTAAATCAAATGTGACATTTCTAACTATTATCCTTTTTGGCCTACATTACAAAATGAAGAGTAAAGGACAACCATTAAATATTCCATTTATTGTGATAACAAAAAGAATGTGTTCAAATCAATCATCACCTTCACCCTTTGGTAAGTCAGTCAAAAGCAAGTATAGCAAGTTCAAAAGTGACACTATAATCGTTAGAGTCTTGAAAGTCTAGATCATTGAGTTAGCAAGTTGGTCAACTTAGAATATCAATAGCTTATCACCCAAATCAATCCCATCAAAACCCTGATCACAACATGTCCTAGGATGAAGCTTTCCTGCGATGGACATAAGCATTAGGTACCCCACAGTAGTTAGACTTGGCTAGCGGTATGAAGAACATTATATTTTTTGGTTTTCTTTATTTAGTATTTTATCGACTTATCTTATTTTGTGCTCATTCCAAGGACCTCTCGATGATGCCTAAACAAAAGAGGTTTAGAGAGAAAGGAATGGGGCAATGATCATTATCTTTTTATCTGTTGTGCTTGTGGGATATTCTTGTTAAATAACTTTGTCATGCGTGCTTTGTTTTGTTTGTGGGGAGGATGTTCTAGATGTCTTGTTGACCACATAAGAAGGCTTGCCTTCTTATGTTTTGGCCCGAGATGTCTAGAATATTTGAACTGCATTCTGAATAAGGTTATGTTTCTCAAATGTGAACAAGATTACTCCTATCTATTTGATGAGTCAAAGTCCATCACACTAGGTGCCAGGCCATCCTAGTTCTTAATACCTTGATGCATCGCACCTATGTGTGTTATCAAACATAAAGAAGGTTATTCTCTTTATCTCTCCATCCTTGGATAAGTAAAAAATCATTATCAACCATCATCATATCCAAAAAAGTCTCGACGACTAGTGGAATTTTTGGACCTCTACATCTTCTTGGATTCAAGGGTTGATCCCTCACATTCTTCTATCCTCTTATGCACTAACAATGCATCCATCCTGCATCCATATTGCATCTTTCATAATCATTTCATGCCATCATCCACCTCACATCTCATTTTCATAATCATTTAAGTTGTTTAGGATAATATAAATTGTTATTCTAAGCATCTTCCAAACGTCTCATTTTCATCATCATTCTCATATAGATCATATAGTCTAACCATCCATACATTCATTTTGAACCTCTTTTTCGCGAGATCCACCTCAATCTTTTCACTCAATCTCTTGAGGGCGCAATGCACTAATGTACTTCTTTTTGCTGGGGAATTTGATTTTTTTTTTTAATTTCGATGTCAGGGGCATCATTCTTTGAACCAATGCAATGAGTACATTGCCTCAAAGAGGGGAAAAATATAGACATACAAAATTAACACTATTGATTAAACATCACATCTGATCATTCTTTCCTCTTAATTAATTAAATCAAATTAATTAATTAAACCTCCTAAAGTCTTGATTTAATTAAACTAGATATATTTCAGTAAATATCTAATATCCTCTCACTTTGATTTATCTTAACCCACAAATTTAAATCAAAGTGTCAAAATCAACTAAGCACTAGCATAATTAGTTAAATCCCTAATTAATGCTAAGACTAACCCATGTCCCATCCACTTGCACAATAAATCATTTTAATTGATTTATTAAAACACCTATTTTCCCTCACAAGGGCATATTCCCAAGGAATATGCCCTCATTAACTCTCATGTTTGACTTTTTTGGACAAAAACAATTCCCCTCCAAAAACTCTCAACCATATCCATTTATTGCCATTTTCAAATTTGAAATGGGCACATTAGCCAACACTTGCACAAGCATGGGCCAATCCCATTGTGACAAGTGGCTCTCTCTCATTTGTTGGGTTTTGATCCCACATTGTTCAATCTTGGCTTCTCCTCTCTCAACTTCTCCTATAAGTTCAAAGCATTTTCTCTCATTTTTCAACATCTACAATTTGAACACTATCATCATAGGCAACTTGAATTCACTTAGCATCTCATTGTCTATCATCTCATTTGGCTTATCAAGGATTGGGAAAGGGCTCATTCACATATTCAAGGAGCACCAATCCACAATGGAATAGATTTGCATTCATGTTTTATGTGCTTTATTTAGTTTTCATTATTTTTTCAATATCTCATTTAGCATATTTAAACAAGGTGCAATATTTCATGAGGATGTTGAACTTGTTATGTTTGTTTGAACATGGAGATGTATGACAAAAACTAACATTTGCAGATTTTAGCATCCATAGTCACACTCACATTTTATGATCATATCAATTCATCCTCATTTCACGAAACACCAAATTATGCTTTTGACATGCAAACCTTTCTCCCTATCTCATAAGGAGAAGGTGACTTGTTTGGAGTAGGGGGAATCTTGGATCCATCATCATCACTTCTAGAGATTGCACAACTTGTCTTTTGACCACTTCTACCCCTACCACTCACATCTACATCATCCCTCGGGTTAGGTCTTCCTCCTCTTCCCACCATCAACCATTCAAGTAAAAACACCTTATCAAATCCACCAATTGTGCCATATGTATCACAGCAACAGATGGAAACCATCCAAACAACCGTAGTGATCAATACATCCACCATTCCTCAAAGCATGGTTTTTTAGGGACCAAGCACCTCAATCCACTATCCATAGCTCAAATCCCAATCATTAACACGGTCATTTTGATCATCACAACAGTTGGCTTTCCTGCCAATCCATGACCATTACCACCAAGGAACAACACAACCAATTCATTCACCATGATGTTGCAAGCTGCTCAACAAAAAACACTCCAAAATCAACAAGCCACACAACTAGCTACTCAACAAGCACAAGCACAATTAGCTACACAATAGGCACACCAAAAGACATAGACCCTAACCTTATTATAACAAGAACAAGCTGCACAAGCTACGTAGGCAACCCAAGTTGCCCGAGCTGCCGAAACTACACAAGATGCACATGCTACTCAGATTGTGCATGCCATCTAACACGCACATGCTTAGGGATGGGCCTAATTCCAGGCTACACTAGCACAAGTGCAAGCGCAAGCACAATACCAAGCACAATTACAAGAACAACAAAAAGCATATCAGAAAGCCTTGTAAGACTATCAATTACAACAACAATACGACCAATAACAAGCGTTGTTGGTGCAACAACAACACAGACAACAACAAGCGTTGTTGATGCAATAGCAACAAGACTAACAACAAGCGTTGTTGGCTCAAAAACAAGAACAAACATCACTTGCTCAAAAAATATTACAACAAAACCACACCAACATCTCACCCATCAATCTCGCACCCCAGAATGTATTTACCCCACCTCCTGATCCACAAGGTGATGTGATGACACAAATCAAAATTTGATCACAACAACTACTAGATCTTCAATCTGGAAAGACAATCAGGACACTGAGAAACTTGTACCCCTATCCGTTTGACAAAATCTTGGCAATGGTACCATTTCTGAAGAGATTAAAAATCCCCAAATTTGATAAATATCATGGGATTTGAAACCCTGAAGATCACATCAGCAATTTTTAGGTATATTGCATGGAGGTTTTCTACAATTACATGTATCTAATGTGACTATTCCCTCAAAGCTTGGTTGGTGATGCTATGGAATGGTTTTCTTGTCTACCTACAGGAATCAAAAAAATTCAGGAGATCAAAGATGAATTCCTCCAAAATTATGAATTCAACATTTTTGTGGATGTTAGTTTGGAAGAACTCTTGATGCTCAAACAAGTGAAGGGGGAATAATTCATTAGATTTCTCGAATGATGGTGAGCCAAGACCAATCAAAGAAAGTGGGCTATGTAAGAAGAGAAACAAGTTTGTACCATCATTGCCAACACAGACAAAACCTTGGCATTCTATCTAAAGATGTAATGCATCACTACGTACAATTAGCTGATCCCCAAGGTGCTCAATATTGAATGAGATAGTCCACCATCTACTAGGTACAATGAAAAATCTTTCACATGGGCAAAGAATCAAAATGTCACCAATGATGGAGTAGTGGATGCCAAGGTTGTCATTAGCACTCCTAAGAAAAATAATCAAACACATCATCATCAACCATAGAAAAACAACAAAAATAACATGCAAACAAATGTGGTAAACCAACAACCACCTCAAAATCAGATCAATAATCTCAATAATCAAGGAGGACCACCTCCACAAAGCAAGTTTCCCCCAAAGAAAAAATTCACAACCCTTGGGGAGTCAATCAAATCCATCATAAAAAATATGGTCAATGAGAACATCATCAAGGTCCCCATCCATGATAATTATAGTGAAGCCACCCTAGTACAACAAAAATATTCTAAGTGATTATCATAAACTCAAGGGACACACGACCACCAACTACATGAAGTTGAAGAACATCATCCAAGATCTCATTGAGGACAAAATCATAAATATCGAGGAACCTGCTAGAAATCAAGATCTTTAAATATACATTAATTTGATGCCCAATCATAATCAGGGAAATAATCAAGGAAGCAATCAAACAAATAACCAAGGGAACAATAAAGGTAAATAAAAGTATGCTAGTGCAAAACTTATATACGAACACATCGTTGCATGCATAGATAAAATGGTCACTATCAGTAGCTTCAAATGAGCCATCGTTGATTATGGAGTCACCACACATGGTGAAAAAGTTAGTATTGCAAGGGCCTTGTAGCCATCTAAAACCCCCATCTCAAATCAAAAATCCATTCCCTATGATTATAACGTAATTGACCAACTAAAAAGAACCCCTGCTCAGATCTCTTACATGGAGTGACTAAAAATTTCCCTTACCCATAAGAAAATACTTGATGAGGCATTAGTTGTGTCCATTTTCTCTGCTAACCTTGATACAAAACAATTTCAAGCTATGGTTGGTAATAGCATTGCCCCAAATCTCCTCACCTTTCCTGATCAAGACTTCCCCGCCCAACCTTCTCACAATCATGCGCTTCACCTTCAAGTAATATTTCACAAGAAAAAGGTCAAAAGGGTCTTGGTGGATGGAGGTGCGAGCCTCAATATTTGTTCACTTAAACTTATAAAGAACTTGGGAATCTCAGAAGACTCACTTGAAAAAAATAAAGGCATTATCATCAGAGTATATGATGATAAAGAAAGAGTGTCTCAAGGTAATATAAAGATCCCAATTCAAGTGGGGCCAAGTACTATGGAAACCACATGTCAGGTCCTCGACGTTGATTTACCCTACAACATCCTCATAGGATGCCCACTGATCCATGGAATGAAGGAGGTCATGTCAAAATTTTACCAATGTGTAAAATTTTCATATCAAAATGAGGTCACAATACATGGGGATCTAGAGCCATTAGCCTATTGCAAAAATTTGGAAGCCAAGTTTTACAAAATTCCCCAAGTACCAAACAATGGTGAAGGCCCATCCACTCCCTATATAGATCCATCTAACCTCACCTCTACTTTTGTGACAGAGACACCCTCCATCCCTAATATATCCAACATCAATATCATGATCAAGGACAATAGGTGTGGAGATTACAGAATGAAGAAAAATGCACTTTTTTAGGAGACTTACCACAATCTCCTAGGTCACATGGGCAACCCCAGCCAATTGAAACACTTGTCCACACTTTTAGGGTGAACCCTTCTGGATTCCTCCATTGGGGGGATCTCAGTTAGAAAAATGTGGATGAAAGAGACATTGCAAGCTCACTATAGCAAGACGAAAGAACTGCACCCACCCTACCCATGGATGAAGCTAGCAAAGGATTACAAATGATGCTTGGTATGGGCTAAAATAGAAATAAAAGCCTTGGAAGGAACATTGATGGACGACTAGAGCCCATCTTTGTAGAAAGGATAATGAGAAATATTGGCCTTGGATGTAACCCTCTGAGTATAATTGTACATGGCAGAGGTACCCCTAGTAGAGCAGTCAGGTCTCCCCCTCAGTTATCAAAAATTGCTCTTCAACTACCCATATCCATAGGTCTGCCCCTAGATAGTTTCACCTTCAACATAACTGATGTCTGTAGTAGTAGTGATGATGAGGATATCATAATATGCCTTCCCATTATTTTTGAAGATTCCTCCTTACTCATGATCAGTGCCTCACCCATCGAGTTAGACTACCAAACTCACAAAATAAACCTAGTTTACCCCCAACTCATCGACTATGACCAACGAGAACCACTGGTTATAGACACATTAAAAAACGATGAGGCTCTCTCAAAATTCATGGGACTAAGGGATACAGTACCATGCAGAGATCAAAAATTTGGATTTGACATCACACTGGACACACAAGCTTATTACAGGGAGAAGATTGAGTTCTTCAATCGCAAAAGAAAAAGAATGAGAATAAGCTTAAGGTCTTTAAGTAAAAACCAAATTCTGGCACTCTCTAACCATAGAATAGTAAAAATAAAGGATGCATCCAATGGTGAAAACCTCTTTGAGGTGCCAAAGGATGAAGGAGTCAATCTCCCCCTACTTAACTTCATGAAGAGAAATCAATAGTCCTAGCAGAACGATGCAATCCTATCAATCTGGGAACAAAGGCAACGCCACACATCACCTTTTATGTTGAATCACATCGAACAAGAAATTTTGGCTGCATTTCTAAGAGAAAGAAAGGTGAACTTTGCATGGACCTACACTGACATGTCAGTTCTCAATCTGAAATCCATTGTTCATCATTTAGTTGTCTACCCAGGGGCAAAGGCAGTGAGACAAAAATTAAGAAAGATGCACCCTTAGATAGCCTTGGTATTCAACGCATAATTACAAAAACTCCTAGATGTCAGTTTTGTACACCCAATTGATTATCCAGAATGGGTGTCAAATCTTGTGCCAATTTCAAAACCGAATGGGGGAATTCATAACCATAAAAACTTTAGATACCTAAACAAAGCATGTCCTGAGGGTGAATTTCCACTACCCAACATTGATATGATAGCAAAGATGATGACTGAACACAGGATTCTATCATTGATGTATGAATTTCTAAAGGTATAACTAGATTATGATAGAAAAGGAAGACCAACATAAGATAGTGTTTACTTGTCCATGGGGCACCTACTACTGGAACATGATGCCATTCGGGCTAAAGAATGCGGGAGAAAAATATCAAAGGGCCATGACACTAATTTTTTATGACATGATTCATAAAAATGTGTAAGATTATGTGGATGATATATTGGCCAAATCAAGGAAAAGAAAGGATCAAATAGTAGCTCTAAGTGTCATCTTTGACAAATCGGAGAAATACAAGGTTAGAGTTAACCCCAAGAAATGTGTCTTTGGGGTACAATCAGGAAAAATACTAGGATATATAGTATCAATGATAGGAATAAAAGTGGATCCCACCAAGGTCAAGGTGATCCTCGACATGGAAAAACCTAGGACAGTAAAACAACTCTGAGCCCTACAAGGCAGGCTCCAATCCATCTGCAGATTCATAACATAGCTAGTGGATAAACAAATTCCATATTCACATATACTCGACAAGGGAGAAACATACAAGTGGGATGAAAAGTGTGATCAAGAATTCAGTAAAATCAAAGAATATCTACTTACACCACCATTATTAATGCCACCCATTCTAGGAAAACCACTGATTTTATATATTTCAACAGCCATGGGAACTCTTGGTGCTCTTTTAACTCAACATGATGAAAATGGAAGAGAGAAAGTGATATACTACATCAGAAGAACAATGGTAGGGCATGAGATCAACTACACACCAGTAGAAAAAACTTGCCTAAAAGTTGTGTTTGCAGCCCAAAAGTTTAGACACTACATGTTGGCTCATCAGATCAAGCGGATTGCAAAGATAGATGAACTAAAATATCTTCTCTCTAAGGACACTCTCACAAGACGCATAGCCAAGTGGGTCATTATATTGATATAACATGCCATAGAATATGTAGAGCACAAGGCTATCAAGGGGCAAGTAATTGCAGACCAATTGGCAGAGGTGCCAATCTATTCAGAGAATCCATTTATATCAAAGTTTCCAGATCAATCCATATTTAATCTCAACATATCCAATAACTAGAAAATCTAGTTCAATGACTCATACACACAACATGGATCAGGCGCCGGTGTATTCTTCATCACCCCATAGGGGGATTGTATACCTAGATCCTACAAATTGGAATTCCCCTGCACTAACATTGTAGAGTACGAGGCTTTAACCATAGGTCTCAAGATTGTAGCATAGTGGAGGGTCATGGCACTAAAGGTTTATGGGGATTCAAAGCTTATTATCAAACAATTCAGTGGTGAGTACCAAAATAAGGATGATAAGCTGACACCATACAAGAAGTTAGTAGAGAGCCTCAAATAATCATTCATTAATATCACCTTTGAGAAGATGCCAAGGGCTAACAACAGAACAGCTGATGCCATGGCAACAATCAGATCATTATTGGATATCCCTCGCAATGTCCCAAAACATGAATTGTTGGTAGAGTAGCTTCTCCTAACCACATTTGAGGTAGCAGAGTCAGAATATGTGTGCAAACACGTTGGTTCAGGTGATCCCTGGTATCATGAAATTTATACCTACTTAAGAATAGGAGTCCTCCCAACTGACATAACCCCAAACCTCAAATGAGGCTTCATAAAAAATTACACCTACTTTATCATCCTAGGAGAAACCCTCTATCATAGGAGTATTGAAGGAACCTTGTTGTGTTGCCTAAACATTGAGGTACACAATGAAATTTGTGGTTCACACTCAAGTGGTATGACCTTGGCTAAGAAGTTTTTAATAACCAGATACTACTGGCCAATAATGGAAAGAGAGACACATGACTTTGTCCGAAAGTGTTTACATTTCCAGCAATATGGAGACCTTATTCATGCACCAGCTCAAGAACTTCATCATATTGTTACACCTTGGCCCTTTTCACAATGGAGGCTTGATCTCATCACCAATAGCACACCCACCTCATCCAATGCTCACAAATTCATCATCACTGCCATGAAGTACTTTACAAAGTGGGTTGAAGCATTTCCCATGACCTACATAATGAGACAACAAATATCCAAGTTCATTGTGAACTACCTCATTTTCCAATATGGTGTCCCCCAATCCATTATCTTTGGTAATGATACACATTCAAGAACTAGGATGTCCATGAATTATGTAAGAAATTCAATATCCAACATTACTTTTCCACTCCATACTATCCCAAAGGCAATGGACAAGCATAAGCTACCAACAAAACCATCTTGAAAATCCTTAAGAAGATAGTCAATGATGCTGGTCGTGGTTGGTATCTACAACTAAATCTCACCTTATGGGCATACCACACTAGCATCCTCATGCCAACAGGTGCCACCACATTCTCCCTAGTCTAGGAATCAAAAGCCATCTTCCCAATCAAGATTAATCTCCCATCATTAAGGATATCACTGCAAAACCTCATTACAAATGAGGAATATCAAGTTTCAAGGTTAAATGAGCTGGAGTTATTAGATGAATAGTGCATACATCCTTTAAACCATCTACAAGTGTATCAGAACTGCCTAAAGTGTAGCTACAAAAAAAAGATCAAGAGACACACCTTCCAAGTCAGCAAACTTGTGCTAAAAGAAAATCAAAAGAACATTCCAAATCTAGAGAGCAAGGGAAAATTTGAGCCCAACTAGTTGGGACCTTTTATCAACACAACAAGCTATAAATCAGGGAATATCAACTGTCAACATTAGAAGGCGAGCCTTTGTAGGATCCCCTGAACAACTCCCATCTCAAAAAAATTTATGCCTCAAAGCTTGCAAGGTATAGAACCAAAAAATACAAAAAAATCAAACAAATTCCTGAAAAAAATGGTCACCCTGATGAAAACCTAGTAAACAAGCATCTTGGTGACAGCAAAAAAAAATACAAAAGTACAAAAAAAAAAACAAAAAGCGAAAAAAAAGATTAAAAATAGTAAAGAAAAAAATTGTCCTCTAGTCAAAACCACTTCGGTGGGACTTTGGACAAGTACCTTGGTGAAAACCTTACAAATAGGTTCCAAGAATAAATAAAGAACTCTCTTTCGACTAGGATCTTCATGGCCTTTTTCTACGCACTCACTTATCCACTACATTTCATCTATCCTTCCACCGTCCATCTGCATTTGTACCATACCTTGATCTTGTGTTCGTATCATGTTCCACCATAGTACTACTTGACATATTCCAAAAGTTATTTTGTCCTACCTATATCAAAGTAGTCTATCACATCACGTTTGGGGAATGTTCTTGTACCTGCATCAAGTCGGATTCATGTATATTATTGTGATATTCCTTAAACATCAAAAATTCAAAAAGATTAAGAAAAACCATCTAAAATTTAAAAACATCCAAATCATTCAAAATCCAAAACATGTCAAAATCCAAACAATCAAAAAATAGAGTCATCAACCAAACTGCACCATCTCTGAGCCTGAACATAGGCAAGGATGATCTTTGATCATCTCCTGAGACATTTTAGGTTAGTCCTTAGACATCCATCGCAATCAGGTAATCATTTTTCCCATCTATCTAACCATTGAGTCAAGTATGTCGTTAGTCGAACTATATGGTCTCTACATGTATAACGTAGGCAAGTCTAATCTATGGACTAGCTCTCGAGACCCCTAGGATAGGTCTTTAAGTTAGTCTCTTCATCGTAAATCTCAAAAATACCAAAAAAAATTGTAAAACATCTCAAAATTCCAAAAACACCCTCAAAACATTTAAAAATACCCAAAATGGTGCATTTATCTCATCTCAATTTCACCCAAAATAATCATCATTCATAATAAATCAATCATCCCTTTCATCCTTTGGTAAGTCAGTCAGAAGAAAGTCTGACGGGTCCAACAATTGGAACCTAAACATCAAATTCTCAAGTCTAGATCAATGAGTCAACAAGTTGGTCAACTCAGAGTATCAATAGCTTATCATCCAATCAAAATCTCATCAAAACCTTTATCACAACACATGTCCTAGGAATGTGACCTTCCTACGATGGACATCAACATTAGGTATCATTGTAGTTTAATATTTGGCTAGGGGTACGAAGAACATTAACTTTTTTGTTTACTTTATCTTGGTATTTTTAGACTTATCTTATTTTGTGCTCATTCCAAGGACCTCTTCATGATTTCTAAACTATTTAGAGAGAAAGGAATGGGGCAATGATCATTATCCCGTTATTTGTTGTTCTTGTTGGATGTTCTTGTATAATAACTTCTTCATGTGTGCTTTGTTTTGTTTGTAGGGAGGATTCTTTAGGTGTCTTGTTGACCACATGAGAAGGCTTTCCTTTTTATGTTTTGGTCTGAGATGTTTAGAATATTTGAATTGTATTCGGAATAAGGTTTCATTTGTCAAGTGAGAACAAGATTACTCCTATCTGTTTGACAAGTTAAAGTCCATCACTGTAGGTGCCACACCAATTTGGTTCTTTATACCTTGATGCATCAAAGCTATGTGTGTTATCAAACATAAAGAAGGGAATGCTCTTTATCTCTCCCATCCCTAGATAAGCAATACACCATCATCATTCATCATCATATTTAATAAAGCTTGAATGAAAAATGGACTTCTTCATCTTCTTGGATTTAATGGTTGATCCCTCTCATTCTACTATCCTCTTTCATGCTAACAATTCATCCATCCTACATCCACACTCTCATCCTACATAATAATGTCATATCATCATAGGACAACACCATCCATCTCATTTATCTCACATGCATTGCATAACCATTTAATATGTTTAAAATAATATAGATTTGTTATTCTAAGCATCTTCCAAACATCTCATTTGCATCATCATCTAATTTTTTTGGAAAATATAGATTTGTTATTCTAAGAATCTTAAAAACATCTCATTTACATCATCATTATCATATATATTAGTTAGTCATAACCATCAATACATCCATTTTAAAAAATTTTGTCATGATATTTGCTTCAAATTGAATCTTTTCGCTCGATCTCTTGAGGAGGCAATGTACTAACGTACTTATTTCTATTGTGGCATCCGAGAAAATCAGATTTCTTTTTAATTTCGATGTTGATGACATCATTATTTGAGCCAATGCAACAAGTATGTTGCTTCAAAGAGGGGATAAATGTAGACATGCAAAATTAACATCATTGATTAATCACATTCTCCTATCAATTAAATAAATCAAGTTTTATCTCCTAAGGTTATCACACTTAATTAAATAAGGTTCCTCCATTTAATTAAATAAACCCAAATGTTTAATTAAAACTTTAAATATTCATTTTATTCTCATTTGATTTAAACAAATACAAAAATATAAATCGAATTGCACATCACCTAATCATCAGCTTAATTAATCAAATGCATGATTAAAACTAAGCCTAACCCATGTCCCATTCTCTACCTTTTCTCACTTGCACAATAAATCATTTATTTTGATTTATTCAAAGCTCTATTTTCCTCACAAAGCATATTCCCAAGGAATATGCCCTCATTAACTCCATTTGTTTGACTTTTTTTTCCAAACAAATTTCTCCCCCAAAGCTCTCAACCATATGCATTTAATTCATTTTTCAAATTTCAAACTCACCTTATTGCATTTATCTTGCACAAAGACAAAAATGTGCTCAATCCTTTTCCTCTCACATTTTGACAAGGGGCATGAATCTATTGGTCAAGGATTAGTCTCACATTCCTCAAATTTTCCTCTTCTTCTCTCAACCCCACCTATAAATTCAAGGGGTTTTATCCTTCATTTGCATCTAAAATTTGGGCATTCTTACAATAGGCATCTTGAGTTCATCTTGCATCTCTTTGTCTATCTTCATTCAAGCTTGTCTAGGGTTGGGAAATGGCTCCTTCACATACCAAAGGTGCACCATTCCAATATGGAATAGGTATCTAACATGATTTTTGTGTTTTCAATTAGTTTAGTTTGTCATTTTTTAAGCATGATGGATTATTTCACCTTTTTTAAAATACTAACCATACTAAAGTGGGTGTGTGTTGAATATTTTCTAACAAAATAGAGATTGTGACATCTACAGTTGGAGAAGAAATAAAAAAGTGTCAGCTGTGATAATTTATTGCCCATTTTTTGTAGGCACTGAGGAAATAATGTTACAAAGATAAAAAAAAGTGAGAAGAGGTACACTTGAACAAAGAAGGAAGAGGTGCAATTTGAAAAAACCCTTTTTATTTCCAGCTATTCTCATATATACTTGTGGAAATGGTTGTATGAATGTATATATCTACATATACATATACATAAACATTTATGCATGCAATTTAAAATTGTCAGTGCATACAACATCTTGATATAGTTGTGTGTAGGAAAATGTGTTTGTAATGCATTTGTATGTGTGAGTGTGTATGTGCATGCATGCTTTTTCTACATGTACCTTTCATGATATACATCTATGTCTATTTGTATCTATGGTTGTGTATGTTCCTATATTCATTTTCCACATGTATTGCTAAATCCACAACTAAAAAATCACCAATTCCCTATGGAAAATAGTGTAGACTATCATCGTAAGCCACACAAAGACAACCAAGAATGTCATATTGAGTAGACGATGAATTGTTTTATTGCATTGCAAGAATTTCCAGTAGACACAAACCATACAAAAACATAAAGTATGCATTTATTTTGTTGCATTTCATTTTTTTTTTCCTATGTGCAAATATGTATGTATGCCAAATAAGATATAGACAATATTTATATAAACTCATCCCCCTGAACATTGCTTGCCATATACAATGTGCTGAATTTTTCTTTCAACTTAGGAAAATAACATAAACTATTTTATTACTTCAGCTTTGGCTATATTGTTTCATTTTTTATTCATAATGCAAAAGTGAGAATCAAATAGTATATCCCATTCAACAACCTCTTATTGAGAGTGAAACAATACACCCTAACCTAGAGAACAAGAATCACTAATGTCCTATGGAATCAATGTTGTTTACTTTTTCTATGGTATACATACATATGTATAGATAGGTCCCATATATTATCCATCACTCTGATCGATAGTGCCATTACCAAGACTATTGTATTGGTTTAAGAAAGTGGGAAGAGGTGCATTTGAAGTAAGTGGGTATAGGTGTAGGTGGAGGTGCATATTGGAAAAAAAAAATTCTAGAGTATTTGAAAAACAATTCATGTTATTTTCCATAGGCCATTGTTCATTTTTATTCTCTAGCTTAGGGTATATTTTTTCATTTATGCTTTATGTGCAGTCACGATGGTTGAAAGGAAACATTTTTTGTTTTTGCATTGGATTATTGTTGTGAATTGCTCTATTTTATCGGCTTTTCCATCTGGGTTACTGTTGAAAGAAACATAGTTCAAAAATAGTTTATGGTATTTTCCATAGGATATTGTTCATTGTACTTCTCTAGCTTAGGGTACAATGTTTCATTTATTGAATCAATGTAGCCATGATGGTTGGAAGGAAATATTGTTTATTTTTTCTATTTCCCTTTAAGTTGGTGTTTTATGGCTATATTGTTTCCTTTCTGATAAGGTCCTGTTAAAAAAAGGAATTCCCTAGGATGTTGTTGAAACCATTATTGTTTAATTTAAGGTGTTAGTATATATGTCTATATATTCGTTACGTACATGTATCTTTGAGGTGATTCATTTATATAAATATGGATATGTCTAGTTTTTAATATCGATATAGTCATTTCCTTCTTGTCTGGTTTGATTTCCATGTACTTTGATATTTTATATTGCTTTTTGGTCTATGCAAAAACTAGAAAATATCCTCCAACCACCTTCACAGAAACTCCACAATGGAAAAATATAGTTTATGTTAATTTCCAGAGGGGATTGTTGGTTTACGTTTGGTGCCAATGGTTGCAAAGGAAACACTGATGAAAAATACCATGTGCAGATTTGGATGTATGTCATACCAGCTACAAAAAATATATATACATACTAAAACATTGTTGGAATAATAGGCCATATTTTGAGTTTTGTGTCAAACATTCATGCCACCATATCTATAGAACTTCTTCCTTAAATAACTTCTAATATATTTTCAACAAATTGTATGTGGAAAAATATTTCTTATTATGCATACTATAAAGCCAAGTATATAGAGTGTTGTATACATATAATTTTATATGCATACATATGTGCACAAAAGAAAAGAAAAATGAAACACTACATCAGATAGAAAAACTCGCAGAGCATAAAAATTCACAGTAACAAACCCAATCAAAACCATCGCCACAAAAGGCAAAGTCTAAATCAAGCAATATTTGTTTCAACAAACAATATAGTCTTTTCTAGAGTACAGTCAACAATGTGTATATGTGTGCATCTAAATTTATATATATATTGGTATAACTTTTATTTTGCAGCTGCATATATATGTATTGCATGCACTAAATACACCTTTCTAGTTATTATTTATTTCAGCCTCAAAAAATGAGTTGTTAGAATGATGGATTGTATAGTTAGTGTAATAATAAACATTGATTTCACCATTTATTAGAGTGGTGGACGATCTATTTTCTTGCTGAGGATTTTGGTGAGAACCCATAAGGCACCATGACCCAATATGATAGGGTCAAGAGTTGGCCTCTTTTTTTGTCTGTTATTTTATATTTCCTATATGCAGATCTGTGTGTTTTTTACATTAGATATAGACAACATTCATTTGTTTAAAGACCACCTATGATGGTCCATGGCCCAATATGGTAGAGTGTAGAGAAGGGTTTCTTTTATTGTGTTTCATTTTATTTTCCCTATGTGCAGATATGTATATGTGTCAAATTAGATGCAGACAACATTCATATGCACAACAACCTCTATATTAAAAGTAATTAGAAAAATTGATATCGCCATTGATTATGGTGGTGGATAATGTATTTTTGATCTACCACTATAACCAATAGCAAGACCAATGTTTCATCTTGCAATTGATATACAACATTCCATTCTAAAAAATCCTTATTAAGGCATAGACAAATAAGAACTATCCTTAAAGACACATAAAAGAGCTAAGAATGTTTTATCAAGAAGAACTTAAACTAATTTATTACTTTGCAACCATTGGAACATTGAAATCATATATCAAATAATTTATTCAAGGCCACATAAGAACAATCAACAATGACCTATGCACAATTTTTGATAAGGAATTATTGGGTGTCATTCTTTGGGTTTTCCTTGTTGTTCAAGGTAGCTATGAGTGAGGAGGGAAAGCTTCTATGAAGGTGAAAATACGATCATCAGTTGTGGAATTTTTTGGAAGGTGGTTGGAGCTTATTTTGTATTTTTGCAAGGGGCGATGGTTGCAAAAGCAGTACAAAAGTGTCGATAGTGATAATTTTTTTCCCTTTTTTTGCAGGTGGTGGAGAAAGAAGGGATCGAAGAGAAAGCAAGTGGGAAGAGGTGAATTTGAAGCAAATGGGAAAAGGCGCATATTGGAAAGATTATTTCTTGAGTATTTAGAAAATAGTTTATGTTTTTCTCCAAAGAGCATTGTTGATTATTGAGCTATTATTACAACAATCGCCAGCACGTGTAAACCATTCAACAATTAATTTTGATGCAAAACAATGATTAAGAGAGAAAATATCCACAATGCATTTTTCCTCAATTGACTAGCTGAGAAGGTAGTGAATTAATACCTTTTGTTGAATATAATAAGGCCTTGCTTTAGACTAGGCAATACATTGTAGGCAACAAAAGATTTGAATTTGTAGCCTTTTCGGTGAGTCAATTGAGATAAAATTTAGTTTGGATGTTTTCTAATGCAGGAGCATCTAGGATGTAAGAGTAATCTTATATCACCCAAAAAAATGTTGTTTATTTTCAATAAGGGTTAAATTTGGTAGGGTTGCTATTTTAGTAAGTTTACATCTATGCACAGTTGGACACAAAATCCTACAAAGACCTCCAAAATGGTCATTTTTGATAAGGTTTCTTCTAATAAATAGTTTTTAATGTTCCTGAAACCATTATTGTTTCATTTAAAGGTTTTGTTTCATGGTTATTATTGCAATGCTATAAATTTTATGTTGTTCTCCATAAGTCATTTTTGACCATTGTTCTCTAGCTTTGGTTATCTATAATAGGCCCAAAAATGTTTGAATGTGTAGCCTTCTCACTGATTCAATTGAGGGAAACGTCAGTCTGGATGTTTTCTCTTTTCATAAATGTGAAGGGGAGGAGTTATGTAGTGAGGGAAAATATGGTATACATATCTATCTAGATATAGCAGTCTATATATACATGTGTACATATAGATATATATATCTGGTTATATGTATTTTTTCTTGATTGAACCTTAAGGTCTTTATTCAGAAATTTGATGACTAAATCTTTGACTCTCAACACCTTGTTATATACTAATTAACTATCATATGAACTATTAGTGGAATTATTTCTAATAAAAAATATATATCAAACAAAATATTATTTATAAAGGAAAACAAAACATTCATATTTATTGTTTTGAGGACATAATTTTTTATTTCGGAAGAAAGTTGTTATTTGCTTCATCCTCAAAAAAGAATTCTGACAATAATAGGCTTTATATTAAACACAATAAGAAACACTATTTTCCACATACAAAGTTCTAAAAACATTTTTGAAGCTATTCAAGGAAGAAGTCAAAATTCTTTTCCCAAGACTACGCTATCAAAAATGTAACAATATAGCCAAAGCTAGAGAAAGACACTAGATAATGCCCTATGGAAAATAACATTAACTATCTAGTTCCTTTTCAACCATGACCAATAAATGCAAGCCAAAAATGAATAAAAAACATGTGTTATTACAACCATCACCAACACATGCAAGCCATAGAACAAATAATGTTGATGCAAACCAACATTTAATTTCATTCACCTTCTCTATCCATGCACTAGGAAATCTTCCAACCTATTCCAAACATGTTCCAAGTGCCTCCACAACCTTTCCCCACAATCGTTGTTAAGGCCTACAAACCAGGAAGGACGACGGTAGCTGAGCTGGCTAACAGGAATTCTAGCCAAAGTTCAAGAACATCCACCACCTTTTCACAACCATTGCAAGGCTCAAAAACTAGGAAGGCTACTAGGAATTGTGACCAAAGATCACACAAATAGGCTATTGACTAACAAGCTAGAGAACAACAATCAACGTAAACTATATAACACCAAATATTTTATTGCATTACAACCATAAGGACAAAACATAAACCATAAATCAAACGATATTGGTTTCAAAATTGACAGGTGATCCCACAATACTGGTTTACAATTTTTGGGCAAATTGGACACCAAACTATTTTTTTTTAACTAAGGGTATGTGCAGGATCATCATGGAAAAAATAGGCCCTTAAGAGGCAATAAAAAGACAGAAAATCGAGTTAGACAACTTGACGTAAAAACTTGAATAATTTATCTATATTATTTCTAAAAAATGTAAATATAGAATTTGTAGCAAATTGAATATAGTTTCTAAACCAATAGACCTTTATTTTTATTTTTTAAATCTATTTGGTGAAAATTTGAAATTTCAATGCAGTAGTATTTAAATTTCAGGGTAAAAATAAGAAGTAGGTGTCTGTCTGACCACCCTAACCACAATAAAATGATAATATTTTTTTATAATATTTTAGATATAAGTAGAGGAATTATGTCCTGATGTGATGCATATTTTTTTATAATTTTTTTCCAAGTAAATAATTAATTATGAATTTTGTATTACAACTTTTAGAAAATATAAAATCTCGTCTGCCTAATCACCTTAACTTGGTAAAAAATTCATGAAATTCAATTTTTTTTTTTAATTCTATAGTTTACGAAGCATAGAATGTGACACATGTTTCGGATTCAAAAAATGTGATACCATTTGAAAGCTATAGATGTTTTTCAATCAACCTATCAATCAGGGCTTTATTTGTAATTCTAATAGAAAATGAATAATAATTATATATTAAATTCAAAGTAAAGCATAAATTATATTGGTGGAAAGCTGAGAATCTCCTCTAAAAACCCTTTTCATTTCATCAATTTTCGGTAAAAAAAGAGTTGTTAGCCACATAAGCCATCATATGGCCTACATATCGCCACTTTTTGGCCCATCATGATCCTGCACATACCCCTAAATCTTCACTTTTGGGCTCCTATAGTGGTAAAACCATGAGGAATTTGAAGATGATGAAAAATAGTGATTTGTGACATTTTGTCTATAGATTCTAAATATATGTTTTTCATTTTTTTTGGAATCAGATTGCACTTTTTTTTCCATCTCCTTCGAAAACTTTTTTTTTTTTAAAAACAAAATTTTAAAGGAGTGACACTCACTGTATACAACATTATTTTTTTCGAATTTAGATTTGTAATTACAATATCTAGCACTTTCATTTTGTTTTATAGTGTTTTATTGAATTATTTTTCCTCAATCAAGTTTTGAAGACAAACCAATTACTATTCAGACATAGGAAGACTGTATACAACATTACTTTTTTTGTATGTATCAAAATTCAATTTTCATTTTTTTAATGGATCAAATAAATGAATACCCAACCTGAACATATTTTTCCAAATTTTATTTTGATAATCTACTATTTTTTCACATGTGCGGAACAAAT
Organism: Sequoiadendron giganteum; assembly: GCA_007115665.2. Lineage (NCBI taxonomy): Eukaryota > Viridiplantae > Streptophyta > Pinopsida > Cupressales > Cupressaceae > Sequoiadendron > Sequoiadendron giganteum. The sequence goes on from CM021106.1 coordinate 552,216,411, forward strand.
AGCTTTATTTTTAGTGAAAAACCTATGTTTAATAAAACTAAAAAAACATATACATCATAAAACCAAAACATATTAAAATTATATTCATTGGATAGCTCATTTTGAGGACTACCATAATCATTTAAAATAAATTTTAAATGAATTCATTTGATCCCCCAAAAGGTAAATCAAAAATGATTTTTTATTAGCATTTTGATAGGTGCAAAAGAGACTTATTTATAAGTATGGTTTAAAACTTGCAAGGTTCTATCCAAGGGGGTTTGATCTCAGGTGGTTTGATCAAACATTCTTCAATTGGAATCCTTAAAATGAGACTTTTTAAGGCTTAAATCATTATAATTTCTAAAAATGTGTGATTTCAACAAAAATCAGTTCCTCTCAAAAATTGTAAACCAACTTTGTTGGATCACCCCATGACCTAAATGGTAAAATCGACTAAATAGAAAAAATGCACTGTAACAAACCCATGCAAAATTGTAGTCTTTTCCTCACAAAACCTTATTGAAAAAACAACAATCTATCCTTTTCAACAAAACCTAATAAAAAATGAAACAATGCAACCTAAGCTAGAGAACAACAATCAACACAAACTATATAATATTAACTATTTATCCACACCCACAAAATGCAGGGAATAAATCAAACAATATTTGTTTCAACAAAAACCTAGATGCAAAAACCCACAAAACACAAAAAATCAGACTAACAAACCCATACAAAACCATAGCCATAAAACACGAATAATAAATAAAATAATATTTGTTTTAACAAACAATATAGCGTTCTCTAAAGAACACCCTATTGAAAATGAGATGATATAGCATTTTCGACAAAACCTTATCGAAAATAAGACAATATAGCCTAAACTAGACAACAAAAACCAACAATGCCTTATGGAAATCAACATAAACTGTATAACATAAACTATTTTAAAGCCAAAGATTTTCCCTTTGGGATCAATGAATGGAGGGCGGAGCGATTCAATTGGGAGCAACTCTTTTGAATTTTCTAAGAGCGAAGAAGATGCAGAGGACAATGATGAGGAAGATGGTTGAGGAACCTTGTTTGGGCCTCTTGTCTCTGGTGCTCAGTTTATGCCTAAATTCTTTCTCTCTGTTGCCAGCTTTGTTTCTCCTATTGGCACTTCTTTTCCTTGGGCTTCCAATGCCTTCTTTTGTGATGTTTTGGTTCACAAGAAATGGTCAAGGAATTTGGTTTTTCCTACTATAGGGGAGGATGAAGGCTTAGTTTTAATTGAAGATGATTTTTCAGTTTTGCAGATGGTTGTTGATCTTTTGTTGTGGGGTCGGCAATTTTTTTTATTTTTTATTTTATTTTATTTTATTTTTTTTCTGACTCCTTTTTTTTTAGCCCTCTATTCTAGTCGATCTATCCTTGAGCTTCAGTTCTATTTCCTTGATGATAGGGGTGGTTTTTCCTAATGTGGAATTTTTTATAGAGAGTCTTTGGCTTGTCTTAGATCCCTACTCGAATGTGGAATCATATGGGGTTTTTTATTATCTTGCCTCCTCTCCTACTCTTCTATTGTTAGGTGTTTGCCATAAATTGCTTTGTGCAAGCTCTAGTGGCCTTTCGTTGGGGCTCATTGTTGTTGATCTTGCGGTGATATTTTTTAGTGAGGCTCATTTGTGGACATCAGGTATGGGTATGTGCAGGATCATCATGGAAAAAATAGGCCCTTAAGTGGCAATAAAATTCAGAAAAATCATAGTTAAGAAATTTGACGTAAAAGTTTGAATAAGTTATCTATATTATTTTAAAAATATTTAAGAATAGAATCTGTAGAAAATTGAATGTAGTTTCTAAGCTACTAGGTTTATTTTTTTTAAATATATATATATTTGGTTCAAATTTGAAATTTCAATGCAATAGTACTTAAATTTCAGCCAAAAAATAAGAAGTAGGTGTCTGTCTGACCACCCTAACCACAATAAAATGATAATATTTTTTAATAATATTTTAGATATAATTAGATGAATCATGTCCCGATGTGATTTATATTTGTTTGTAATTTTTTTCCAAGTAAATAATTAATTATGAATTTTTTATTACAACTTTTAGAAAATATAAAAACTTGTATGTTTGACAACCTTAAGTTGGTCAAAATTTCATGAAATTAATTTTTTTGTATTTTTAATCCTATACTATATGAAGCATAGAATGTGACACATGTTTCAGATTCAAAAAATATGATACCGTTTGAAAGCTATAGTTGTTTTTCAATCAGCCTATCAATAAGGAATTTAGTCATAATTCAAATAGAAAATGAATAATAATTATTTATTAAATTAAAATTAAAACATAATTTATGTTGGTGGAAAGCTGAGAATGTCCTTTAAAAGCCCTTTTCATTTAATCAATTTTGGGTTAAAACAAATTGTCAGCCATATGGGCCATCATATCACTTATATATCGCCACTTTTTGGCCCATCATGATCCTACACATACCCATATGGTTGAGGGGAGGATTTGGGTGGGGGTGTATGTGGTGATAAGCACTATTATAGGCTCAGACTGGCATGTTAGGCATAATGGTATTTTGCAATGTCGGGTTCTGTCATCACTCTCCCTGTTGCTGGGTTTCTTTAACTATACCTTTCTTTTTCTTCTATCTTTGGAGGTTGGTTGGCTTTGTTTTAAGAAGTGATTCGTTTCTTGGAGAATTTTGTGGGGGTACTAGGTTTCTGGTAGTGCCTTACCCTTCCTTAGATGGGTTGCATGGTGCAAGACTACCAACACTTTTGCTAAGGAGGCCCGTTGGTTTGGTTTTCAGGATTCCCTTGTCGGGATATTGCTAGGGATTCTTTGTGGTTGGCTCTCTGTGATCCATGCTAGTATCTCTATGAGATCCATAATGTGGGTCCTTTGTTCCTTTTAGTGCAGATTTCTTTTTATCTCAATTCTTTATCTATGTGGCTCTACTTATTGGACATTTGGAGGTGGGCCTTTCTTGTTGGTAGGTTTCTGAAGGGGATTTCTTTAACCCTTTCTGTTGGTCTATTCTTGATCTGTCATAATGAGGTGGAGAGGTCTTGGTTGGGTGGGGTTGGTTTCTTACTTCAACATATTTTGTCTTCTTTGGAATGTCCTATTGAGGTGGTTCTTTCTTTTCTGGAGGTGGAGAAGGTTTTTTCTAAAGAAGATGGTAGGTTTTGTTTATTTGGATTAAATGGTTCTAGGTTGGTTTAGTTGGTGGTTCATTTCCCTTCAGCTCCTATGGAGGTGGGTCTCCTTCATATTGAGGTGGTAAGGAGTTTTATAGGTTGGATGTTCACTATTAGTTGGGTTGTCTCTATTGGGTTCAACTTGATGGGTCTAAGAGCTATGTCGAATGAATCTCTTTTGGGTTCATGGTCCCATCAAAACCAGGTTGAGTGTTTAAGGTCCGTTCTTAACCATTGCGTTTAAGGTCCCAAGTAAAACCTATTTGTACTTAGTTAAGGGGTTTGGGCCCTTGCATTTTCTTGTGTAGCTTGTTTGTCCTATTGTATTCTTAAATTTTTTATTGTTTGGATGTTTATGGCTTATTTTTATCTATAATGCAACATGGTCTCCTTAGATAGGGTTACGAGTCCTTTCAAAACCATTTTGTATTGGGTTTCGGGTCCCATCAAAACATGTTTTTCCTTAATCAAAACTATTTTAAAGTCATACAAAAACAATCAACAATACCTTATCAAAATTATCATAAACTATATAATGTTAACTATTTTATAATGCTGCAACCATATCCATGAAAATGCAATTTGTCTTAAACACCGAGATGCAAAAATCCACAAAATATAGAAAATTACAGTTACAAAACCATGCAAAAATATAGTATTTTCTCAACACCAACTTATCGCAATTTGGAACATTATAGATTTTCAACAACACCTTATCAAAAATGAAACAATGCAACCTAAGCAAAACAACAACAATTAGCAATGCCTTATCAAAATCAACATAAACTATATAACGTTAACTATATTAAAGCTAGATAACAACAATTAGCAATTCCTTATGAAAATCAACATAAATTGTATAAGGCTAACTATTTTATTGTGTTTCAACCATAGGGACAAAATGTAGGGCATAAATCAAATAATATTTGTTTCAACAATGACCAACATGGAGGAACTCACAAAACATAGAAATGCACAGTCACAAACTGATGCAAAAATATAGTCTTTTCTCAATAGCACCCTATAGAAAATGGAACAATATAACCTTTTGACAAGCATGTTATTGGAAATGAAACAATATAGCGCAAGCTATAAAACAACAATCAACAATACAAAAAAAACCATTGAAAACCATAGCCAAAAAACCCATGCAAAATGATACAACAAAACACCAACAATTTTATTTTGTTGCAAACATAGACATAAAATGAAAGCCATAAAAAGAAAGCCACAAAGATTCAAAGTAACAAACCCAACCAAAAAAGTACTCTTTTCTCAACAAAACCTTATTAAAAATTTAAACAATATGCCTTTTCAACAACACCCTATCAAAAATTAAAATAGTATAGCCTTTTCAACTTCACCTTATCGAAAATCAAACAATGTAGACTAAACTAGAGAACAGTAATCAACAATCCCTAATGAAATCAAACATAAACTATATAACATTAGCTATTTTATTCTATTACAACCACAACCACCAAACAATATCCATAAATCAAACAATATTGCTTTCAACAGCGACCCAGATGGAGAAACCGCAAAACCATAGCCACAAAAGCTATAGAAAATGATAGCTAGAAAACACCAACCATAATCAAAATAGTATTGCTTTTAACAAAAAATATTGTCTTTTCTCAATAGTGCCTTATTGAAAATTGAAACACTATAGCCTTTTCAATAATACCCTATCAAAAATGATAAAAAATAGTCCATGCTAGAGCACAAAAATTGACAAAAGCTAAATAAAATTAACAATTTTATTCCATTCCAAACACACCCACAAAAATGAAAGCCATAAAGAGAAACCCACAAAAGTTCATAGTAACAAACCCATGCAAAAATATACTATTTTTTGGACGGAACCTTACCAAAAACTGAAACAATATATCTCATTCAACAACACCTTATAAAAATTCATAGTAACAAACCCATGCAAAAATATGTTATTTTCACAATAGGACCTTATCGAAAATTGAGAGAATATAGCATTTTCAACATCACCTTATTGAAAATTAAACAATATAGCCCAAGCTAGAAAACAATAATCAATAATGGCTGATGGAATCAAACATAAATTGTATAAAATTAACTATTTTATTTTGTTCCAACCATAACCACAAAATGAAATCCATAAATCAAATAATATTCTTTTCAACAACGACCTAGATGGAGAAACCCACAAAACCATAGCTAGAAAACCCATGCAAAATGATAGCCAAAGAACAACAACCATAAACCAAACAATATTTCTTTTATTAAACAATATAGTATTTTCTCAACATTTCCTTATAAAAAATTGAAACAATATAGCCTTTTTAACAACAAGCTATTGAAAATGAGACAATATAGCGCAACCTAGACAAAAACAATTGACAAAAACTGCATAATGTCAACATTTTTATTCCATTGCAAACACAGCCACAAAACATAAGCCGTATAGAGAAACCCACAAAAAAATCATAGTAACAAACCCATGCAAGAATATACTCTTTTCTCAATAGAACCTTATCAAATATTTAAATAATATAGCCTTTTCAACAACACCTTTTCAAAAATGAAACAGTATAGTGTAATCCATAGAACAATAATCAACAATGCCCAATGGAACCAAACTTAAACAGTATAACATTAACTATTTCATTCCATTCCAACCATAACCAAAAAATGAAAGCCATAAATCAAACAATATTTGTTTGAACACCAACCTAGATTGAAAAACCCACAAAACACAAAAAGTCACTCTTATAAACCCATGCAAAACCATAGCCACAAAACGTGAACCATAAACCAAACAATATTCGTTTTTACAAATAATATAGTCTTTTGCTCAAGTGAAACTTATCAAAATTTGAAACAATCAACAGTACCTCATCGAAAACCAAACAGTATAGCCTTCCAAAAATTGTGAACCACAAATGAAACAATATCTCAAGGGGTTTTTTTGATATGCACCTCTTTCCATTTACTTCAAACAAAACTCTTCTTTCTAGATTTAAACATACCTCTTCCCGCTAGCTTTCTTCGCATTGCCTCATTTCTTGAACCTTGCAAAAAAATGCATAACATTAATAAATTTATTCCCTTGCAAAACTACTAATAAAACTAAAGCCATAAAGAGAAACCCACAAAAATTTCATAGTAACAAACCCATGCAAAACCATAGACAAAAAAGAGAACCATAAATGAGTGTTTTCTCAACAAAAACTTATCAAGATTTGAAACAATTGACAGTACCGTATCAGAAATCAAACAATATAGCCTACAACAGACTGTGAACCACAAGTGAAACAATATCACAAAGGGTTTTTTTGATATCCACCTCTTCCGGCTTGTTTCAAACACACTGCTTCTTGCTAGCTTTCTTGAAAAAAATGGGCACCCTCACAAAATAACCTCCATCCATATTCATAGAAGTTGGAGAACGGTTGATCGAACTTGCACCCTCACAAAAGCTTACCCTCCTCGCTCACGACTCTCATAGTAGGTATAGAAAAAGAACGAGACCCAACAATTCCTTATTGAAAATATCACAGACATTCACTATTTTTCTCGAGGTTTTAAATGACAAGTGTTATTACAACCATCACTAGTACATGGAAAGCACAGAACAATTAATGTTGATGTGAATTGGCATTTAATTTTGGTGGCCTTCTCTATACACGTAGCGGGAAATTTTCCAACCTACTCACAACACATCCACCACCTTTTTCACGACTGTTAGAAGGCTCAAAAACCAAGGAGGCTAACGAAAATTATGACCAAGGTTCAAACACATCCATCACCTTTTTCATGACCGTCGAAAGGCTCAAAAACTGGGGAGGCTGATGAAAATTCCAATCAAACTTCACACAAATATCCTATCGACTAATTACCCCCAACATTGTGTTAGTTACATGCACTATCAATGACAGGGCTATCCTAGCTATAACCACCCACAATAGATCCACCATATCCTGCACCATATCCACTTTAGCTTTAATATATACTCATTATATATGTTGTATAATCTTATATATTAGCACATAAGATTGTAAATACTATATATTATGTTACATATCTAATAATTATTAAACAATTATATTTTCATTTTTTATTATTAAAAACCACATATATAACAATGTGTAATGAATATAGCTATTTTATTATATATATTAACTATATATAATTTAATTTGTATGGTTAGAAACAATGCTATACATTCAAAATATTATATAATTAAAATATTTATTTTTATTTTTATACAAAACTATAATATTCTTTTTCAACTTACATTACATTTTACATGATATAGCACTAAATCTATGTTTCATGTAAATAATGATTAACCAAATTGAAAACCACATAGATAAATATAAACAAGAATGAACACAAAATGAATTCCAAAAACCATATTCATGATTTTGAAAGAAGAGAAAAACATTAAATGTGTTGAATTGGAACAAAGTAGGGTTTACCACCATGAACGAACAAGATGATAAACCACTAAATCTTTTCCTTATTAAAATACTTAATTATGAGGGGTAAAAGATGTAAATAAAAATCTGAAATGCTACTTAACTATTATAACAACTATGAGGGAAGTTTCTAGACCATAAAAAGCTATTTACCTTGTTAGAAACTTGTTTTTAAGCTACAAAGGACTCATTCGCCTTCAATGGTGAATGAGTCCCTATTAGGGATTCTCAAATTGAGATCAGGGTCTTGTTCCTTGATGTCTACACTCTCAAAATCCCATTTAAAAAGTTCTGGAAGTTTGTAGTTAATTTTGTAGCTTCAAATCTTTGATTTTGCACTTTGAATGATAATATTTGCAACTTTGACAACTTTGACAATTTTGACCCAAAATTGCTCTACTTGAACTTTAACCTATAAACTTACAATCACACATTCAAGGGAGGGAAAACTTCTTGATTTTTAGTGAATGGGGGTTTTCATCATTCAAAACTCTTGTAGGTAATGTAAAGGGGTCACTAGTACTACTCTTGAGACTTTGGTTTGGTTTCGTGATTTTGTAGTGTGCTGTTTTGGACATGTTTTATGAGGTGATTTTGGTATAGGGATATTACTATTTTGAATTATGGAAATATGCAGTAGATCTACATGTTTAGAAATTTATTGATTTTTGTTATTTAATAGCATGCCTTTGATTTTGTATAATGCTCATTTAGCTAATATGGTGTTTCCCCTAAAACTGTTTGGAAGAATATTAATCAACGTAGTCAAACATAGATTTTGAACATGAATCATTTACTTGTAATCTAAATAAATTGCAAACCTCAATGCAACAATTGGAAATATACCCAAATGATGCAATACAATCTGCCAACCCCAACCTAATAGGGGTCCTTCAAACCCAAAACCAAAACATGAGAATATCTATCTCAACACATCATGTTCAAATTAGAATCACCATTAGGAGTCTTTGAATTAAATCCTTATTTTCAACATTCACAACTTATGCTCATTGTTCATTTTATTCAATAAAACCAAGGTCCACCAACACAATTACCCTCCAACAACTAACCATTCTCCCTTATCAAATCATCAAACCACATAACCTATCACCAAACCTTAAGGCATTGTAAAAGATCATAAATTTTTCCATAGCATCCTTACAAAATACTATCCAAGATAACTTTCATCAGTCAATGACTGTCCCATCATATATGATAGAAAATCCATTAGAACACACAAGTCCAAAAACCATACTGTCAAAATTTTCCTTCCATACCTTAACCAAGCATAGTTACAAATCCAATACCACTGTGCAAGCAAGTTTCATTACAAACTAATCATCTTTATCATTACTTTTGAGAAGATCATTTTTTTAACAGTAATTCATCAAATCACTTTGTAAGTTTCAAAACTCTTAATCGGGTGAATTCCACAACCCAAATGTGAATACCTAGATAAAAATACATATTTAGAGACTCTTTTATGTCCACATCAACATAGAAATAACTTCCAATGATTTTATTTGAATAACCTACTAGATCTTAGACTGTACACTATCAAAGGGCTACTAGAATACGCCTCTTTTACAAAGAATTTAAAATTTACACTACTCTAAATCACTAACTAGCCTCAAACATTCTTTAGAAATGTTATAAAACTCAATTTTTCAAAATTTTAAAGAGTACGGAAACTTAAAAATGCACTCATTTACCAAACCCTTATTTATAGGGTGAACAAGCACCAAAATAGGGAGGGTTTTGTGAAAAACACACTTGCCAACCTCAAGAACTCCGACCATCACTTGAAATATTCTTTTATATTTCTTCTTATGCTTTCGAAATCATCTCCAAGACTTTGCACATGTTGTCTCTTCATTACCCTACCTGTGACCTCGATTCTCATTAGGAAACTCAGGGAATTCTGAGAAAATCAGTCACCAACATTTGATTTATGTCTTCCCCTAGCCTGCCAACTCATAAACAACTTATTTCATCCTAATTTCAATCCATACTAACCTACTCCATCGATCTCTACTAACTATATCAGTGGAGTAGCCATTATCTTTCTATTTAGACTTTGAAACCCTGTTAAGAGGGCTCACAAACCAGCAGAAAAAGAATTGACTTAAGGGTATGTGCAGGATCATCATGGAAAAAATAGGCACTTAAGTGGCAATAAAAAGACAAAAAATCAGAGTTAGACAACTTGACGTAAAAATTTGAATAAGTTGTTTATATTATTTCCGAAAAATGTAAAAATAGAATCTATAGAAAATTGAATGTAGTTTCTAAAATACTAGACCTTTATTTTAAAAAAAAAAATCTATTTGGTGAAAATTTGAAATTTCAATGCAGTAGTATTTAAATTTCAGGGTAAAAATAAGAAGTAGGTGTCTGTCTGACCACCCTAACTACAATAAACTGATATTATTTTTTTATAAAATTTTAGATATAAGTAGAGGACTCATGTCCCGATGTGATGGATATTTTTTAATAATTTTTTTCCAAGTGTATAATTAATTATGAATTTTTTATTACAACTTAAAAAAAATATAAAAGTTCGTTTATCTAACCACCTTAACTTGGTAAAAAATTAATGAAATTCAATATTTATTTTCTTAATCCTATAGTATGCAAAGCATAGAATGTGATGCATGTTTCAGATTCAAAAAATGTGATACCATTTGAAAGTTATACATGTTTTTCAATCAGCCTATCAATCATGACTTTATTTGTAATTCTAATAGAAAATGAATAATAATTATTTATTCAATTCAAATTAAAGAATAATTTATATTGATGGAAATATAAGAATATCCTTTAAAAACCCTTTTTTTTTCATCAATTTTGGGTAAAAAAGAAGTCATTAGGCACATGGGCCATCATATGGCTTACATATCGCCACTTTTTGGCCCATCATGATCCTGCACATACCCTTAAATGAAAAATTACCTTATTCAAATGCCCTAAAAATTATTTTACAAGGAGTTTACTACATTATTCTACCAAGAACAATTAAGAATTTGGTCTAGTACTACTATATAAGCCTAAATATAGAAAGAAAGATACAGATTTCAAAGAATAGGGTACTCTTTTATTAGATCTTCTTCAAAATTACAATGGATCATGATTTGCTCACCTTTCCAAAGTCTTAAATAGAAATTTACATCATATTTAATGCCTTCCCCTTCACCTTGAACTAACTAACTACCTCTTACAATGAGGTGATTCTTCATATTCTTGACAACCTTTGCATTTTACAAATATTGCAACTTTTGCAATTTGTGCTACAAAATAGAATTTTCCCCAATTTGACATTTTTAACCCCTTAGAGACCTATATATGACCTCTAATACATTAAATATTACCCTTCATAACTCTTTTCATATTATTTCACCTTCCTTTTGCAATTTCTTGCAATTTTTCTCTTTTCCACCTTTTACAACAAAAATGACAATCTTGCCTTTTTTTGACAATTTGACTCTTTGGACCTCCCAAGGACCTCTTAAATACATTAATTGTGACTTCACAAGACCCTTTCAATTCTCTTACACTTGAGAATTCAAATTCTTTACAAATTATCCTATTGAAGGTATTTCGAAAACTAGGTGCTCCTGCACCACCAGAGAAGCATTGAAATTTAAATCAAATACAATACACTCTTTCTGAACAATTCTAATTATATATATATATATATATATATATATATATATATATATATATCCTTTATTTATACAACTTTAGAGACATACATTTATTTTAGTTTGTATTCATGTGCATTTATTTATATAGAACTTAAATCACATTATTTAGACTCACCAAAATAAGACAATTAAAGATTATTTTTCACACTCAATAATAATTATTTTGTATAATATTAATGAGAACATCATTATTACTAAAAGATGTCTTACAAATTCAAAACTAATTATCTTTCAAACATAAAAAAATCTCACAAAGTTTCTTCATTCACGTCCATAGGCCATTTCAAATTTTCCATTATGAGTATCTAACAATATTCATGAAGTATTAATATTTACATATTTATATACAAATATCCTCTTTTATTCATAATTTTCCAATATTCCTAGCAAACCTCAATCTGTAACATAGAAACTGAGTTGTCCTAAACTGTGAGAGGTAAGCTCATATGAGCAATATAAAATAAAATAAAACCAAAAAATTAGACATGAGCACTATCACAAAAAACATGTGCCAGATTCTTCAAATGGGGAGAAGGGGGATTTCGTTCCCTTTTGGGGAGCAAATTTTATACTATATCTTCAACTGCAACATCAAAACTCCCAAATCCACACATCCTTCCAATCAAGCCTTCCCACACATCACCCTTCATCCAACCTCCAATTTCATCATACAACCACAACCATCTTGCACCCTCCCAACCCACACAAACTTCCATTCTATTACACATCCCCAAGAGAGGCTCTGCACCCTCCTTAACCCCACACGAAGGAGACTCTCAGTTCACAGGTGAGATCCACTCCTTATTCACACCCTCAAATCCCATAAACACAACAGGAAAGGAAAACATACACCACAAGACAATGCAACAACATAAATTGACATTCATTCAATTATTTCAATGTAATTAAAAACATATAAATATAACTATACCTAGGGTATCCAAGTTAGGATCAACTAGCACTATATTTTATCTTAGGTATAAAACTTTACAAGATATTTATCTAAGGTATAAAAATCTACATGATATTTATATTATTGTAAATTTTATTTTAGGTATAAATCTTTCCATCATAATTACATACATAAATTTATACCCCTATATATACATTTGTATTCCCTAAAAGTTTAAACCTAAAAGTGTATCCCTATTTTAAATAGGTTGAGGGAAGATTATTATAAATTTTATGAATGAAAATAATAAATTTTCTTCAGAGGCAACTGTAAATCACAAGTATCAGGGGAAATATTAAGGTTTCTACTCGAATTAAATATAGATCTAAACCAAAAATTTCCACCAAAACATTGAGGCAATTTATGTTAGTGTTTCTTAGATCAGATTAGACAATAAAGAACTCAATAGAATTGCAACATATAAGACAATGAACACACAAAGATACCCTAGGAAAACCCTCCTCTTGAGGGAGAAAAACCCAGCAAATAGTTCTCTTATATAAGGTAACACAATAACAGAAATTTGCTTGCAACTCGGGCCCAGCAATGGCCAATGCTTGATAATATATTCGCCCTTCTTCTAAGTATGCAAGATACAAATGATTGTCTTCTTCTTGAAATCGGACTGCTACTCTTGAAGTGGGAATTTTGCTCTTAATAAACATATGCAAACTTGCTTGGATCGAATTACCTTACAATGATAAAGTGACCTTGTATATATACATCATAAGGCTCCTCTTGACTTAGGTCGGCCTCTTTAGGAAAATACAATAAATGATAACAAATAAAATATCTTGAAGTCGGCTCAAGTTGAGACAATGATAGGCGAGCTATAAGGGTCGGCCCTTAGAAAGTATATTGTATGATATAAATTAAATAGCCTAGAGGCTATACATTTAATTTATTCTTTTCTTCTTGGGAAGTGCAGACCGAAGCTGCACAATAACATCAACACTCCCTCTCAGCTAGGGATGAACTTCCATCTACACAAGACACATCATATTAGAATGAAAACAAAAATAGAATATCACCTCAACGTGATATTAACCATTGTGGCTACTTCCATAGATGGTATAAAATACAAATCATCACGGATTCCCTCACGTGATGTTGTCATGATGTCACACACATGACATCCACCATAGCTTCTCCCAGAGGGTGGAAACAAGGGCTTTCACCTGAAATCTCTCTTAATAGAGAATTACATTATTAAGGGCTTACACCTCAACTCTCTCTCAATAGAGAATTGCATTATAAAGGGCTTGCACCTCAACTCTCTCTCAGCAGAGAATTGCATTATCAAGGGCTTGCACCTCAACTCTTTCTCAGCAGAGAATTTCATTATCAATCAAGGATCACTGATTACTGAGAATCTTTCTCAGTCAAGGCTGCATTCTCCACCATACCAAGTTTCTCTTGGAAGTACACAAACTTAATCCTGGCGAGAGGCTTGGTGAGAATGTCTGTTGTTTGCTCTTCAGTGGTGATATACCTCAACTATATAGCTTTCCTTTGCACCATATCTCTAATATAGTCGTACTTGATCTCAACATGTTTTGTTCTATCATGAAACATGGGATTGACAGATAGCTTCACACAGCTTTGATTATCACAGTGTATAATAGTAGGCTCCATTGATTGTCCAAACAATCCTGCAAGGAGCTTTCAAAGCCACACTGCCTCACGAGCTGCCACACAAGCTGCTATATACTCTGCTTCAGTTGTACTCAAGGCCACTGAAGACTGTTGCCTGCTACACCAGGAGATCATAGCAGTCCCCAAACTGAAGCAACAACTAGAGGTACTTTTCTGATCTGAGACACATCCTGCCCAATCAGAATCAGTAAAATCATGCAGCTCCAAATCCACGTTTGAAGAATATCTCAACCCATATCCAATTGTGCCACATAAATATCTCAGGATATGTTTAGCTACTACAAGATGTATTTTCTTTGGTTCACACATAAACTGGCTAAGTGCACTCACTGCATAGCAGATATCAGGTCTAGTGTTAACTAGATACATCAACGAACCAATCAACTATCTATACATCGTAGAATCCACTGGTTCTGAACTAGCTGCAGCTTCTTTCAACTTATCTAGATTAGTCTCCATGGGTGTAGACATAGGTTTGCAGTCAATCATACCAAACCTTTTGAGAATGTCAACAGTATACTTGCCTTGACTTAGAATCATCTCATCTGGCTTTTGCCAAACTTCTAAGCCAAGAAAGTAATGCATAAGACCTAGATTCTTCATCTCAAACTCTGAGGCTAATTCCTTCTTGCATTTTAGAATTAGATGTTCTTCACTAGTAATGATCAAGTCATCAACATATAAAACCAAAATCAATGCTTCACCAATTACTACTTTGAAGTAGAGGTTAGAATCTGCATCATTCTTCGAGAAACCCAGACTTGAAAGATACTAATCAATTCTTTCATACCAAGCACGAGGAGCTTGTTTAAGACCATACAAGGCCTTCTTCAGCTTGCAGACATGAGACTCTTTCCCATGCACCTCAAATCCTTTTGGTTGCTCAATGTAAACCTCTTCTTCTATTACACCATTCAGAAAAGTTGTCTTTACATCCATTTGGTGAATCTTCCAACCTCTAGATGCAACAATAGCAATGATGGTTCTAACAAACATGTATCGAGCCACAAGAGCAAAAGTTTCTTCATAGTCAACTCCCTCTTTTTGTGAGAACCCTCTAGCCACAAATCGAGCCTTGCGTTTCTCAATGCTCCCATCAGCTGCATGCTTGATCTTGAAGAGCCACTTAGAAGACACCACAGATTTGTTTTTGGGTCTAGGAACTATATCCCAAACATCGTTCTTAAGTATGGACTGATACTCCTCAGTCATGGCATCCTTCCATACTTGTTGACTAGAAGCTTCTTCAACATTTGAAGGCTCCGACTCAATAATCTGAATCATCAAGGTGACATAACTAGAGAACTTGTGAGCTCTCTTGCTTTCTCTGAAAGCTCCTCTTGGAGCTGCAGAACTTTATGCTTCCTGCATTGTCCTACGAGCCCAAAGAGGTCTTTTCTTTCCAATCACAATGTCTAGGGGCCGATCAATAGGATCCAAAGCTTCAGCTGGATCAATATCTTCTTTAGATTTTGTATCCTCATTTACATTCTCTGGAATATGGTCAGCTTCCATATCTTGAGGAGATTATTCTTCATCAATCTCCATAGGAGTGCCTTTGGATCTTCTGTAAGCAACATCTTCCTCAAATGTGACATCTCTACTAATCTCAATAGACTTCTGTGCTGGAATGTATATCCTGTAAGCTTTTGATGTCTCACTATAGCCTACAAGAATTCCTTTCTTCCCAGAAGGCTCTAGCTTTGTTCTCTTTTCCTTTGGAATATGAACATAGACTGGACAGCCAAAGATCCTCAAATGACTAACTTCAGGCTTCACGCCTAAGAATGCTTCTTCAGGAGTTTTATTCTCTAAGATCCTATGGGGACTCCTGTTTTGAACATAGATAGCTGTTCTTGATGCTTTAGCCCAAAGAGAGATTTGTAAGTCTTGATCATGGATCATAGCTTTCACTGCTTCCATAATAGACCTATTCTTTCTTTCAACAATACCATTTTGTTGTGGATTATAGGGAACACTAAGCTCCCTCTTAATCCCTGCCTCAATACAAAAGTCACGAAATGTGCTAGAAGTGTATTCTCCACAATTATCAGATCTCAATACCTTGATCCTTTTCCCAGATATATTTTCAATCTGTGCTTTGAATTCTCTGAATCTTTCTAATACTTCTTCTGATTCTTTAGATCTCAAGAAATAAATCCAAGTCTTTCTAGAGTAATCATCAATGAAAATAATATAATACATGAAACCACTAGATGATGCAATAGACATTGGACCACACAAATCAAAATGAATGAGATGAAGAATACATTTAGATCTACTTTCACTGGAATGAAACGTACCTTTTGTGTTCTTGCCTAGGGCACATCCCTTGCATGTACCTTCATGTTCTTGATTGAATTTCGGAAGACCGGTGACCATCTTCTCCATGATAGGTAGGGCACGAAAGTGAATGTGAGCCAATCTTCGATGCCAAAGATCACACATGTCGGTACTGTTATGCACAAGCGCTTGAAGAGCACAAGTGCACAGCCTGAAAAGACATTCATGTCTAACTCCAATCACTTGAGCAGTTTTGAAGCTGGAGTTCTTTGCCCATATAAGAACTTTGCCTTTAGAGAAGGCAACTTGATAACCCTTGTCTTCTAATGCTGAAATTGAAACAAGGTTCCTCTTTATGCCTGGCATGAACAGTACATCATTCAACTCCAAAGAAATCCCAGAATCCAAGTGAAGAGTGGAATTTCCAATCCCTTTTATAGAATATCTAGCATCATCTCCAATAACTACTTGATCACTGGAGTTGCCTTCCACTAAGTTTGAAAGGTGACCCCTGAAACCGGTGATGTGCCTAGAAGCACCACTATCAATCAGCCAAGTGTTAGAGTCAGTAGAAACATTGCGAGACAAGGCAAAATAAAACAAATAATCACTAGATTCCTTTTGTGGAGCGATTTCTTCAACATCTACAGTGGCAACTTGATTCTTAGGTCGTTGAGGACAAACCCTTGCAAAGTGACCATACTTATCACAACGAAAACATTGAATCTTGGACATGTCTGGTTTCCTTTTGAAGGCAGGAGCATCATCATTTCCATCTCCTCGATTCCTCTTGAAGAATCCTTTCTTAAAGCCTTTTCCTTTGTTTGATGAATGAGAGGCAAGAACTTGTAAATCTTCATTCTTTGAACTTTGACCAATTCCCCTTGCTATTAGTCTTGACTCCTCTTGAATGCAGTCAATCCTCAATCGATCAAACTTGGGAAGTTTAGATCTTGCACTGATTCCTTGAATGAACACCTCCCATGAAAGCGGAAGACCATTGAGAGAAAGCATAGTCAGGTCTTTATCATCAATCATGTGGCCAATAGTAGAGAGTTGATCTCTTATCTCTGAAATCTTCATGAAGTATGTAATGACAGATTCACCTTTCACCATTCTCACATGATGAAGTTGTTGCTTTAGTGCGAGAGCTCGACTAGTGTTGTTGATTTCATACATCTCTTCCAAGGTTGTGAACATCTCTCTTGTTGTATCTAACTTGAAGACAATCGGTACAACATGATCCTTGACGGAATCAACCAATACTTTCTTTGCCCTAGTGTCTTTCTTCCTCCACTGCAATTTCTCTTCTTCCTCCTCAGGTTCAGGAACTTTTGTTTTCACGAACTCAGCTAAATCATTCTCCTCCAAAGTGAGCATGATTCTGAACCTCCATGATGTGTAGTTTGAAATCCCTTCGAGTCTATCCTCGATTTTCAGACCGTTCAACATCTTGAATTTGAGAAATAAGAGATAGATTGAAAAAGAATAAGGTAAGTATTGCACACTAAATCTGATCACGATCTTTTTCACACCCGCTCTGATACAATGTTAGTGTTTCTTAGATCAGATTAGACAATAAAGAACTCAATAGAATTGCAACATATAAGACAATGACCACACAAAGATACCCTAGGAAAACCCTCCTCTTGAGGGAGAAAAACACAGCAAATAGTTCTCTTATATAAGGTAACACAATAACAAAAATCCAGTTACAACTCAGGCCCAGCAATGGCCAATGCTTGATAATATATTCGCCCTTCTTCTAAGTATGCAAGATACAAATGATTGTCTTCTTCTTGAAATCGGACTGCTACTCTTGAAGTGTGAATTCTGCTCTTAATAAACATATGCGAACTTGCTTGGATCGAATTACCTTACAATGATAAATTGACCTTGTATATATACATCATAAGGTGCCTCTTAACTTAGGTCGGCCTCTTTAGGAAAATACGATAAATGATAACAAATAAAATATCTTGAAGTCGGCTCAAGTTGAGAAAATGATAGGCGGGCTATAAGGGTCGGCCCTTAGCAAGTATATTGTATGATATAAATTAAATAGCCTAGAGGCTATACATTTAATTTATTCTTTTCTTCTTGGGAACTGCAGACCGAAGCTGCACAATAACATCAACAATTTATGCATCAGTAAATTATAATAAATTTATAATAACACATGGTAATTCAATGGTACAAATTATCTCATAAAATATTGAAAACTGAACGTAGATAAAGAATAAAATAATGGACAATAAATCCTATTCTATTTCCATTGGTCCTTGAAGTTTTGGTTCATATGACACATAACATCTACTTTTCTCATTATTCCAATCAATGCAAGTATATGTTTTTGCATCCAAATGTAATGTTAGGGGTTTTTGTCATAGTTCTTAATAATCAAGAAAGAAAGTACTTGGTAAGAACTAGTTTAACATATTTATGTTGATGTCATCTAATGATGGATATGCACTATGATCCAAAACAATAAATATTAGGAAATAATAAACCTAGGATGTGAATTTAGAATCTCATGGGATTGGACTCTATAACACCCTATTTGGTGAATTTTGAAAAAATAGTCTTACCATACATGATATGTTTATTTAAAATTGACACAATGATTTCTTACATATATCTATTTAATTACATCAAGGACCCATAACCGAAAGGTCCTTGGATTCACATTTTAAACATAGAGAAATGACTTGGTAATGTATTGTTGAGAATAACATATGTATTTATAGGATATAAACCCAGAACCGAGCTATTTCTACATCTTAACCCTTGAAAATATTGGATTGTTTAAATCCATTGTTTAAAATGAAATAATTCTTATCAATTTTATAATAGCATAATTATTTTAGGATGAGCCAGGATGGTGTGTTGAATTTTACAGGGGGAGAGACAACCCCCAAGAAAATTATAATTATATAGTTATACTATTTAGTTTTCAATAGGTGTCCAAGCCTAGGGATATATTTGTGGAATGATATAATATTTTCTCACCTTATGTACCCTTACTTAAAATTTATGATGATATATAATTTTTTTTAGTATGTGTGTAGATTATTTTGTAGGAATATTTTAAATATAATCAACTTACATAATGTCACTTTCATTGTTCACTAATAGTTAAAGACTTAAATGTAAATTATGAAATAGGATTAGTGGAATGAGATCTAGTATGAGGGGTATTTCTTGATATTCATTTATTTATAGTAGAATTTAACTTAAGATTAAAGGTATGTTGCATTTAATGATAAATTTTTTGAACTATTTTTCCTAGAATTGACTAACTTTAACTAGGGATGCATGTTGGATAGTTAATAAGTTGTTATGGAACTTATTAGTAATGATATTATCCTCTCCTTTTTTATTTAGACGAAAAATTCATTTATATTTCTATCATGTATACTAATCACAACGTGGTTGTTTCATTATAATTATTTCAAACAATTTATCTATTCATATAATGTTAGTGTGAATCATGTTAGTTTGTATGCTTAGCATAAAATGAATACTTTATGATTCATGAAGAAATAAATAATAGGTTATGTATCAATTGTGGTGGCCTTAAATTTCATACTTGATAATAAAAATGGTGAACACTTAAAATCTTTGACTAATATATACAATCATTGTCTCTTATAAGGATATTAGGATTTTTTTATTCCTAGTTGAATAGTTTCTCACATTTTTTGAATTAGTAAGGTGTTTTCAATCTAAAATCATAGATAATGTTCTTAGTCATATCATTCTAGTTGTGCAAGGTTATCACTTTAGCTAAGTTTAAATGCAATATAGGGTTCCCAACTTGATTTATAATAACAGTGAGGTGATCTTTATTAAAGTCATGTATAGTTCTTGAAAGCTTAAATTTTAATTATTTTATCTTATATCTTGATGATTCGTTATAGGATTTATTAATGAATCTACTAACTTGTAAAAGGAGATAATAATCAATGATTAACTCAATATTAAAGGATTGATTATATTTATTCTTTATGAGAACTAGAATTCATTGATGATTTGGATTAGATGCAAAAATGTTGGTAGTAACTTATCTTTTCAAATTCCTTCACTATCATTGAAATAAAAGATTCAAGTGAAGACCATTGATCATTGCAAGAAAGGAGTTGGTAAAGGTATAAAATATAGTTCATCTAGATTACTTCTTTTTTTAAAAATAATTATTTATCAAGTTATAGATATATTGATACAAGATATTACACTTCCCACTAACCAAGTTAATGGGTTATTTATGCTAGTTTAGTAATAGTTCCACCTCTAGATAAAAGATTAAGGAATCAACCTAAATCTCTTTTATAAAATTATTAGATTATTCTTACCATATAACAACTCTTTATAGCACAATGATGTTTTAGCTTATAATGAACTAATAGATTGCATGTATATAGTGTAAATTAGTATTAGTAGAATTTTGGGATTATCTATTCATGGGAGGTTACAACCTAGATGAAATATTTAGTCCATATCTTTTTGATAGCTTCTAGAAGGAATCTTAAGCCTTGAGGGGGAGAATTTAAGGAGGTCACTAGTACTAATCTTGAGACTTTGGTTTGGTTTCATTATTTTGTAGTGTGGTGTTTTGGACATGTTATATGAGGTGATTTTGGTACATGGATATTACTATTTTGATATACGGACATATGTAGTAGATCTACATGTTTAGAAATTTTTAGATGATGTGATTTGGTTATTTAATCACATGCCTTTGATTTTACATAATATTCATTTGGCTAATATGGTTTTTCCCCTAAAAATGTTTTTTTTCTGAAAAGTTAAGCAACATTTACAAGGTGTTGTACCCTTCAAAATGAGCCACAAGGGCCAAAAAGGGGAAAGAATAAAAAGAAAACATTAAAGTAAAAAGTAATAGAGATATCCCACTAACAACACATAAACCATAGAAAGGCGGCCAAAAGATAGAACACCAGCATAGGCCACAACTAACTGGCATTATCCCAATTTTTAAATACGAGGTTCATGACATCATCACCAAACCAGTCTTTGTTCTCCTGCCTATTATTTCCCTCGAACTCCTCCTTGATAACTTTGGACAATATGCTAGTGACGAAGTGGCCCAACTTCATTGTGAAGAAGATCAACTCATGAAACCTTTTGTTGAGCGTGTCCTTTTTCTTGTCCAAGGCATAGAGCTCCTCCTCAATCTCCATAGTCCTCAGGATCTCTCCATGATCTTCAACCAAGGGATGTGAAGAGTGATAGGCTGAGACATATTTTGGTAACTTCCTATCCTCTGGAGTAAACAAGGGCTCATCCACATTCTCATCCTCATCATCCTTAGTTTCCTCGTCATTGTACTCTTTGCTATCAGACCACTCCTACTCTGAATCCTCAATTATTTGTCTCTTTTTATTGTTATTTACAAGCCTCATGGATCTCCTAATGGTGTTCTCCCCACAAGTCATTACTGTGGGGCCCACAATAGTGTCTCCTTTGGAGTCTCTCCTTGTTATTTTATTTCCCTTCCCTTCCCTCACAATCAAATCCGATGTACCTTTCTCCTTCCCTTTTCTTGTAGTGTTGGCGCTGTGGGAAGATTTTACCTAGGTGGACTTAAATTATTAGAGATCGGTCGTCACACTAGAATGTGCCTTACCTAACACTCCCTTTAGTTTCTTCGTATCCAACTTAGCTTTGGGGTTTGTCACGGTGCCTAGATTGGACTTCCGGGGAGGGATTTTTGACTCAGCCGGGGAAATGTTCATAATAGACAGGGGTTCAATATCATGAATGTGCACAACTATGATAGCTTTGGGAGGACAGAGGACTAGGTGGAAGTGATAAAGTCTTAGAATGAGACCCTAGTGGAGTGGAAGAGGTGGGAGGTCACTGGGGTTAAGGCTGGCTAACTCTTTGCATTTCTCGACCAAATTTTCCAAGTCCATTAGAAGAAAGAAAGGAAAGCTAAGAAACATTTTGTGTCTTAAATGATTTAACAAGAGAAATTGATAGAAGAAGAAGGTTTTGAACCTACCTTCCAAGGTGACATATTTCATCAGCACAAGGTACACTTGGTCCCAAGGCTTTGGAAGAGCTTCTCTCTCAAAACTTGACTTGTTCCGCATAGGTTCCTCATCACCTCTGAAGAAAGCTTTCAAGCTTTCATTGTAGGGCTTGTTAGTGTGCTTGGGGTTATTTTTCCTGGTACACTATAATCAATTGGCTTGTGCGATAACTCTCTCACTAATTTCAAAATAAATACCGCCCATTGTGACCCTTCGATCCTTCCATAAGTTAGCAAAATGACCAGAAAAATTAGGCTCATGGCCAACCAATATTTCCATGAAAGGAGCAATGCCACCTTCCACACTGATGTGACAAACTAATAGATTATTCTGGAATTCATCATAGTGATCTGACTCAGTTCTCACATGATCGCCACCCATCTTTCCAACCTTCACAGGAAGCCAAAGATTTTGCAAAAGACACAAAATGTAAAATCCAATAGGAAAACTGATATTCATCACATAGTGGTCATTTAGGTAAGGAATGCAATGATGTATAATTATGTCAGCATGCAGGTCACATACGGGGAAAGGAAAATCACCACAGGGTGACTTGACAATGGAGTTAATGTGGATCCTGGGAAGATTGCGGCTAGCTAAATAGGAATTGGTGGGCATGTAGGGTTCCTTCACCTTGGCATAAACACATGAAAAACAAGGAAAATTGGTTGTATGGCTAAATATAGAAACATTCCTTTGAGGGTAATTTGAGACCCATGCTAAACTAGCAAGCACAAAGGCACTAGAAGGAAGCATTCTTTCATAATGAGGAGTAAAATCAATTTTAAAACTTTGAGGCTTATAGAGGCTATGATGAGTTAAAACAAGATATCACACGATCCACAAGAGAAGAGATCTCACGAAACTACCTCTCAAATTCATCAAAGTCACGTCCTTTCTTATTTCCTTCATAACACCACCTTTTTTATTCATATTACAAGGCTCAAAATTTAAACCCCACCACCTATCAACCACCTCAGTAATAAATCTCATCCACCACGCCAAAAGGACAAACAAGTGGGTCCTCCAGCCCATGCCCCACACCTGAATATCTCTAGGCACATGATGATCCATAAAGTTAGAGTCCCTCCACCTGTAAGCCATCTCAGCGTTAATGCTCATCCACCAAACCCAAAAGAAAATCAAGTGACCCCCCATTCAATACCTGACACCCATAGATTTAAAATCATTTTGATTATTGGTTACTTTGTTCTCTCAAGATGATATTTTGAATTTTTGGAAGTATCTTTTCCCTTCTCCTACAACATTTAGAGGAGCTCGAGCAAGTGCCAATATTAGCCAAGGCATCTGCCACTTGGTTTCCCTCTCTAAATATATGTCACTTTTTTATCTCTAACTTTGGATAAAATGAACCTAGTATCCAACAATATATCCTTAGCATTCCAACCAATCATTATGTCCTTATTCACAACATCCGTAATGGACTTAGAGTCTCCTTCAATGTGAAGATTAGAAATCCCTAAAGAGACAACAACTTGGATGCCCATGAGCAACGCACGAGCTTTTTCCACTATAGAAGACTGGAACCCAATACCTCCAAAAAATCCCTCAACCATAACCCCCCTGGATCTCTAATCACCCCACCAATAATTTCCCTACCTCAATTACCCTTAGCAGCCCCATAAAAATTTAGTTTAAACCAGCATCTATTTGGAGGCTCCCATTTGGTATTTTTCCTAGCTAAGAATTTTGAGTTGTCAAATGAGTTAGCCTCTAATCCCTGGTGCCAAACCTTGGCCATTCAAATTTCGTAATCAAGATGTCCCTTCTCCAAAAGTTTCCCATTAAAGAGAGAAATATTTTCCTCAATGAGTGTAACACCAATGTCAAAAACATCCTTAGGACTCCTCTCAATATTCATGAAGACCCAATTATTCCTCTCCTTCCACAGACACCAACCCCAGATAGGAGGGACCTGATTCCAAATTTCACCAGGCAGAGGATGGGAATAAGGACCATACCAACCCAAAATGAAGGATAAGAGATCCTTTCTCATAACCCAAGAGACACCAAGTTTCTTAAAGGCCAGCTCCCAAACTTCAGCAGGAAATGGGCAGCGTAAAAATAGGTTGCTGAGAGTTTCCTCTCCGCTCTTATAAAGTAAACATCTATTGGGAATAAAAAAACCAGGTTTCCTCAAATTTTCTTGACTAAGAATCCTGTTATGGCAGGTCATCCACCAGAAGAAATTTATTTTAGGGATCATGTGGTGGTTCCATATCTTCTTCCAAGGTTCCTCAGTAGTACTCTAGTTTTTCAGTAGTTTGCATGCTGACCTAACTGAAAGATCTCCCTATTTGTCAAAGGTCCAAAAAACCTCATCTTCTTTGTCATAGGAGAGAAACCTAGTGATAGAGAGAATCTCCTGAAGGGACTGAGCCAGATGAAAAAGGTCTTGAGATTGATGAAAATAGAGGGTTAGGTCCTTCCAAGCCCTAGCTCCAAGGGGTCTAGAAACATAATCCCTGATATGAATACCAAAAACCCTCTAAGTTGATCCAATAATAGTCCTAAAGTCAGAATAAGCTAGAGGGGTGTCAATTAGCCATGTATCCTCCTAGAATTTGATTCTATTCCCATTGACCATTTTCCATTTAATCCCTTTCCTTAAAAGGCCTTGTGTGTTGCAAATGCTCCTCTAGGCCAAGGAGCCCCAAGGGTGAGACTCCGAGACACAATTGATCAAAGGCCTATCCTGAAGATATTTGGAGTTCAGAATTTTGCACCAATCCTTAGTGTTACTTAACTGATCCCAACCAACCTTGGCCATTAGTGCCTTGTTAGATTTGACAATTGTCCTAACTCCTAGGCCACCACAATTTTTGGCTTGGTAGACCTTTTCCCATTTCACCAAAGCAAGTTTCTTCTTATCCTCAGTCCTAGACCAGAGGAATTTCCTTTGAATTTTTTCAAACTTATCTGCAATGTACTTAAGCATCTTAAAAATGGAAAGGAAGTAAGTGGGGATACCTTGAAGGGTTGTTGTGAGTAATTGGAGTTTTCCAGCATGGCTTAGGATGGATCCCTTCCACCCAGCTAATTTCCTTTGGTTTCTTTCCATAATCGAGTTCTAGAAGTCAGGGGTAACCTCCTTAACCGGGACAGGGAGCCCAAGGTAAACCGAGGGGAGAGATTCGCCGACACATCCCTGGACAACAGTTACTCTAGATTACGAATTAGGCATGATGTTAAATAAATAGATCATGATTTTATTCTAATTTATTCTTTGACCAAAACATGAGGCATAGTTGTTGAGGCAAGCTTTCCATTTCTTGGCTTCTACCATTAGAGGCTTTCTGTAATACCCCTCTATTTTGCTTCATGTTTGGATTGCTTTATGCTATGTTTGGTTGCAGTTACTTTGATACTGGATACATTTTGTTATGATGTTTTGATTACTACTATTGAGTGACAACTATTATTGTGTGATGTGTTGACCTAATTAGTATTTCTCATGCTTTAATAGATTAATGATGTTGTAAAGCTAACATGAGATGTTATTATGAGATTATTGGATTATGATGGAAGTGTCAGTTTCGATGAGTGTATTGGTGAAGAAGAAGGGTTCACATCACTCGCTTGCGAGCACCCTGTGAATCCATAATTCCTTCTTCACGGTGTGTATTATATGCTGGATATATTGTATGATGTTGTTTACTTGGTTGCAGGATTGTAGGTACATGACATCGACTCCACCTGGTTTCACAGGTTCGAGCATGTCGATCCAACGGTTAAGTTGAATGGGAGGTAGTAGCTAGGTAACATGTGTCAAGTTTATACACTAGCCTTAGTGTGTCGTCAATCATGTGTGTCGAGTCATTGTCTGTATTGCTTCAATGTTATTTAATTCTGAAAAATTCTTGATTTGGAAATAGATATTTAGAATAATTGAATTTAAATCATGTTGATGGTTATTTAATTTAAATAATGCAATGTGGATAAAATTTTATATTTAAATTAATTAATTATATTTAATTTATTTAATTATTTAAATTTAATCCGAGGGGGTTGAATTTAGTTATTAAATAATTAAATTAATTAATTAAACATGATGCAAGAAAATGAAAGGAAATAAAAGAATTAAAATTAATTTTGGAATTTAATTTCAACATGTGGGAATTAAATTATAAATTGTAATTAAATGTTTATTTGAGAAATGAGTTTCAACTTTGGAAATTAATTTATTATTTGAAATTGCATTGAAAGTGAGTTTCGAAAATTGAAATTGAAATTAATATCTAATTTGCTTGCAATGTGAATTAGGGTTGTAAAAATTGAAATTGAAATTGAAATATCTAATTTGCATGTAATGTGAATTAGGGTTGTATTAGGTATTTTTGATTTATAAGGAATGTAGGTTTTAATTTTAGGGAGAAATTTTTTAGAAAAAAATCATTTTTACAGCAGAGAAGAAATTTTGGAAAAATTTGCACAAAGAAGGGTTTGAAGAAAGTTTGGATTATTGAATTGATTGGAGGAAAGATTGTTTGCATTTGTTGGGTTTTTGGATTGGATTCATTGGAGGATTGAAAAAAATTCAGGAAATCTTTGGAGGAGCCTTGCATCAGAAATTAATCTTCTCCTGTAGCTTCTTGAACCAGGTTTTCCTCTTTGTGTTTTATTGTTCTTGGTTACTTTTAAAATAGTAGTGATTTAAGAATTGTTTGATAAATCTGTTGTTGGAAAAGAAATTTGTTATTAGAATCAAATCTAGTGGTTGAGCAGCACATTAGATCTGTTTTGGAAAATTTAAAACCTCTGTAGAAAATTAAATTCATTTTGAAAACCCTCTGTAGAAAATCAAATTTTATTTTGAAAACCCTTTGTAGAAATTAGGTAGAGAAACCTTAAAGATTTTGAAACTTCGGTTTTAATATAGATCCGTTTTGGTTTAATTGTTCTTTTATTGTTTAAGAATTCAGGAAAATGGATTAAAAGAATTAATTTCAAACCTCTGTGAAATTTGGGTTTTCTCGAAAGGTTTTACAAATTTTTCTGTAGGTGAATATATTTTCACAAATTTTTCCCTAAATTATTTAATGTCAAAATTCATTTATATATATATATGTTTATATATATATATATATATATTATATATATACATATATATATGTTTATATATATATATATAATACATATATACATCTTCTATTTTATAAATTTCTGAGTTAAAATTTCAATCGCCGCCATACGGCCGATGATTTTCTGTGTAAAGAAAAATGTGTGATTTTCGTTTTTGTTTTAAAACTAAGTCAAGCGAATTTTTTTCACTGTTTATTGTTATGTGGGTGGGGGCGCTATGCACACCCCACCGCAACTTCTTAATGGAGGGTGCGGTTGCCTCCAAAGGCAGTGCCCTCCACTGTATGGAGGGAGCGCTGCCTTTGAAGGTAGTGCAACACCCAATGGAGGCCACACATATGCAGTGAAGAGAGGGGTGGGGGTTTCGGCCATAGCCGACCCCTCCCCAAACATTTAAAATGTTTTTTTTTTAATTTTCTTTGCAAATACCTGTAACCTGCGGTCAATTCCGCCGCTTCCAATGAAATTTAGAATTAAATATTAATTAAGATCAGTATTTAATATATATTTAATATATATATATACATTTATATATATATATATATATATATGAGATAAAATATATATAATGTATATATGTATATTTGTATATATAGTTTATGGAATATTATTAATAGAAGTTTTATTTATTTTGAATATATCGAAAGGATATTTTGTTAATGATAGTAGATATTTTTTTATATATGAATATATATAGTTAAATATATTGATATATATATTTAATGTATATATTATATGAGTAGTTTCGAAATGATTAATTTGGTAAAATTGATTCTATAAATATTTAATTAATGTTGTTATGAATTACATGTACAATTAAATTTATAGATAAAGTTGTAGATTTAATGTGTCTTATTAAATAATTATTTACATGCAATATATACATTAGAATGTATATTTAATGATTTGAGTAATTGGATGCATGCAATAAAAGTTGGGATGGTAAACTATTGGATGAAATGGACATTGTGTGTAGATGGAAAACTAGAAGAAATATAGGATTTGGTTGGGAAATTCAAAAGATTTACTTATAGAGGATTTATGTTAGTTTTAAAAGAAAACATTGGATTTGATTTAAATTATTTGAACTAGTCTATCCTTTATTGTAAATTAAAGGCACTTATTTAGTTATTTCAATTATTTTTGAAAGGGCAATAGTTTATTTTATTGTGAGTGGAATGTGAAAGGAATATGGATTTAGTATATCTAAAAATAGTAATTTCCCTGTGATTGCCTTAAATGTTTTATTTTCTCTGTATTCGTAAAGGAAAGTGAGTCTAATTGTTTTAGATGTCCAATAATGAAAGAGGAAATATGGTTATATGATTAGTTCAGTTCATCTAGATATTGTGCTTTTGACTTTGTCAATGTTTTCTATTGAATGAACATGGATTTAGGAAATCCAAATATTAGATTTGATTAGTGACTCGAATGCTTTTGTAGCTATGTCATCATGTTGTATTTTGGGATTGGGATTTAGTGTTAGTCCTAAATTATAAGTCTTCCAGAAGAACTTAGAGGATAAGGGTTGTTGAATCTTTATGCCATCTAGTTGTTTTCCCTTGGGTAGTGCATGGCATCTTTTCAGTTTTACCCGGTTTCCATGAACGGGGATGTTTTGTACCCCCTGTGAAAGGAGTGGACAATGTGTTTGTTGCCTCCAAGATATTTGGAGCGAGTTCTATCATTGTTTCCTCATTGTGTTGTAGTGGATTTTGATGCCTAGTTGGTATGCACTTGTGTTTCCCTTGGAGGATTGTTTGGGTGTGTGTTGTCGAATAGAAGAGTGGCTTTTGTTAGGGGCCGGAGCCCAAAGAGGTAAATCAGGTAACCTTTAGAAGTGAGTTAATGAAGTGATAATTAAACTAATGTACTTAGATGATTAGGATACAGTTCACACTAATCAAGATAATTTAATCCTCACTCATAGACACAAGGGCTCGTTTAGACTTGGGATGAGTGAGAAGGCCTGGAATGTCATAGTCATTTATCTTGTCAGTACAAGAGGTATTTGATGCCGCATGAGTGAGTATGAGTGTCAGGATTCGGTTGAGGCCACCAGGATTACCGGAGCCTATGAAGGATGCCCAAATGAGATCTCATGACTACTATGCGATGACACTCTATCTAGGACAACTGTTGTTAATTGTTTTATGTGTATGGTTCGGTGAACATACTTGATTAATATTATGTCTGGAGGCAATGTGACCTACGTCAGTGATGTTGGAGTTGTACTTGATTTGTAATTGTATGGTGATTGAGTTGTACTTGTTAGTTCATTTGCTTGGTTATATCAGTATGACTCAGTATGAGTCTACCTTTGGTTAGTGGTTGTAGATCTTTGTCCATGTTACCTTGTTACTATCTCCTAGCATGGGGGGTGGGCCTTCGGGTACCACTTGGTTGGGTGGAACATGCACCAAAACCGTTGGGTCCCCATTGATCTTCAGTACTTGGTGGCGAGACATCCAGATGGGAAGCTCGTAGTTCTCATTGTAATTCCTTGCATTGTAATATTTCAATTTGTATAAGTTATTTTATCCCTCTTATGTTTATGAAGTGGAAATTCTATAATTGTAACCTTATGTACTATTGCCTCATTCTGGGAATGAGTGATGTAACTATTGGATTAAGATAATGATTATGAGATTGTATCTTCGTTGATTATCTTATTATGTTATGTGGTATTCTTATGATGTATGATGTTTACTTCATAAAGTTTATAATGCTATGTTTATATGTAATATGTATGTGTGGGTTTAAGTAATCCTAACCTTGTAGCCTTAGAGGTTGTTGTTAATTGGTAAGTGAATGTGTATGTTAAATGCACTTTATAAAAAAATAAAAAATTGGTTCGCTTATGACGTTAATTGCAACTTCCTTTAAGGTTACTTGGTGGGGCATTACACTTTCCCAAAGAGAAAAGTGTCATCCACAAATTGTTGCACAACAACTGATTCCAGGGAGGAAGCTAGTCTAATGCCCATAATCGAGCCTTCTGACAATAGACTAGTGAAGTTCCTACTGAGCACATAAACAATCATTATGAAAAGATAGGGAGATAGGGGATCACCTTGTTTGATCCCTCTTCTAGTAGAGAAGAACCCAAAGGCAGACCCATTAACAAGAATAGAGTACTTTACAGTAGTAACACACTCTATAACGATTTTGATAATCAAATTGTTGAACCCAAACTTAGCCAAAACCTTTGGGATGAAATCCCATAAAAATTTATCATAAGCTTTAGAGATGTTCTGTTTAAGGACCATCCCTGCATAGTTACATCTATCCATAGAATGGAGAAGTTCATGGGTGGTGAAAGTAGCATCAAGAATATGGCACCCAAGGACAAGCCCCTTTTGATTAGGACTAATGATTTTATCTAGAAGGGGCTTGATATGGTTCACTAAAATATTAGAAATGATCTTATAGAAGGTGTTATATAGGCTAATGGGTCGAAAATCAGTCATGGATTGAGGCTCACCAATCCTAGGAATAAGGGAAATGAAGGTGTGGTTCATTTGTTTAAGGATTTTACCAGATTTGAAGAAATCCCTAGCCGCAAGAACAAGGTCCCAACCCATAGTATCCAAAAATATCTGAAAGAAGGCAGGAGGAAAACTGTCAAGACCTGGGGCTTTGAAATCCTTCATGCTAAAGGTAGCCAACCAAACTTCTTCTATAGAAACAACACTGAGAATCCCCTTATTATATTCCTAGGAAATGATTGTAGGAAGATGGTTGAGCAACACATTGTCCAAAGCCAGATTTGGTGCCTCAACTAGGGCCGAATAAGCCTCTTGAAAGATAGTTAGTAGCACAAAGGCCAATTTGTGTAGGATTCAAAATCACCACCCGAGAAACATCAGTCAGCATAGATATTTTATTCCTTTTCCTATGCTTGATGGCTGAAACATGAAAGAAAGAGGTGTTCCTGTCACCTTCCTTCAACCACTGGACTCTTGATTTTTTCTTCAAAAATAATTCCTCATTTTTATGAACCTATTCCCATTCCATCCTAGTTCCCCTTTCCTGGTTGTGAGTCTGATGACTATCATCTCCTTCCTCCATTTTCTTTTGTAAGGTCCTCAAATCTTCTTCTAACAACCTTTTTTTTGAGACACTTCACAAAACACACTCTTGTTCCATTCTTTAACCATGTTTTTTATATGTTTGAGTTTGAAAAAAATCCTAAACATGGGGGAGTCATGGACAGGAATATTCCACCATTCAGAAATTTTAGTTTCGAAGTCAAGGTGAGAGTTCCACATTATCTCAAAGTTGAAGGGAATGTGACCCATAGCAGGCCGAATATTAATGGTCGAAAAAAGAGGGTTATGGTCAAAGACCGTCCTCGGTAGGGTTATTAGATCAACATCTACAACATTAGTCCAGTGTGGAGAGTAGAGGAAATGGTCTATCTAGACCTGAATCAGGTGTTCACTAGTGTGTCTATTAGACCAAGTAATTTTTTTGGTGAATATTTAAATTTTGTGAGTTTAGATAGCTTTAAATTATATGGTAGGTTTTATAATGTTATTAAATTCCATGATGTTTTAAATTATGATTTCCAAAATTATACTAATGTTTGTATAGAGATATTAAAGATGGAAGCCTAGGCCTTTCGAGTTTGGAGGAAAAACCCATATGTTTCAAAAATATGATTTATTTATTTAAGTGGGAAATGGAATTTATGTTAATATTATTCGATCTTTATTTATTTATTTATTTTTTCAAGTGGGAAAAGGAATTTATGTTCATATTGTCAATCTTATTTTGTTTATGTAAAGTTATTTTTTATATTGCATGTGATTTTTTAGTTGTTGGGAAGTTGAAAAGTTGAGGGGGAGTTTTTTTAAGTAACAGATTTAGGTGAATTTCTCTCTCTCTCTCTCTCTCTCTCTCTCTCTCTCTCCCTCTCTCTCTCTCTCTCTCTCTCTCTCTCTTTTCACATTTTCCATTTTTCTTGGGGGAGGTTTTGTTAGGATTATTTTGGGAGAAAGTTGGGGTGAACTAGTTACTGTGTTCTTTTGGTTGGAATAGAAAGTTTGGAAAGGGAGGAATCAAGACCTTCTTGGATTAGGGTTGATCCTAACATGGATAGTCGAGGTAGGGTTATATTTATGTTTTTAATTACATTGAAAAGATTGAATGAATTTTAAGTGTATGTTGTTGTGTTGTCATGTGGTGTATGTTTTCCATTCCTATTGTGTTTATGGGGTTTGAGGGTGTGAATAAGGATTAGATCTCACCTATGGGCTGATAGCCTCATTTATGTTGGGTTGATGAGGGCACGAAGCCTCTCTTGGGGATATGTAATAGAATGGAATTATGTGTGGCTTCAAAGGGTGGAAGATGGTTGTGGTTGTGTGATGAAATTGGAGGTTTGGTTAAGGAGGATGTGTGGGAAGGATTTGCTTGAAGGAAGTGTTTGTTTGGGAGTTTTGATGCTGTAGTTGGATATATAGTATAAAATTTATTCCCAAAGAGTGAAGGGGATCCCCTTTCTCC
This sequence comes from Sequoiadendron giganteum, assembly GCA_007115665.2. NCBI lineage: Eukaryota > Viridiplantae > Streptophyta > Pinopsida > Cupressales > Cupressaceae > Sequoiadendron > Sequoiadendron giganteum. The sequence goes on from CM021106.1 coordinate 552,249,318, forward strand.
CTCTTTGAAGAATCCAACACAAGTTATTTATGATATTTTTGATGTTTAATTTGTTAGATATATATTTTTTTGTTCATATGGGCTCGCCTCCTGCAGTTCTAGAGAACTTAGTTTTTTCATTATAGATTGAGATTTACTGGTAATCTAGGAAAATAATGAATGTAAGAGGATGTTTGTATATATATTTTTTTGTAAATGTTAATACTTCATGAATATAGTCAAATACTCAAAATGGAAAATTTGAAATGGCCTATGGTTGTGAATGAATAAAATCACTAGGATTAATTGATGTTTAAAAGATAATTAGTTTTAAATTTTTAAGATATCTTTTAATAATAATGATCTGCTCGTTAATATTAAATAAAAGAATTATTATTGACTTTGAAAAATAATTTTTTTATTATCTTATATTGTTGAGTCTATATAGTGTGATTTAAGTTCTATATAAATAAATGTACATGAATACAAACTCAAATAAATGTATCTCTATAGAGTTATATAAAAAAGGGTATATATATAATTTTAAAATTATTCAGAAAGAGTATATTGTATTTGATTTAAATTTCATTGATTGTCTAGGAATATTTCCAACTGTTTCATTTAGGTTTATCTTTTATTTAGATAAAAAATAAATGAATCTTGTTCAAAATATATGTTTGACTATGTTCATTACTATTCATCCCCATGAAATGATTCACCTGCTCAATATTGTCTCTTAAGAATTTTGGTTTTTTAGTTATTTATTCTAGGCTGGGCATTACATGAAATTAAACCAAATGATGAAATAAAGGAATGAACCATGAAATGATGCAATGTAGATACCTTGGATTTTTTCTTGTGAAAAAAAAATACAAACTAACATGAAGTGGCCATGAAGAATGTAGATCTTGGGTCCTTAAAAATGATGTGAATAATGCTTGGAATAGATCTTCAATGCTACACTCACAATATTAGCTCAAAAACATGAATGCATGCATTGAACCCTTGACATGATGATATTATCTTGAATTAATGCAATATACTCTCGAAATCTGCCTTGAAATTTCTTGTGAATGCTCTTGAAATGCTCTTTTGAACTCTAATTTTCTATAGTTCTTGAGTGCTTGAAAGTCTACAATGAAACTAGGTGAATTAACCCCTTATTTATACTAAATTAGGAGATTAAACCCAACATTCAAATAATTAAGGTCGAACCCAAATTTGGAAACAAACATTATTAAATTCCCACCAAGATGAAATTTAAAAGGGGGTCCTCATTCAAGAAGGACCCATTTGACACCTTAGGTGAATGGGTCCTAGCTGAGTTTACTAGGACCTAACCCTACTGGATGGAAAAAGTACTAAAAACCCATTCAACGTCAATTGAAAAATGGGGGTTCTATTAAGGGAGGATGACGTATTCGTCACCTTGGGCAAATGGGTCCTAGCACAATTTTCTAGGACCTAAATTTTCCTAATTTAAATGTTATATTGTTTAATTACTAGGTGTTAGGATAGATCTTTGGGAGGTGTCACAAATAAGGCTTAAATTTGAATTAAAAGGGCTAATTAACTCCAACCAACTGCAATTAGTTAAGACCACCCTATATAAATGTGAAGTGTGTTACAACAATTTATAACACCTAAATAAGGTACACATTAGGCACATTTTATTCGAAAATGGGCCAATAAGAGTTAACTAAGTAAATAAATCCTAGAAAAGTGTCAAAGTGTGTTACAACACTTCCAAACACCTTTGAGAATGATCAATTAAGGCATTTTTTAACCAAATAAATATCCTAGAATGGTCTATGAATGTGTAAAACACATTACAACACTACTCCAAGACACCATTAGTTCAGTTTTAATGTTAATTATCCAAACCAAGTAAGGGAAAAGGATAATTTTTTTGTTACTACATTTTGGCCCCACTTTAGTGAGAGGATAACCCCACATTGTCAAAGTCACACTAAAATAGATGTCCAAGACACTTAACTATGCATAAATACCAAAGATACATAACCATACCCTATCAAAGTACAAGAAAAATAAAAACAAATGAAAAAGAAAAATTGTTTCGACGGGATGGGAGATGGTCTTGTTTATATTCAGATCACTCAGGTAGTGGAACTTCAGTTTGTCCACTAGGGGAGTTTTCCTGTGAAAGTGGTTTAGTGAGAAATTCATGACAGTGTGTCAGCTTCCCACTGTATAATGAGAAATTCATGCCATTGTATCGACTTTCGATCATAGTAACCGTACCAAATTTATCCTCTTGATAAATTTAATAAATTACCATAATGCAATGATTTTGTAAATGTTTTTGTCAAGTAATTTTTTTTTTAAATGGGGATTTTCTTTGTTCATGTAAATTTATCCCTCTTAGGGAACATTATGCCTAATGTCTCCAAGAAAGGACAAGTCAAAAGTGTCAAATCATCGCCCATACGATGACTCATTTACAACATGCCATGCTAGTATATAGTACATTCATGGATGACATCAAATCCAATGAAACCACTAAGAAGAGGACACATCACAAAAAAAAAGTCACACCATGAAATTTTTAAAAAATATGTCATTGATGTATGCCCCCACTTTAAAGAGGTTGTTACACCATTATTGTGAGAAATTTACTTAAAGTAGTAAACATTTTTATCTGAATACATTAGAGCTTTCCTCAAAAAACCCTATTCCAAGTCATATGTTTCCAAAATAAACTGCATCATGGAATAGGAAGGAAGGTTTGCCACCACAAATACATAAGTGATCTATGGATTTGGGGTCTATCTTTTTTTTCTATAATTTTGTTATAAGAGCATTGAACTGTCATCATTCCCTAAATACATAGAACTTGAATAATAACACAAATAAAGTGAAAACAAAGAAAAACCTTTTGAGTCAAGATGGAATGTCTCAATGCATTGTGTCATCCCCAAAAGGAAAACACAAGAGATAGAGAAGATAAAGACAAATATCTTGGGTCATGGAAGAGACATAAATTTCTTGATGGCTTGCAACATCCCTAAAATGAAAACATAAGATAAAGACAAAATGTGTGGGTCAACATGGAAGAGACATAAATGTCTTGATACCTCGCATCATCCCCAAAAGGAAAAAACAAGAAAAATAAAAGGATGTTTACAACTTAGAGAAGAATGAAGGTACATATAGAAGAATGAACAAAGAAGATATAGGATACATGAAATGAAATGTCATGGGGGATCAAATTACACACATGCAATCACATAAAGAAAATTTAAAAATAATAAAGACTAGTAAGTCACAAGCGAGTCAATCTAAAGTAGGTCATCTGCCTTTAAATCTTGGATGGTAGGAATACAGTGTAGGAAACTTGAAAAAGGGACAAAATTGAGTGCCAAACTAGGACACACAAAATTCAACAATATTTTTAGGAGATTTTTCATTTAAGCTCATATAAAAAACAAATGTATTCAAATCGTCATCCACTTATTCATCAATATTTTCAATGCCAATATCATCATCTAAGTATATCACAACAAGAGGTCAAATAAAAATGTCCATGCAATGTTCTTGTTTATGTTGTTGTAAGGGTTTAGTCATCATGCATTGCTTTAGGTATATTTCAGAATTATATTCTCAATGTTATGGTTGTTTTCTTGAGTTTGCAATCTATGATCAATAGCATGATGTTTACGTCATCTCTAGCACTTAGATTTTGTTTCAATTTATTGTCAAAAAAAAAATGTTTAAGGGCAGGTTTGTCAATCATAGGTTCCTTCTCTTCCTTGGGAGGAATAGAAGAAAAAATAGGAGGTTCTTCAACCACTTTCTCTTTGAATTTATAAAAAAAATTGACTCTATGAGGAACAACAAGATTGTTTGTGCTATATTTGGTCTGTTGTGGGAAATTGAAGTAGGTTTGTGTTTAGGTTGTTCTTGTATGTGAAAAAGTGCATTTAATTCAATCATTGTTTTGTCAAGGATAGTGGGTTCAGTCATAGGTTGAGGCATATTGTGAAGGGATAGTTTTGCTATTTTCTTTTCCTTGAATTTTTGATAGGATTTGAAAAATAAATCCAAATGAGGTTTGATAGTTTCCATACACTTGAGCCAAAAGTAATCTAATGAAAATTTCCCTTTTATGGATGCAGGATTAAATAAAATATGGTGCACATTAAATATATCATTTTTAAATGGAAACTTTAGACATTTATGTACAACCTAAGAGACAACATTCATGGAGCGAAGTCATGGGTATCCTAGCATCATACAAAAAGGGTTTGATTCTGGAATGATGGAAAATGATACTTTTATTGTTTTTGGTCCAAGTTTTAAATGGAGATCAATCGAGCCTATTGTAGGGCAAGAAAATAAATTATGGGTCTTGATCCATGCTTTTAGGTTATCATATGTTACTTTGAATATAAATCATGCACATTTAAGAATTACCCTATGATCACATTGTCTCCACAGATATGATCAATCAATTTCCCATTAGTGGGCTTGTCATTGATTTAACTGACTATGTAAAGAGGATCATTAGGTGCACGTTTAAGTATGTCATTTTTTGACAAATCAATGTCAAGAGGTTTTCTAGTCAAGTTCTTACAAGTCTTAGCTTCAATAAATTCTATCACATCGTATCCATATTATCATCATTCGTATCAAAATTGATGACATCATTCTTTGATTCACTAGCTTTAATAAATGAAATATTGTGCTTATGCATGGGATTTGTAAAGATTTACAAATTTTGATTAGGAGGGGCTACAAAATTATTTTGTCGATCCTTCATGCCTCCAATTAGTAAATTAGTAGAATCAATAAGGTATTGCACAAAATGTGTAAGATGCTTACAATATTTTGTGCTAAGTCCATTTTGTTGATGGTAATGAAAATAAGTGTTGTTTCAAAAGCCTTTAGGGAATGGTATTGTGGGGTCATGTTATTTAACAGGAGGTAAGGTAAGCATTTTTTTTTTAATAACCTACAACAAGATATTAATATGAAGGGTATTAGGTAAAGGGGTGAATTCTCTCTCCATATCCTCGAATTAAGTTGTCATCTTGATAGCAATCACTTGATTATTATTTTGTTGACTTTTTTGAGGAGGATATAATTTTAAAAAGCCCTTAATTTGTTTCTTGCAAGGTTGATAGTTTTTTAGAGTTGTGGATTCAGACTTTTCAAGGTGACTAGGGGGATTTTTTACATCATGTTCACCCATCAAGTTTTCATGATCATGAAGGGTTGTACATAATTGTGTGAAGGATTGAAATCTTAGCATTTCAATTTATCTTTGAAGTTAATCTTGTAAGTTTGAAATGAAATTTCATTGGAGTTCGACATCAAGAATCTTAATTTTCACTTGTGAATAAAGTGTCTGGTATCTTCCTATGGAATTGGTGACTTTCTCATCCTCTTTTTTCTTACAAGCATGTCATTAAATCAACAAGGATCATCTTGGGATCCATGTGAATATGGAAGTGGTTGTAAAAGGAATCAATGAGTTTATGGAATGAACTAATTGATTTGTTGGAAAAAGAGGAGAACAAATCTAAAATAGTATCTTATAAGGATCTAGGGAATAACTTGGCCTAAAGTTTATCCTCAAAGACGAAATCACTACACAAGGCTATGAAAGAGGAAAAATGGCTTACAAGATCTTTGTTCCCAAGTCATATTTTTGAAATCGAGGGACATCTATACCTTGTGGTTTTTGTGGTTGTAATATGTCAAGGAAAAATGAGGTGGATTTCATGTATTACAAAGGTTGACCATTATTGTTCTATTGTAATGTTGCCACTTATTTTTGAAGGGTTGTCATCATTTGAGTTAATGAGAGGGTCATTATGGTTATAAGGTTGATGTGAATAAGGTGATGTAGTGTATGTATGCTAAGGGCTAGTAAATTGTAGGTTGGTAAAGGTGGATTGTTGAGGTGGTATCATGTTTGAAGCATTTCCTACGAGAATACCTTTGGAAGTGTACATAATTCTAGTGGGTATGAGTGTTTTGGTTTGTTGAAATTTCATTGTAGTTTGGAAGGTTGTTGTAGGTTGAAATGTTGTTGTATTTTGTGTATTGGTGTATGTAGGAATGCATATTGGTATCATGGAGGATGGGATTGGAATTCAAAATTGGCTTTTAGTAGACCCCAAATCTTGAGTGGAAGTGGTAGTGGTAGGCATGGTGTTGGTAACATTAAGGAAATTGGTTGTAGGAGGTGAATTTAGGGGAAATGAAGTATGCAAATTGTGATCCATGGAGGGTTGATTCTCAACACTATCAAAAAGAGAGTTAGGAAACCCAAGATCCATGATGAGTGAGATGTCACTAGATTACAGGAGCCTCGAACTACGTCTTATAATAGTATTGAAAATAGGACACCAAGCTGTAAAGCTCATGCAAGTTTTACAACCCTAGTGTGAAAACCCTAGGATAGCAAAGGGACAATGCAATAACCTAGAATAAAATGCAATTTTTAGATTTCAAGCAATACAACTTACTGAAAATGATTTATGTTTGAATGCAATTTTGAATTTTAACAATGCACTGAAATGAATCAATTTAAACTAAATACAATGAATTTGATGAAACCTCAAATCAGGAAACTAGAATAGTAAAGTAACATCACCAAATAGAAGCTAGAAATTGATATTTTAATATCCCAAAAAGATAGATTAGTTCCTAACATGGACTCATTCTCCGGTAAGGGTGAATGGGTATTGGTTAAATGTTTCTAAAATATTTTAGTGGATTTCAAGGTTATCTTTTATGAAATTCTTCAGATGCTAGAAGATGCAAATTTGACCTGATTAGGGACTCATTCATAGTAAGGCCGAATGGGTCCTTGTTAGGTATTTTTAAACTATTTTTCGTTATGTGGAAGCTTTGACTACTATGTTTCAGTTCCAACTCTGAGATAGTGACTTTCAAGTTTTAGATTTTTCAAAAATCCAATGTAAATGTGCAATAAAAATATGAAATATAAGGAATAAATTGAAATTCAATTTTGATTTGATTTTCAAATGCAATTGTATGAAATCTAAATGATATGCAAAGTGATTAATTTTATTTTGTATTTTTTAGATTGAGAGTTTAATGCAAAATAATACAAATCTAAAGCCTACATGAAATGCAAGATTTTAATCCAAAACAACTAACCCTAAATGATATCTTAATGAATGCAATATCTAATATAGGATGCAATAAGAGAATGAAAGAAATCAGAAAATTTCAATGCTCAATACGTCAAGCTCACCAAAAATTTTAATGGGGAAAAAGTAGGGTTTACCACTATGAATGAACAAGATGATAAACCACTGAATATTTTCCTTATTAAAACACTCAATTGCGATGGGAAAAATATGTAAATAACCATAAAAATTTCTACCTATCTACTATAGAAACTATGAGTGAAGTTTTTAGAGCATAAAAATCTATGTACCTTGTTAAAAACTTGTTTTTTTTAGCTACATAAGACTCATTCACCTTCAGTGGTGAATACATCCTTGCTAGGGTTTCTAAAACTAAGATCAAGGAACTATTCCTTGATTTCTACACTCCCAAAATCTCGATTATCAAGTTTTGGAAGTCTATCATTAATTTTGTAGCTTCAAATATGTAATTTTACACTTTGAATGACAACTTTGACAATTTTCCTCCCAACTTGCTCCACTTGATCTTTAACCTATACACTTACAATCACACATTCAAGGGAGGCAAAACTTGTTAATTTTTAGTGTTCATGGTGGTTTTCATAAATAAAACCCCTTGTAGGTAATCAAACCAAATGAGGAAATAAAGGAATGAAGCATGAAATGATGTAATGTAGATACCAAGGATGCTGTCTTATGAAACAAATCTGCAAACTAACATTAAGTAGGCATGAAGAATGTAGATCTTGGATCCTCAAAAATGAAGTGAACAATTGTATTAATATATTTTCAATGCTACACTCACAATCTTATCTCAACAACATGAATGCATGCATCAAACCCTTGACATGATGATATGATCTTGAATTGCTACAATAAACTCTTGAAATCTTCTTTCAAATACCTTTTGAATGCTCTTGAAATGTTCTTGTGAACTTTAATTTTCTACAGTGCTTGAGTTCTTGAAAGTCTAGGATGAAACTATGTGAATTAACCCCTTACTTATACTAATTTAGAAGATTAACACCAAAATTCAAACAATTAAGGCTGACACCAGATCTAGAAATAAACATTATTAAATTCGCACCAAGATGAAATTTAAAAAGGGGGTCCTCATTAAGGGAGGAATCATTCACCACCTTGGGTGAATGGGTCCTGGATTAGTTTACCAGGACCTTACCTCGGGGATGGAAAGAGCATGAAAAACCCATTCTAGATCAACTAAAAAATGGGGCTCCTAATAAGAGAGGACCCATTTAGCACCTTAGATGAATGGGTCCTAGCACCATTTTTTAGTACCTAAATTTTCCCAATTGAAATGTTATATTATTTAATTATTGGGTTTTGGGATAGACCTTTGGTAGGTGTCATAAATAAGGCTTAAATTTGAATTAAAAGGGCTAATTAAGTCAAATCAACCACAATTAATTAAGGCCACCCTAGGTAAATGTGAAATAGTGTTACAACACTTTAAAACAGCTAAATAAGGTACACATTAGGTAAATTTTATTCAAAAAGGGACCCATAAGGCTTAATCAAGTAAATAAATGCTAGAAAAGTGTGAAAATTTCTAACAACACTTCACAACACCTTTGAAAAGGATCAACTAAGGCATTCTTTAACCAATTAAATGTCCTAGAATGATGTGATTGTGTACAACACATTACAACACTACTCCAAGACACAATTATTTTAGTTTTACTATTAATTATGTAAACCAAGTAAGGGAAAAGGCTACTTTTTCCATTACTACAAAATGTATACTAATATAAAATTTGAAAAAATAGAGAAAGCATTAAGGAGTAGTAGATTTAACACATTTCCAACTTTTTGCAATACCTGGGATAATGGATATCTTGAGAAATCCATATGATGTATATGATGAAATCACTTGTTCCAAAAAAATATAACCAAAGTATTTAAGCAATAAGACATAGCTTGAGACAACTCTTTAGAACGAGAAAAAATTGAAGCCTAGAGCCATGATTATTAAAAAATCTAGTAAAAACCTAGCAAAAATTAAAGCCCAAAGCCATGATTATTGGAACTATAACTATTAATAATCAAGGGCACACCCTTTCTCAATGAAAACATAACAAGATTGAAACATAAAAATAGAATTGAAAGATAAGAAAAAGTGATGATGATCTAGTTTTGAAACCTTTGTTATCACCTTGCTTTTATATATCTATGAATGGCTTTTCCCTTATACCGGTAGAGAGCAAAGGACCTCATGACTTATTTTTCCTCAATGAATGGGTTTCACATGCATCCGGGCCTCTATCACTAATATCATATAAACACCTAAAATGTTTCTGAAAAGAATGATGTATGGTTTGAAACCGTCCATGTTAGGGACAACCTTTAGGGGAACTAGAGTATTAGAGAAATCTGAGGGGATGCTTCTCATGGTTGGATAAGCTTCTTGCAACTTGACTTGTTGTTGTGTGATAACTAGCTTCAAATTATTCAAGTCATTTTTTACTTCTCTAGTTTGTGGGCTTGGAAGGAAGCCTCATGTGTTTCACTAGGTGTATAAATCATTAGCCAAAATATTGATTTCTTATTTAATAAATTCCTTCACACATAGTTATTTATTAAAATCCAATGTCTGGCAGAAGTGCTGAGAGGAATAGGTTTGATAAGGACTTTAAGTTATGTTCAAAGCCATCAAACTTTTAGTCTTTTTCCATTCCTAAATCTTCAACATTCTTAATAATTTTACTTCTAGAAGCAATGAAGGAGTCATGGTGGCTTTATTAATTCTGAAGAGATGTATTTGTGTTAGGCTGATCATGAATAAGTTCTTTTCAAATTGACAAATTTGAATAATAAAAACAACTAAAAAGGTGAATAATTGCTTACAAACTTGTAGATTTCTTCCCAAGAGAGAAATTTCGAGAGCCTTATGTGTTTAGTTCTGTTTGAGGGCATTTACTTGCGGCTCTGACAAGAGGCCTTCTATATTCTTGGCTTTCTTTTCTTTTCTCAATTGAGAGAATTTATAATGACTACCATTGTTACTAATACTAGAGGTGATAAGAAAAGGTAGAATGCCATGCGATCATGAGCACCTACAAAACTGAAACTATAAAATTACTATTCACATGTTGGTTTCCATTGCATGAACAACCATTGTTACTAAAATATTGCAAGCTTAATTTTTATATAATGGTTGAGAATTATTTATGCATAACTTCTTTAATGTCTTTTGTCAGGTTAGTGTTTGTTTGAAGAGCACCTACAGAAAAATATACATATTGAAAATATTTAACAAAGAGTTCTTGGTTTCTTGTTTAATTATTTTTCATAAAGATTAAATAGGCTGTAAGACCCCTCCGTTTTACTCATTTGACTGAACAGTGTTCTGTTTGGTTAGGCCTTGTTTTTTGTTAAGTGCTTTACCTTAGAACTCAGTTGTTAGTTGATCACTATCTATAAGTGTTGAAAATGTTATATTTTGGTGTGATGGTGAAATTTTTTGATGTTATCATTATGTCATGCTTTGGATTAGCATAGTAGATAATTGAATTAATGATGATTATGCTTTTGATCATATTAATGATGTTAGATTCGTTAGTCAATGATACTGTATTGGTGAAGGGGACGGATCACATCACTCGCTCGCGAGCGCCCTACGATTTCGTGATTTTCTCTTCACAGTGTGTTTTAATTTTAACATATATATATATATATATATATATATATATATGCATGTGGATATACTCTATATGTGCAGGTTGATAGGTACATGACATTGACTCCACCTGGTTTCACAGGTGAGAGCATGTTCAATACCCAACGGTATTCGATTGGGAGACAGTAGCTAGGTTTCTGTGCCAGGTCATCACCCTAGTCCTTGTTTGTTGTCAGTTGTTTGTCAGGTTGTGTTGCTTTGGATTTTGTGTCCTCTCTTCGTTATTTAATTGCAAGTTAAATTGGGTGATTTAAATGGCTTAAAATATTTAAGTTGTGGTTCAACTTGTTCTGGAAATTATGTTGAAATGTAATTTATTTTATGATTAATTTAATTTAACTAATAAATAATTTAATCGTTGATTAAATCTATTTGATTAATTAATTAAATTTATAAGGTTGAAATAAGTTAAATTATGCATTTTGGAAATATAGATATTCTGGGATTAGAATTATGATTAAAAAATTTGAAAAAAGGTTTAAATTTCATTTTTGAAAATTAGAAAATGGTAAAATTGAAAAAATAGGGATAATTGAGATATTTTCAAAAGTTTGACTTTGGGGTTGGGGGATATTTTCATTTTTGCTATTATTTGGATTTTGGGGATTAAAAATTGAAAAATGGATAAGAAAGAAATGCCTGTTTTGTGGGTTTTGGCTTGGAGATGAGAAATTCAGTGGAGCTGAAGTTGGAAGCTGAGCCCTGTCTGGATCTTCTCACAAACTCAGGGAATCAGGTTTATGTTATTTAAAATTGTTTGTTGGATTTGAAAAGGTTCATGCTTTGTTTTGAAATTGGTGTTATAAAAGTTGTTGGAAGACATTTAAATCCTCTGGTTAGATGCAAAGAAAACCTATCTCAAATCTTAGATCCAAATTGTTTAATCCTTCCTTTGAAAATGAAAATTTTCTCAAAAAAAATTGGTGTTCTTCGCTGCAAATGGTGTTTTCTTCAATTTTATTTTTGTGCAATTTGATATATATATAAATCGGGAGATTGAATTATATATATATATATATATATTGTGTATATATTTTAGTTGGAAGGCAGAGCATACTGTTAAAATTTATTTATTTTTCTAAAAATTCCCTAAGTGAGGGCACGGATCTCCAAAAAAATCCGCAGGTCTTTAAACTGGTGTTTTTTTTTTTAAATAAAAATGATATAATATTTTTTTATTTTGTTGGGGGCTAGGGCTCTACCCACAGCCGCCCCCATGGGAGGTGCTATGGGGAGCCACACCAGCCTCCCCCACCACCATACACCTGCAGTCGGCGCTTGCGCAGTCGCCACCACCGCCGATGGTCGATTGTGCAAGGCACAACCGTGCCACCCGCAAGGATGGACAACTGTGCTTTGCACAGTCGCCGCCGCCAGGGTTAGCACTGCCGTCACCCGGTCAGGCGTCCACCTCTGCCTGCCACTTCCTCGCCTCCCTTGTGCCCTGCGCGTAAAATAAGCCACTGCCGCCGCCACTTGGGTGAAGCCCACAACCGGCCCTTGACTCCTCACCCCACATTATGCACGCGGCCCGAGGTCTGTGCGGCCCAACCCTTAGGGTTGGCACGCAACCTGAGGTGCATGGGTGGCTTTTGTCACAAAAGATAATAATAATATATATATTTTTATTATTTTCATAATATATTAATTTAATATTAAAATATGAATATATTTTGTATTATATTAATATATTATTAAATAATAATATATATATATATAGTGGTTTTGGTTATTTCTTTAACAAATATATTAAATGGGGAGATTGAATAAAAGAAGGAATGTTAAATTTAATTGGAGGAATTTTTTTAGTATTTTAATGCTATTTAATTATTTAATTATACATAGAATGAGTTGGGGATTTAAATATTGGATTGTCTTAAATTGGATTGGGAGTTAGATAATGGCATGGTTTAAATTTAATAGGGAGAATTTTTAAATCAGTATGCAATAGTTGAATCAGTGGGAATATTTTAAAGAAATAATATAATTTAAAAAGGCAAATTTTGGAGTTTTAAAAGAAATGTGTTTAAAAGCGAGATTGATTGATTTCATTTTAAGTGATTTATTTTTGCAATGGGCCAATAGTTATTGTTTTAAATGATAGGTTCTGAGTCGTGGAAATAAATGTTGATTTTATTATTATTTAAAAAGCAGTTAAAGGATTAATTATTTGATTTAAATTACTTACTTGGTCTGAAAGAGACGTTACTAAATCAACTTTATTAAGGCAATAAATTACTGCTTGTTTTGAAAGGAAATGGATTTAGTGAATCCAAAATTATTTTAATTTCTCGCAACTTGCCTTCATGATTATTTCCTTTGAGTTCATGTTTTGGGGAAATGGGTTAAGTGTTTTTAATCTGTAAGTCTTCCAAAAGACCCTAGAGGTTTGGGGGTTTTCATCTTGTGATGTCGATCGTTTGTTAAATCCCTTGGGTAGTGCATGAAGTGATGTTAATGTTGTACCCGATTTCCACGATCGGAAATGTTTTGTGCCTCCTGAGAAAGGAGTGAATTTTGTAATGTGTGCCTCCTTGTCAGGAGTTGTCAAGAGCTATTTTTTGTTATTATTGTTCCTCAAGTGTTGGAGATGGTTTTATATTTGTTGCTCCTGAGAAAGGAGTGGATTTTGTAATGTGTGCCTCCTTGTCGGGAGCGGTCTTGCTATTGATGTTTCCTCTAGTGTTTGGAGATGGGTTCATCTTTGTCGACTCCTGAGAAAGGAGTGGACGTGTTATCTTGTTTGTTTCACCTTGGTTTCAAAGATGTTTGGATGGTGTGTGTGTGTTGTCCAGTACAAGAGTGGCTTGTAACGGGGGCCGACACCCAAAATGGTGTCAAGGATAACTCTTTATAAGTTATTTAATCAAGTGATAACTAAAACAATACTTAGAAGTTTAGGACTAACTTCTCTCTAATCAAGATTTTAATGCCTCACTCATGGACCTAAGTGCTCGGTTAGGCTTGGGATGAGATGGGAAGGCTTGGAATGGCAAGGTCATCTATCTTATCTGTACAAAAGGTATTTGGCTCTGCATGAGTGAGTATGGGGGTTGGGATTCGGTAAAGGTCACCAGGATAACCTTTTTCTTGTGGGGGCCGGAGCCTATGAAGATTCCCAAGGATAACCCATGACGAGCTGTGTGATGACACTCTATCTGGGACAACAGTTGGTCTTTGTTTTAGTTGGTATTCGATTTTGTGGGTATGGTTTCCTTAACATACCTAGTGTGACCATAGTTGGTATTCGATTTTGTGGGTATGGTTTCCTTAACATATTTTGTGTGACCATAGTTGGTATTCGATTTTGTGGGTATAGTTTCCTTAACATACCTAGTGTGACCATAGTTGGTATTCGATTATTATGTGTATGGTTCTTTTAGCATACTTTTTCTGCTTTATTTCTGGAAGCAATGTGACCCTCTAGAGTTGTACTTGTGTGGTACTCGTGATGCTCTTGAGTTGTACTTTTGGTGTACTTATGTTGTACATATGTGGTACTTGGGTTGTATTTGTGAAGTGCTTGTGTTGTACTTGCATGGTATCTGAGTTGTGCTTTGCTCATGTGTAGATCTTATGGTGTATTTGTGAGGTTCATGATATTGGTTGTTACAGTTTGGTTCAGTTTATGTTAGCCTGTGTCTAGAGGTAGATGGTCTTGGCTAGGATTCCTGGTTACTATCTCCTAGCACGGGGGGTGGGCCTTTGGGTTCCACTTGGTTGGGTGGCATGCACCTAAATCTGTTGGGTTCCTTCTTCGTGTTCTTGTCGATGAGACTTCTAGTTGGAGAGCTTGTTGGTTTCAGTATTAGTTCATGCTTTATTTCATTTCAGTTGCTCTTGTCCTATTTTACTCCTCATCTGTTATCGAGGTGGAAGTTGTAACTGTAACCTTATTTTTTGATCTTGCCTCATTCGGGGAATGAGAGTTGTAATTGTAATATTTAATTATGGATAAATGAGTTTGAAAGTTATCTATTATGTTTGGATGTAATTTATCTTGTATGGAATGTATGCGTACTTATTATCTTGAGTAGATAAATGTCATGGTTTCATTTATGTTGTTGTTGTGGGTTGTTAAGATATTTCAGTGTCATAACCTTAGGGGATGTTTGCATTGGGAAGCGAACTTGTGTATTAATTGTACTTAAACAAAAAAAATAGCCTGTTTAAGTAGTTGTTTGCAACATCATTTAGGGTTGCGTGGCAGGGCGTTACAAGAAAAAAGCATAATAGAAAAAAATAGAAACAGAGAGAAAATGGAAGGGGTCAGTATAGTAGTAGGTTTTTGGGTTCCTCCAAGTAGGTACTACAACAAAACCTTCATTTTTCAAATCAAAACTATTGCATCACTCACATATTTATTTCGATCATTGAGTTGACTTAGCATATTCTTCGTATGACTTGTTTGTACATAGTGGTTTAAAGGAATTCAATATGTATTATTTACATCATTGGATTATTTCTACTTCACATCCAAAATTCTATGTATTAATAAGAATCATTCATGGAAGCTCTCAATTTGGAGGAGTAAAGAAAATATAATTCCACATCATCATTTTACAATTTTTACATGATTATAGACTGTTGTCTTTAGTTATTTCCTCAATTATAATGTTTTCTTAGTTAAGGAGTTTACACTCAGAGAACATAGCAACTATAATATAGCAATCTCCCTAAGGTATTTTTAAATCGATGGTCATTGATAGTGCAAAAAAACAAATTGATGAAATGGGAAGTAGAGTTTTGTGGTGATCTAGATCAAATCCACATGTCACAAGATCAATTCACATGCATAAAAATGACCTAGAACTATGAAATCAACCCAAAATAAATTTGAAAAAATATTGTGGTTCCAAGAAAAAGAACATATAAATTCTAAAATGACACACAATTTATTCATACATATTAATGTTAAAAATAAGTACCCTAATCGAAAAGAACTTTTAGTTGTTTAATTATGTAATCCTAATTATAAATTTTAATTAATCTAAATTGACTAATATTACAAAACCTAAAATAATATTAGATTTTTTTATTTTTATTTTTAAAAGACAAACAATCCTACAAACCATGAAAACACGACTACTAAAAATTATCACTTGTAATTTTAGGAGGTGCAAGGATGTATCTATACGAAATTAAGAAATTGGGCATTAACTGATCTTGCCATACTTGCATGTAGATTTAGTACATAAAGCAATGCAAATAAAAAAGGAAAGCTCCCATCAAATTGACAAAAAACATTGTAAATACAAATAGAATGTTCCCAGCCAATTGACAAATCAATATTCATCTAGTTTTACATTATAAGTGATACTTTAAAGGCCTTCACTTGATATCTTGAAAGATATTACCATTAAATAGCTGAAACTTGTTTTCCAATAACTCAACATTTGTTAGCAAATATAAGACTTATTTCAGACCTAAATCTCACAATATATATAACCTATCAATAACCAAAGATGGTGGACCAAAACTAAAAAAAACATAACACACCCATTACCACAAAATTATACATCATTGGATGCGTCCCTCTCATATGAAATGCTCCCTACAAAACATGCTGTGTTTATATGCAAGCCAGTATTAGATGTTGTAGATCTCACTAATTCCCACAATCTTCACTTCCAGGAAAACCTAAAGCTGAACTTGAAATTCTTGGTCCGAGTAAGGGCGCTCTACAGATGGGACAAGTATTACGCCTTCCCAGCCATGGCAGAAGACAGTCAGAATGAAATATGTGGGCTTGATGACAAGGCATCTGTCGTGCATCATCCCCCAATTGAAAAGCCTCGGTGCAGACCGAACAATGAGACTCTGCATTAACATACTTAGCTGAAATAATTATTTTATGTAGCGCCTCCACCGCTTCTCTATCCGCTGGCGACTTACCGACCATGGCCTCGCGAGCTTCTCCAATTATCCGGCCAATCAGTTCAGTTAAATCTTTAAAACTGTTATAAACTGCTTCAATGGGCTCGAGAAAAGAATCACCGTCTGGTAATCCACTAAATTCACTTGTTAAGCGATGGAATTCCTTTAGTAAAGGAATTATTGAGAGAGTATGAAGGTGCTGAAGGTCATCGAGTGGACGCTGTGAATTTCGTACTGTCGAAAATATCTTGTGAAGACGGTCGCTAATGTGATCCAGGCGCAGGAGAAGAGCGGCACCATCTGCGCATGCATCGTTAGTAGCCATTTTTTTAATTCTTGATTGGGTACCGGTAACTTTGATCGTGATGAAGACCCAAAATGCAAGGAAGATTGGCGCTTTAACTCGATTGAGATGTTAGTATAAAGATTGTAGCAGTATTAATGTCTTCCCCTTTTCCGTTCATTTATACAAATTTCTCGCCATCGAGGAAAACGGTGCAAGCCGACAATGAAATTGAAAAACCTATCATTACGGAGAATGACTGAAGGCGTCTCACATGAAGCTATTGTAGCTATAAAACGCAGACAGTTAACAAGAAACAGTAACAGCATATATACAATTCTTTTGACACAAACACACAGCAGCTTTATTATTTGTTTCTGATCGAGGTTTTGTGAAGGATGCATGATCAACGTTTCAGTTCCATCGCCAAACTGCATGATCAACGCTTAAGTTCCACCGCAAAAATCCAGTTCCACCGCCAAACTCCAGTTCCACCATTCTTTATTTAGTTTGTTTATGCATGATAAAAACTGCATGGGCAGTTACACTAGGCGTAGCTTTTTTCTATTTAGTTTGCATTGTTTGCAAGTTTGTTTGCCGGGTTCTTCGTTCAGTTCTTTGCATAGTTGTTTCTTCAGTTCGTTATAGATCTCAGCCTCACTTGCTGCATGTTAAACATCATGTAATAGTTTAAGTTTTATTCTTTCTTAGAAATGTTAGTTTTGGAGAGTCTTCTACTGTAATCACAGAATATGAAGACATTGATTTTGTAATACAGTTGAAGACACAGAGAATAATACAATACAAAATTTTATTCTCAACGCTATTGTTCGTTCAGAATACATTGTTCTTTGTTTTTTATTATATGAGCAGATTTATTAATTGATCACAGTATAATATAAGAGCTGTAGTTTTAAAATCTTCATTTTGAAATGCAGATTACAAACTCGTTCAAATTTCATGCATCACTTTCAAACAACTATTTTTAACTTGAAGGGAAGATATTATCAATTATGGCAGAGGAATGAATAATAATAAAGCAGAATACAGAAACACTGATAAACAGGGCATAAACAGAGCATGGGCAGAAATACATAATAACAGTCATTCATTCGTATGTTAAAAAATAGAGTAATACAGTATTTAGGTCTTGTTCAATCTTCTACAAGCTGGAAAAAACACTTGCAATAGATAGAGTAAACTACAAGTAACTTAACCTCATACGGAGTAATCTGGAGCATTTGGGAGTTAATGCGCATAGCTACTTCACCTACCAAAACTAACTAAGTTAAGGAGTCTAACTAGAATGCTGCATACAGTTGAATTATCTCTAACACCCCCTCCTAATCTCAACTATTACAATTATCAGCACGTTTAATCTCTAAGTGTTTTCTTTGAAATTAAAAAGCATTCTTTTCCAATAGTTTTGTAAAGATGTCTGAATTTCTCCATTTTGGATGAGCTCTTGAATGAAGTGAAAGTCTATATCAATATGCTTGTTTTTCTTGTTGAAGACATGATTTTTGGATAAGACAATTATTGAGTTGTTATCACAAAAAATAGGAGTTAGATCATTTTCAATATGTGCAAGATAATTCAATATCCTTCTTAGCCATACTGTTTGACAAGCTGCTCTAAATGCAGCCACATACTCTACCTCTGCTGAAGATATTGAAACTATGGGCTATTTCTTGGATGCCTATAAAATGAGATTTATTCCCATATGAAAAACATTATCTGATGTGTTTTTTCTATCGGCTATAGTGCCAGGATAATCACTGTCTGTGTAGCCTGAGAATCAAGCATCTTCAGATTGAGTGTACCATAATCCATAGTTGATTGTCCTTGCAACATATCTCAAAATTCTTTTTGCTACCTTCAAGTGTGAACCTTTTGGAGAGTCCATGAATCTGGATACAAAACTTGCATCAAACATTATGTCAGGTCTAGTTATAGTGAGGTACAAAAGACTGCCAACTAGCCTCTTGTACAAGGTAGAATCAACAACTGGTCCATCATCTTGTTTCCTCAACTTTGTTCTTTGAGCAATATGTGTGTCTGGTAGTTTGCAACTATCCATTTTGATTTTTTTTAACATTTCTAAAGCATACTTTTGTTGAGAAACAAAAATACCTTGAGAAGATTGGTTGATTTCAATCCCCAAAAATTATTTCATAATTCCAAGATCAATCATTTCAAACTCTTTTTTCATGGCAGCTTTGAACTCATCTAACATTGAATTTCCTATATAGAGCAAGTCATCAACACATCAACATAAAGATAAACAATGAGAATTTTACCTTCATGATTTGTTTTTGTGTAGAGAGTTGACTTATGACTGCTCCTGATGAATCTACTATTGATGAAGTAAGAGTCAATCTGAATGTACCAAGCTTTTGGGGCTTGTTTTAAGCCATACAATACTTTCTTTAACTTATATACTTTATGCTCTTGTCATTTGATTTCAAACCCTAGTGGTTGATCTACATATATCTCTTCTTCGAATATACTATTAAAAAAAGAAAATTTGACATCCATTTGTAAAACTTTCCATTTATTTTGAGCTACAATAGCCAAAATAGTTCTGACCATGTCCAACCTTGTCACTGGAGAAAAAATTTCTCCATAGTCTATGCCAAGTTGTTGAGAGAAACCCTTGGTAACCAGCCTTGCTTTGTATTTTTCTATCTTTCCTTTGTCATTTAGCTTTGTCTTATATACCCACTTTACACCAATGTTGGTTTTGTCACTTGGCAGATCAACAAGATCCCAAGTTTTTTTCTTTTCTATGGCTTCAATTTCTTGATTCATTGCATCAACCGAATGTTCCTCTTTTACTGCTTCTTCAATTTGGATTGGTTGATATGAAAGAAAGATAAAAAAATCTTGTTCAATTGTATTTTCCTACTGATATATTTCCCTTAAGTTTCTAGTTCTTTGATTGCCTATAGATGGAGATGAACCACTGCTGGGAGAATTACCATTTCCAAAGTGTTGTTGCTGACCTTGTACCTGCAGTCTTGGTGGCCTTGGTGGATGAACTTACTGATATGAAGGTTCAGCAAATAGCTGTAATGGATTTGAACCATTCAAAGTTTCATTTTCTTGATCACTCCATGATTTTTTCTCAAAGAACTTGACATCTCTACTCACCATGAATTTCTTGGTGATTGGATTGTAGAGTCTATAGGATTTTGATTGTTCACTATAGCCGACAAAGATGCATTTTTCACTCCTATTTTCAAGTATTTATCTTAGCTCCTTTGGAACGTGTGCAAATGCAATGCAACCAAATATTCTAAAATGAGCTAAATTCAACTTTGTACCAAACCAAGCCTCTTGTGCCATTTTCCCTTGAACACTAGCTATAGGAGATCTACTTAAAATATAGATTGTAGTAGAAACAACTTCATCCCAATAATCATTTGAAAAATTCTTTTCTCTGAGCATGTATCTAGCCATATTCATGATGGTTTGATTTTCCCTTTCAGTTACTCAATTTTATTGTGGAGTATATCTTGTTGTGGTTTTCATAATGATGCCTTGTTGTTTGCAAAAATCTGTGTAATCTTTTGAGTTGTATTCTCCTCCTTTGTCTGACTTGATCACTTTTATATATTTACCACTTTGTTTTTCTTCTTTAGCTTTGAATTGTTTGATCTATAAAAAATTATGAAACTTATTCTTGAGAAAATAAATCAATATTTTTCTACTAAAGTCATCAATAAAAGTCATAAAATAAAAGCTACCAAAAATGGATTGAGTTTGCATTGGTCCACAAAGATCTATTTGGACTAGCTCTAAGTTTTCTTTTTCTCTATTTGAGGATAATGGGAAGATGTCTCTCTTATGCTTTCCAAGAATACAATTTTCACATGTGTCAAGAGCTTTGAAAATAGGAAGACCTTTGATCGTAGATTGCTTTTGAAAAAGACTAAAAATCTTGAAGGGAAGATGACCAAACCTAGAATGCCATAATTGTGACTCATCCATGCTCAAGACATTGTTGGCAAATGATTGTGAAAAAATGGAACTCTTAATATTTAAGAGAATCATTCTATTCTTGGTCCTTTCAATCTTTTCTATAAGTCTTCTACCAAGAGGTTTGTCAAAAATACAAGCTATACCTTTAAATATTATATCAAAGGAATGTTCCATCAATTGACCTATGCTTATGAGATTATGTTTCAGGTTTGGAAGATAACAGACATCATGTATCTCTTTTCGCTGATTTTGTTTAGTAAGGAAAAGAACAATTCCTTTCCCTTCAGCTTTTACTTGAGAATCATCACCAAGAGTAATTTTACAATTTATAGAAGTATCAATACATGAAATAAAATCTTTGTTACCTAACATACGATTGTTGCAACCACTATCTAGCAACTAAAGGTCTGTAGTGTGATTGTCTTCAAAAATATGGCATGAAAGAAACATTGGTTCAGAAGATTATCCTTCATTGTTGGAGACATATGCTCTATCGTTGTTTTGATCTGATTTTTTCTTTCTACATTCAAATTAATAGTGTCCAAATTTCTTGTAGTAGAAACATTGGACTCTAGATTTATCTATCCATTTTCTACCTCTTATGCCTAATTATGAGAGTTTTTAAATTGCCTTGGTTGTTCTTGTGTTGACCTTTCTTCTCCATGTTGATTTGATCTGCCTTTGTGACTTCTCCCTTTGTTTCCTCTACCTCTACCTCTATTGAAAGAGGCTTGAGTCTTGAAAGCTTGTTCCAAAGACTCTTCTTCTAGATTTAGTCTTGTCTCATGTGAAAAAAGTGATCCAATTAGCTCTACTACTAAGAAAGTAGTGAGATCTTTGGACTCAAAAATAATTGTTACAACCATTTCAAATTTATTTGGTAAGCTTCTGAGGACTTTTTCAACAATTTTCTAATCTTCAATGGTTTCACCATTAATCTTGATCTGGTTTATAATTCCCATAACTCTAGTCATAAAATGATCAATGTTCTCTCAGTTAGACATTTTCAATGTTTCAAACTGTATCTGCAAGGTTTATAGTTTGACTATCTTGACTTTGTCAATACTCTCATATGCAGATTTGAGGATATCCTAAAACTCTTTTGATGTTGTTGCACTTGTGATTTTTGAGAAAATAGAATCATCAACAGAGTTTTGGATCCAACATTTTGCAATGTTCTCTTTCTTTCTCAAATCAACAGCTATGTTTCTCTGAGAATTATTCATAGCAGCTAAGTTTGTTGGAGTGGGATCTGTGTAGCCATTCTCAACTAGTTCCCAAGATTCCTGGGCTTGCAAAAAGGGCTTCCAAATAGGGGTAGCCATGATTAAAAAAAAAACATCCAATATAGAAAAATGATTACCCTTTCTCAAAGAGCCCTACAATATAGAAAAATAATATCCTCAATTGCCTCTTGCAATTTTGAAACAACAAGACTCTTGGAACTGCAGGTCCGCAATTTCTATGACAATAATGGAAGATTCCTTATGAGCAACTATGTGCTCTTCTGATACTTTTGAATCTCCCAGAGAGCAACTATTCTGGGTTTGAATCTATGTGTCTCCTTCACTCCACCAATGTGTCTGATTTCCTTGACTCTGATCTGGGTCTTTTCTTAGTTTTCTTCTAGGATTTTATTTCAATTGACTTCCTACACACAATTTCCTTCAACAACAATATCTCCTTTGGTTTCCTTGTCTTGATCTAGCTACTCTCCACTTAAGTATTAAGATTCTTATGCAACTTGGACTTGATAAGTTATTCTGATACCATGTTAATTATGGCTGAGGAATGAAGAATAATAAAGTATAATACAAAAAACTCTGATAAATAGGGCATAAAAAGAGCATGGACAAAACAAATTTACAACAACCATTCATTCATTCATATTTTCAAAAATTGAGAAAATATAGTATTTAGGTCTTGTTTAATCTTCTAGAAGCGGCTGGAAAAGAACTTTGAATCCATAGAGTAAACTACAAAAAACATAACCTCATATGAATCAATTTGGAGCATTTGGGGGTTAATGCACTTAACTACTTCACCTACCAAAACTAACTAAGTTAAGTAGTCTAACTAGAATTTTTCATATAGTTTAATTATCTCTAACATATATCTACTAATTCTTTCTTAATTTTTGTAATGAGAGGAATGGAGTATTCCTATTTTATTTTTTTAATATCTTAAAACAAAATTTTCAATTGGACCTTGTTCATTATATCTTCACTAATTGTTATAAGCTAAATAAAGCACAAATTCTTCGAAATTTCATGTTAGGGTGAGGTCCCATGAGGTGACCTCAAGATCTATTTTGAAGGAGCAAGAACTCTCATGAAGTAAAAAACAAATGTTACAGTACTACTTTTTAGCTCAAATATTAAGTAGGCGCAAAAAGGGTGGGGCTAGAAATAGTCCCACAACCCTCAGCTTTTTTTGCCACTTGTCAATCATATGAAGTTTTAAAATTTTCACCTATTAATTGTTATTATTTTACACTTATTAAAGTTCTTGAATTGAATATGGAAAATAATAAGTCCATGAGATGACCAGCTTATAGTAAATACAGGAGCTTAAACTATGATATAAAATTCATGGGACCACCCACTTTAAAATAATTCTAAAATGCCTTCGCAACCCATGAAATTTTTTTAGGAAGGCCCCCATCCCTAAGACCCCACCCTTAGGGTATTATAATTAAAGTGTAAGACTAAATTTAATTATTATTCATGTATTTAAATTGGAATGGATGTATGTCATATGGATATGTAATCATATCATGCACATATATTCCCTCCATCGAGTTGGTGATAAATTAATCTTGTTTACATTCACTTATATTATTTTTCCTTAAACTTCATATCAACCATATCTCTTCTATGAATTTTTATAGTGTTGAACATGAATTCAAGTTACCTACACAATAATTCATTCAAATTGTGGGAGATTAGAAATTGCATGGTTGATGATTTTTTTTTAAAACACCGTCATTTGAAGAAATTTATTCATACAAAGGTACCCTCATTTAATTTTTTTTTTCACAATCACCTTTGAATGAAAGGATACCTTTGTCCAAGGTTATTCAAACTTTTAATATTTTAGTTGTGAAGCAATATTTTTCTTAGTCTTTTGATTTTTGGCTTTATAATTTTTTGGGTTCGGGGTAATCCACACATGAAAGAGAAATTGGTTCTGAAAGGCACACATGTAACAACCCTCTATTTTTCTCTTATGTTAGATTAAGATGCTTTATTATTTTCTGTGATGTTGACCTTTATGAGATGACATTAGTTGATGATTATCTATGATGTTATGTTTTATTCATGATGATGTATATTAGTTAGATGTTTACGTTAGTCGGTGAAGAAGATGATTTAGCAGTACTCATTAGTGAGTGCCCTGCTATGTCGCGACTCTTCTTCACATTATGCTTTCATATTTTACATGTTTGAGTAATCGTGTAGTGTTATGCAGCTTTCAGGTACAAGCATCGACTCCACCTGCTTGTTAGGTCTGAGCATGCCATGACCCAATGGAATTATCGATGGAAGATAGACTTGTCCTCTGTCCTTAGACTTCATTTTGAAAAGAACGAGTATTTGTCGTTACCCTCTTGTTGTGTCACTTGTTCGTCGCGTGTTTAAGTTCGATTGTTTATATTTAAGTCCGCAATGTTTATATTATGTTAATTTGAATTGTTATAATGTTTTAATTGATAATTAGTGTTTAATTAATGGATTTAATGATGTAATTAAATTAAATAAGTTATTCTTGATTAATTATTTGATTAAATTAAAATATTAAAATATCTTGTTTCGAAAAGAGCAATGAATAGTAAATTGATTTCATTTTTCAAAGTTAAGTTTCACAAAAAAAACATGAGATATGAACTTAAGTTGAATGTCTTGTTAAACTATTGTGTTAATTGAGTTAATGCATGCATTGCATGCTGAAACAAAAGTGGAAGTTGGAATTTGAAGATATTTTATAAAATGATATAATCTAGAAAACACATGATGTTTTTGGTGGGATAGACAGATTTTGGATCTAGAAGAATAGGAAAGATAAAGATTGTTTTTTGAAAGTTGTTTTCTGGAATTTGGGGTTTTGAGAAATTGATCTTAGAAGCTGCAATTTTGTGATAAAGATGGTGTGCTGGTTGTGGAAAGAAGAAGTTTGATTCTGCGGGGTTTTTCTGTGTTCAACCTCCATTTTCAAGGAAACATTTTTAGGTTTTATCTTGTTTAAATTGCAAAGTATATTGTTGATGAACATGTAAAATTGTTGTGAAAATTTCATCTTCAAACCCTATATACACCATAGACAATTGAAATATGTTAGTATTTGAATAATTGCAATGATATCTCCATTTATTAGGAAATGAAAATAATATTATGAAATTGATGATGTTTACAAATATAATGAAGTAGAAAACATGGTGGAATTGCTTTGAAATGATGTTACATCTAGAATCTTTTGTTTGTCTGAGATTCTTTTCTTGATATTCAGACCCCTTGCTCATATTTCTTCTATTTATGCACCTGACAAACTTGAAACTCGTTATATATTTACCAATCCTCATGTTCACTATTTTGTTTGTTATACTGCGATATCTATATCTATCTATCATAGTTTTGTCTAAATTTTCCTATGAAGGAGTCGGCTGTATGGTTACTCTCTTTTCTATTCTTCTAAAAGGGTTTATCTTTTTTGTGTTTGTTGCATGCACCAAACTTGTATTGTTGACTGTAAACTTTGAAGGAGTTTTTGGTCACTGTTTTGTTAGACAGTAGTCACAGTTCCTTTTTTCATATCTCGGTTGACCCCTGAATATTTATATTCCTTGATGACTTCATTTTGTGTGTGATGGGTTCTATTTTTCCGCAACCATGGTTGTATGTGTATTGCATCTTCAGATGCTGCGGCCTAATAGAATACCTTAGACTTTCTTTGGCATTACTTACCCATTATCACTATCGACCCAACCACGCCTCGTTCATTCTATATCCATGATTACTGGTGTTTCATTTGGAAATTTAGTTTTACTGTTTCTGATTGCATGTATCATGCATGCTTAGATGTTTATGTTGCCCTTTTTTGCTCCTGAAAATATGTAATCTAAAGAGATCAAATCATAATTTGAACAGGCCTTGCTATAGTTTTATTTCATACAATATGTTACTAGTGGTCAATATGTTTGAAGTAGATTTCATTGAATTCGAGGACCATCTCCTATCTATGGTAGCCTTTGCTGCGATATAATTTGTTTCTCTCTGAATGCGTACGTGGTTCGTCTCTCAGCTTTTTCTTTTGGAACAAACTCATCTTATATTCATCTAGAAAAGATATCAATTGCATTAAAGGTCGTGTCCTATAAAAGTTGAAATGGTAGGCATCTTAGACCTTACCCTCCAAGCCAAAGAATCAAGTCTACAATTTTTTTGTTAAAAGTCCAATATAAGCTTTGCAGCCTTGTGATTATGCTGGACATACATGATCACATATTTTCCATAGTTGATCATGCTTCATTTACTGTATTGAGTATTTTAAATCCATTTACCATGGCTTGCGAGTTACAATTAATTTAGGTTTAAGGAGTCGATGGAGCTGCTTATTGCTAGAGACTCGATTGGTCAACCTTTGTTCCCTTTCTCATCAAAGAAGAATCTTCTGGTAAACAATAGAAACAAAGTTTCAAACCCACCCTTCTTAGTTGGTGTCGACTACACAGTGTTGCTTATGATCTTTATCGACAGTGGAAGGCATGTCACGTATTCTTTTTTAGGATAATCGTTTGCATGCACCATGCATGCATTAGTTTCTTATTTTGTTAAACTCTTACTGCTTTTGATGAGCGATATGCTGTGGTCATTAGTTCACTGTTAGAACAAACTTAACCACCTCTTAGGTTTGTAGTATTAAGTGTTAGTTTAGAGTTGTCTTTAAAATTTTATTATTAAATCTTTGACTTTTAGAATGAGTTGCCAAAGTCATAATTCTATTATTGGGAGTCTCTTTGTAATATTATTAAATCTTATTATTGATAACCTAAAATATAAGTGTAGTTAATATTGAAAATAAACAAATAGTTTTATTTAGTAATTTAGTTTATACTTGATTAATTTGCAATTAATGATATGGGCATTTGGATATTTATATATTTCATTTTAAATCTTTTTCTTAATTTGACGACATATAAATTGTATCACTTTGGTGATGATAGATTTGGAACGATGAATTATCTTTAACATTATAATGAATAGGTATGATTTAAATTATTGGATCTTTAAATGCTCAAGTTTACCAATTGTAGATGGGTGAGTTAAATAGACTTTGTTGGTATGTGGCGACTGATCATTGTATACTGTACACTCTTCATGTATCCTCGCCGGGGTCCTGTTTTTTCACGGAATTACCGAAAAAGGGAAAAATCACCGAAAAGGGGAAAACCCCAATTTTGTATAACCCTAATTCGGAAGCTTCTAAAAAGCTAGATATAAGGGGTTTGTAATAGAGTTATAATAGAACAAAAAAATGCAATTATTCATGATATTGTAATAGAGTTTTACACTTGTTAATGAAATCATTGGATGGCTATGGTTTGGTGGATGTAGCCCACATTGGGTGAACCACGTTAAATTCTCTATGTTATTTTTCTGTATGTTTTATTTCTGGTTTATTTGATAAAATCTGCATTTAGCTTTTAGATATCTTCCTTTGAAAACCTAACAAGTGGTATCAGAGCGGGTTGTTTTCTATTATCGTCTGTAGGAAAGTCTCATGGTTGACTGGGAGTCTCATGGTTAGGTGGGAGCAATGGCAGATGAGGGTAAGTTGAAGGTTGATAAGTTCAATGGGCAGAACTATCAGTTATGGAAGATGCAGATGGAGGACTATCTCTATCAGAAGGATTTATGGTGGCCATTGGAAGGGAAAACCAAGAAACCTATAGCAATGTTGGATGAGGACTAGGATATTTTGGATAGAAAGGCACTTGGCAGTATTCGCTTATGCCTGGCACAATCGATGGCGTTCAATATTACAACAGCAAAGACAACTCTAGAGTTGATGAAAACCCTAGCAAAGTTGTATGAAAATCCTTCCACTTCGAATAAGGTATTTCTTATGAAGCATTTATTTAATATGAAAATGGTAGAAGGGGGGTCAGTTACTGATCATTTAAATGAGTTCAATATAGTTACCAGTCAATTAACTTTTGTAAAAGTAAACTTTGATGATGAAGTTAGGGCTCTTTTGATTCTGTATTCTTTGCTTGAAAGCTAGAATAGCTTGGTAATGGTTGTTAGCAATTATGTTTCTGGTTTGAATACATTGAATTTTGATGATGTTGTTGGTGTTATTTTGAGCGAGGAAATTCGTAGGAAAAGCTCAGGTGCAACATCCACATCAAGCAGTGTTTTGAATGCAAAAAGCAGGGGCAGAACAAATGAGAAACGAAACAATTTTGGGAGTCATGGGAAGTCACAAGGAAAATCAAGGGACAGAAGGTCCCAATCTAGAGACAAGAGGGATTGTTGGTACTATGGTAAGCCAGGTCATGTAAAGAAAGATTGTTGGTCTTGGAAAAATAAAGGAGACAAACAGGAAGGAAATAAAGAGGCAAATGTGGTAAATAATAAATCTAATGAGAATGCTTTGATTCTTTCTCTTGACAATGCTGATGATTCTTGGGTGTTAGATTCAAGGGCTTCATTTCATGCTACGCCCCATAGAAATTATTTTCTTGATTATGTCCAAGGGGATCTTGGGCTAGTTTATTTGGGAGATAATGAACCCTGTCAAAATTGTTGGAAAGGGAAGAATCAAGATTAAGTTGCAGAATGGGAATCATTGGCTACAACATGAGGTAAGGCACATTCCAAAGCTAAAAAGAAATTTAATTTCTGCAGGGCAACTAGATGATGAAGGTTGTGTTGTTATATTTAGTGATAAAAATTGGAAGGTTACAAAAGGTGCCTTAGTAGTAGAAAAAGGTGTGAAAGTAGGCACCTTATATCTTTGTAGAGGTCATACTGTTCCTTTTATTTTAGCTATTGCAGATAAAAATCAATGTTCAGGAACAGTTGTTGCAGTTCAACAGGAAGAAAATCAGATAGTTGCTGCAAATTCTGAATCAACACTATGGCATAACAGACTTGGGCATATGAGTGCAAAAGGTATGAAAGTACTTAATTCAAAGAATGTTTTACCAGGTCTAAAATGTGTTAATATGGATTTTTGTGAAAGTTGTGTTTATGGATGTAGACATGCAAAAATAACAATCATGCATCATACAAATTAACATTCATTTCAGCTATTAATCAATTAAAGCAATTTATTGATTAATTTCCTAAGGTTCATTAAATAAATCAAATTATTTAATCCTTATGTTCTTCTCATTTGATTTAATAAATCAAACTAATTTAATCAAATGTCAAAATCCCTAAAATCTCCTAAGTTAATTAATCTAAATTAATTAACTTCTAATCATGATTATCATTCTCCAGCTTTTGACTCAACTAGAGTCAAATCCAAACTCCTAACTAACCCACCCACTTGCACCAATAAATCATTTATTTGATTTATAATTCCTCTAATTACATTCAAAATGGCATCAAAATGGAATATTCTTCCATTTTGAATCTTCCCCCCAAAAGGGACTTGTCCCTTCCAACAAGGTTTTAAATGCTATTTGCACAAGTCAACATAGCATTTATTGCACCTTTCATCCCCCCAAAACATGTCAAGTCATTCAAATTCAAATTTGAAATTGGCACATTTGCCAAAACTTGCACATTCCTCACCCTCTCACACCTTGACAAGTGGCATCTTGTCATTGGCCCATGAATGATCCCACATTCATCAATTTGGCCTCTCATCCCTCCAAGCTCAACTATAAGTTGAAGGCTTCTCTCCTTCAAACAACACAATATCCACATTTGAAAGTATTTGCACTATAGGCAACTTGAGTTCAAGCATCTCATTGTCTATTTCACCTAGCTTATCAAGGATTGGGAAAGGGCTCTTTCACATACTCAAAGAGCACCAATCCAATATGGGATAGTTTTATTTCATATCTTACATGTTTTGTTCATGTTTAGTTACATTTGAATTATGAAATAATATCTCATAAGGATGTGATTTCTGTTATTTTGTTTGTATCATGGTGCTAACACACTTGCAGATTTTCATGTCTTACAATTGGCGCTAGAAGGAGGGCTCATATATTATTTCTTTAAATAACTTATAATAGGGATGTGTAGTCACTATGCTACTGGTTTTGGGATACAAAATGAGTTGTTTATCTGATGCCTTCAGCTAGTGATGGGTGTGTAAAGGGCTAATGTCAAATGCTATGTTAATGGTTTTGTATTTTAGGCATATCCGACTACTGCTATCTCTGCAAATTTAGCTACTGGTGATGATTCAAATACATTTTATTTTAGACCCTATGTACTGGGACCTACTCATTTTCCAGATAATGCAATAACCATCATGTTTGTGCATGAATTTCATACTAGATGTATGCCCCATCCTCTATTTTTTTTAATGTTTTTATCCAGTTTGGTTATTCTCTGCAGGGCTGCAGGCAAGTGAAACATTTGGGTCTCCTAGAAGACATTACCCACATTCTCTGTTTTTTTAATGTTTTTATCTAGTTTGGTTATTCTCTGCAGGGCTGCAGGCAAGTGAAACGTTTGGGTCTCTTAGAAGACATTAACCACCTTCTTAACACATACAACCCAAAATTTGCAGGTGGGTGTGCACTATTTTACAATATTGAGTCATTGACAGGATAGATTTTGATACTGGAAATGTGCAGAGTTAATAGCAGGGCGCATATTAAGAGTATCCCATTTTTGTGTTAGAGAAGGATCTGACTAAAATGCTGATTGAATTCTCTTACATATTGGTGTGTCTGCTTTACCACTTTTGGTTGTAGAGGACCAATTTTTTGTCATTGGAAAGAATATCAACTTACACAACATGGGTTCCCCTTGTCTGCAAGATACATTTTCTGTACAAGAAAAGGTTCTGATTGCTTTTTCCTCTAGTATCCCGTGAATATCAAGGATGTTTGGTTTTTTTGTTTCAGAGGATTTTACTCTAAAGTCAATTGGACTCTCATGTATGTGTGTCTTACTGCGTTGCTGTATCAAGTAGATGACTGCTTTTGAGTCTTGGGAATAATAACAATTGACAGAACATTGGGTTTAATATTACCTCAAATCATAACTTGAATAGGCCGCACTTTAGCTTTTATTCTTTGTACTGTTTCTTACAGTCCTGGATTTCGGTTGTTCCACTATGAATGCGTGCATACTGCTGCGTAAAGGTTGTGGAACATAATTCTGTCATTTGCATTAGCTTGAAAGTCTCCAAAGCCTGTCAACAAATCCACTGTGTGCATATCCAGCAACCATTGCATTCCACATTCATGATCGGCAGAAATATTGGTCTTTATGGGCACAAATTTACAGTTTCCTTAGTGGTTTGCCGATGTCTTAATTAAATATTGGTGATAGCCTTCCCATGTTGGTGACTGAGACGTTACACCTAATACTAAAGGTATACCACTGGGAGTGAATACGTATGGGGATGCTAGTTCGAATTCAAGGTGAGGTAGGTGTGTAGAAATGGGGTGTCTTGTCTTCTAATATATCCATGATTACATTGAAATTCCTGATCTCAAACAAATCTAGATGATATTTGTGACAGTCGTTGCGTCCTTTCTAGAAAATCTTTTTGAATCTGGATCTATTACTATTAATGGCAGTAGTTTGAAAATGTCAACACAATTACACCTACTGGTCGCATAGTTTCCTACGCTCCCTACCATTTTGAGTTTTCATTTAAAGCCTTTGATTTGAAAGCAATCAATTAAAACGAGACCATTCAGTGATGTGTAATAACCTTCCCATAACCATGCAAGTCTCCTTTATTAATGTTTAAGTGATGCGCCAAGTTCTGCTCCAAATGCATAAATCAAATCAACAGATAATTTGTATTATTATACTAACATGACATTTCAGCTACTTGCACATTGAAGACAAAAAACATATTCATCCTCCTTAAGATTTTCAAAACTAGAACACATCTGGATAGTGTGTATTAAATGTTGTGATTTTCTCTATCTACTGATTTTGTTGCAGATGTGACAGAGAAAGACAAACATTGATTTCAATAACAAGGAGGGACTGGTTGATGTCATGTTTATGTATGGTTGTAACTTGTTTGATTGTGTTTTTCGATATACAGCTCCAGGTACAAATATAAGGTTTTTAAAGTACTTATGATCATCACCTTGTTTTAAATATGGTTGAATTTTTGATTACTTTTCGAATACATTTATTCTTTAAGTGATAAATTATGCCTCCATCACAAGTTGCAACTTTAATGGGTGAATGTGTTAGATAATTTGTAGTTGGATGTGGTGCAAATAGAGCCAGTGATTTGTTTTCCTTTGCAAAAGGAGAGCTAATTTGTTGTAGTTATATGATTAAAAAATAGTGTGGATTTCTTCTCGTTAGTTTTTTTCAAAGTCCTCAATTCTAATCTCAATTTTTATTGTTTTTATAGGTTGACATCAAGGAGGCCATCGAAATCAAAGCATCAAAGTTAAACAAAGGAAAACTAAACGAAGTTGAAGAATTTGAAGATAAAAACTTGAAAGAAAAGAAAAGCATTTTTAAATGCTTACATCACCCATTTTCTACCCTTGTTTTATGTTTTGAACCAACTCACATTTTGATTTGGGCTTAAAACTGAGCACTAACTTGATCTTTTCAAATTGGATTAAAATTGAACCTTAGAAACACTTACTAAATTTCAATTTGGGCTTAAAATTGAACAAGGCAATCACACGTTTCAATTGGTGCTTAAAACGAACATGTGCATTCAATGCTTTGTAATCTTCTTCACAAAGTAATATCATCAAAAAGATGTATGAGCTTCTCTCGCGCCTCACGGCGACCTTGAGAATCAAAAGTCTTTTTCTGATATTAAGTTGTCAAAAAGATTGCCTCCACACTTCAATTTGGGATCTAAAATTGAACAAAACATCCGAGTGTGAGCAGGATATATTGCAGAGCTTCTCCCCTTTGTTTTTCAATG
Organism: Sequoiadendron giganteum; assembly: GCA_007115665.2. Classification (NCBI taxonomy): domain Eukaryota; kingdom Viridiplantae; phylum Streptophyta; class Pinopsida; order Cupressales; family Cupressaceae; genus Sequoiadendron; species Sequoiadendron giganteum. The sequence continues at coordinate 552,282,394 of CM021106.1, forward strand.
AAGGTTGTGTGAACGACGGGATATGTTAGCTCGCTATTGTTTATCTTAGAGGGCCTGCCTTGTGGGAAAAAGTAATCACCCAAGGGAACGACCCAACCGAGAACACGCTAAAGCCAAGCGACTTCCACCCGGGATATAAGTGTGGATATTGGAACAAAGGCCAATATCACGAGGATTATTCTGACGAGATGGACAACAATGGACTCTCGCCGATGTTGGATAATCCCCCACGAACGGAATGCCCAAATTAGAACCCCTTGTTTAGAAATTGGCCAAAACCTTATCTATCTTGTTGGTACAAAAGGTCATGTCCTTTGAAGCCGCCCCACATAACATGCGGTCCTGTTGTGGAAATGGAAAGTAGGCCATGGGAGATTCATGGGTACTAATGCTTGGCTGACCCGAATAAGTGAGTGCCGTGGAGGGGAGCCAGTGTGGTCAAGCATTTAGCCATTCGCACAAGATATGCGCAGCTGGATTTATCCAAGTGGGAACCCAACAAGATATTTCCTCATCATCCTAGGGTTGTAAAAAGTGCTTGGAATCAAAAACACTTTGCTTGGATTCAAAACATTGAAAAACGAACATTCACATGAGCCTCAAATTTCAAACACCTTGGAAGAAACAAATATCCTTGACGAATTTGAGTACTCTTGCTTTCCCTAGGGATCATATCCTTAGAGGTTTCTAAGTGCTCGAATTCTATCGTCATTTGTTTCCAATAAGGATAAACATAAGGAACTTTTGCCCTATTTTTCTCAATTTCCACATAAAGGACCTTGTGGAATGAGAAAGAGAATGGGACATTAGACATATAGTTTGAAAACCTAAGCAAGCAAGTGTCTTGGATAAAAAGAACCTCATTTAACCAAGATAAAAGACAAATTTGATTACACATGTGTTTTCTAACATGATCGAAATCCCAAAATCCGAAGTTCAAAAAAGCTTAGTGTGAAAGCTAGTGAGGAGCGTCTTGAGATCCTGAATTGTTTGAAAGGTTTAATTTCCTCTCATAGGAAATATAGCGTGTCCTTCAACACCGAGGTCTTGTAAGCAGAAGTGTCATCTAGGTCAAGTCTAGGATAAAATCCCATCACTTTCATCCATCTTTTCAACCATCAAAATCAATCAAAAGTCACCTCACCAACAACTCTTAGAAACTTTGTAAACATCTTTTATGCTAAACTTCTAGGCGAAATCAAATCATCTTGTTTTGACTTAACACATGTAGTCAAACCATCATCCTATACACGAGTTCTCTCTTGGATAATACAATTTCCTAGGGTTTATGAGTTCATCTTGTTTGGATTAACACACCTAACCAAATTATCAAATCATCACCTAGTTTGACTTGACACACTTAGTCAAACTACCATCTTGTAGGAGTTCACTCTTGGATAAAACAACTTCCTAGAGCTTTACGATTACATTTATCACATTTTGTTTGACTTAACACACCTAGTCAAACCATCAATCCAATCACGAATCAATCAAATCAAAGTCCTAAAAGTTTTAGCATTTCTTTCAAAGTTTCTTTAAGAGTTCCATTCATCCATATCACTCATCTTCCGTTTATCTCATCCTCATCATCATTTTGATCCTTCAATTGTCCTAGTTCTTCGCTTCTTTGAACTTAAGGTTTAGATCGATCTAAAGGATTAAGAGGTTCATCTCTTACATTCTTAAAAATTGATCTTCATCTTATGGTTCAAACTCGATCTCAACACAAGAGGGACATGGAATATAAATTTGATCCATCCATCATGACCAATTCGATTCAACCAAACTATTCAAGCCTTGCAATACCATTTGATTATCATAGCTTGTACAATGCATACATGGGAGCATTATCTCATACAAACATCAATGGTACAACAAATATGAGCATACCCAATCCAAAGTTTGGAACACCTTTCCCAATGATAGATTTAAATCCAAGTCCAAATCTGCAAATCTATCAACCAAATGCTCAATGCATGAGTTTTTCAAACAACATTATCCCACAAAATCCCTACATACCAAGTGCAACTTTACCAAACATGACCATTTCAAATCCACACATGGTAAACTTTGGGGTCGACATGTTTGCAAATCCCCCTAATGTTGTTCAAAATCCTAGCAATATATTGGCAACTCCATGTGTTGATTCAAGTCAAGGTAACACCATGCAAAATCAAAGTTACCTAAATCAAGGCAATATGATTCCCAACCACAACAATATTCAATTTCAATCTATCATGCCAAATCAAAACATCATATGAAATCATCCCATTTTTCCATCGATATCGCAACAGCAGATGGCAACTATCCAAGCAATCCCAAAAATCAACAGCATTCCCATTCCACCACCACCACCGCTGCCGCCAAAATACAACATGACCAATTCATTCTCCATCATGTTGCAAGCCGCTCAAGAAGCTTCCCGCAAAAAGGCTCTCCAAGCCCAACAAGCTACATAGCTAGTTGCTCAGCAAGCACAAGCGGCTCAAGTAGCCCAACAAGCGCAAGCACAAGCAGAATTCTACGCACTATTGCAATCAATCCAAGAAGAAGTAGCACAACAAAGAACCCAACAAAAAGCTTTGCTGGCACAAAAACAACATGATGAACAACAAGCGTTGTTGGCTCAGCAACAAACACAGGCCTTACTCTCTCAACAAAGCATGCAACAGATTCCCACCACAATTGTTGAAAACAATGATCAAGACCTATCCATCAATGAACACATTGAAGATGTTCCCATCTCATTCAATGATCAAATCATCACACACCAAGAGGCACTTTTCAATCACGATCTAATGATACCCAACAATGATCAAATCCAAGAAACATTAACATCATTTGATCCTATGTTTGAGAACATTGACAATCCCTCTACCAAAATTGTTGAAAACAATGATCAAAATCAATCCATCAATGAGCACATTGAAGATATGTCTACCCCATCCATTGATCAAATCGTCGTTCATCAAGAGCCACTTTTTAGTGATCTATTTCAAGATGTGTTAAGATTATTTGATCCCATTGACATAAACCAAGATCCATCCACCAATGATCGTGTTGACAATGTCTCTACATCACCTAATGAGTCAGAGGACATATTTCAAGAACTTATTCCAAAGCATGATCAAAATCTTCCATCAAGGTCTAGCAATGGCCCTTCCAACAACATATTGACATCCTTTGACCTCATGGTTAAAGATATTGAAGGAATCCCTATCTCAACATTTGATCCAAATCCTCTCAAAGTTCAAGAGAATATTGAGCCACTTCCTAATGAAGATATCCAAGAAAGAAGTCCATTCTTTGAAATTGACCCATGCCAAGAACTTTATCCAAAGCATGTTGAAAGCAATTCCGAAATCACTCAAGATCAAGAATTTGTATCTCCAAGCTACTACAATGATATAATGGACACTCTCCTATCTATACAAGATGCCGCAAATGATGACCACATCCACATAGGACATACTCCTCCATCTACCCATGAGATGCTTTCTTTGGATGGACACGTGGATGATCTTCAAAAACAAGAGTCTCATACTCTTGAAATCATTACTGGGAAACAAGAGTCTCCTACTCTTAACATTGGTACACATGATCAAGATATAGAGAAATCCAGAGACATGTCAAACATGGGTCATGAAGAAGGCTCCTACAAAAGTTGTGAATCAGAAACATCTTATGAAGTGAGTCATGAGGAAGACTTTTGTGTAGACAGTGAATCATCAATACCTCTGGAAGAAGCACTACAAGATCAAGCCAAAGAGATCAATCAGGAATTTATCCCACATGTGGAGGATCCTATCACTTATAAAGTTGGATCACTCACCTTTCTTAGAGCAAGCTATCTCGTCAATAAAGAAGCTGACACTTTTGAAGATCCGCCACAGAGCAGAGAAGGATTAGCACCTTGTTTCCAAGGTAAATCATATCCTATGGCAAATAAAATGTTTCAACAAATGAATTATCAAGGCAGAGGATTGGGCCTACATGAACAGGGTATCCTAGAACCAGTGCAAATTTTTGGCAATCCTAAGCATCAAGGCCTTGGTTACTCGACAATCAAGGGATCTCAATATATCAGTAATACTATCACCATACTGGGGGCAACTTCATCTCGAGCAAACGTCAACATAGGGAGCACGAAGGATCCTTATGATGAAACCAATGCCAATACTACAACCCGCCATATCACGAATCTTCATCCACTCATCACCCCATCCACAAATTGGGACCAACATCAAAATAAAGATTCAAATCAAAGGGCGAAGCACGAAGGACAAATCAAATACAAATGGATACCAAAAAATACAACGAAAGACTATCCCTATCAAACTCCATTAGTCAAAGAAACTATAGGGAAAAATAAAAAAGGGAAAAGTATCCATCAAAGATGTCCAAAAAGCAGGCTTCTCAAACAATGTACAAAGTGTATCAAGAAGTTGGTCCTAATTCCACATACACTTCCGTATCCACTCATTATTGCTCATCTTCCCAAGTTTGGAGAGTCAAAGGTACCAAACCATCGACCAATCCATCTTTTATACCTAAACACACTCCATCCACGCCTCCACACATGATATCCAATTCTCACATTGACCATGTGTTGGCAACGACCCTTCATCATAAGGATTCAGAAGGCACCCTATCGCAATGTATGCACAAAGACAAAGTTAACTCTGGTATCAGCAAAGCAGATCAGGGATCTCAAAAGTTGCATTCAAGTGCACATATCTTGGCAAGACAACTTCTACAAGGAGGATATCGATGGCACGTTATGACAGAAGCATCAACATCAGCACCACTAGGTGGTTCAGCATCAGGTTAAAATCTCTCAAAAAATACAAAAAAAATCAGAAAAAGTCCTGAAAAAATGGTTACCCTAATGAAAACCTGGCAAACAGGCGTCTTGGTGACAACACAAAAAAATAAAAAAAAAAGGATTGAAAACAGTAAAGAAAAAAAATCGTCCTCCAGCGAAAACCATTTCGGTGGCGCTTTGGACAAGTACCATGATGAAAACCTGGCAAACAGGCGTCATGTGTAGAATCAAGCATCTATGTGCGCCAGTTCACAAGAAAGCATCTTATCACATCCATAATGAATCCAACATTCCATCCATATCATCCGTTCATCCATGAACCGCTTATCCAATCCAGTTTCCATCTACATCCATACTCCAAGTTATCTTGATCTTGGAAAATTTTGGTGCACGCTGTACACTTGTTTATGGTAAACATCTTGACACGGGTCATTTTCATTGATCCCATCCTATCCAACACTATCTGAGCCTTGAAGCATTATCCGAATGAGCGTTCCTCTATTCTAAGCACCCTTATCTTATCGCAAGATAATCCATATCCATTTGTATCCAAGAATTCACCCATGGTATTCCAAACATTGCTAGACACTGGGGGTAGATATTTACATCATGCTTTGAGAATAAATCTTGATCTATATCTTCCCACTTATGTGGTGATCCGAACATTGGAAAACATAAAATCAAATTGGTCAAAACATTTGTGAGAAAAAAATCCCAAATCACTAGCCCATGGCATATTTTGAAAAGAAGACATTCCTTATCATGCTTTATCTTTCATCGAATATCAATCCAAATAATTCATATCAGTCGCATCTAATGCGTACATCTGTGTCACATCAAATCATCAAAGCTATTTTGTTCCAAATCAAGCTTCATCAATCTTCATCAATCGAATCCAATCAATCATCATCTTGTTTGACTTAACACACTTAGTCAAACTATCATCTTGTGCATGAGTTTACTCTAGGATAACACAACTTCTTTGGGTTTACAAGTTCATTATCATCACTTTGTTTGGCTTAACATACTTAGCCAAATTATCAAATCCATAATCACCTTGTTTGGCTTAACACATCTAGCCAAATTATCCTTTTTGTACGAGTTTACTCTGGGATAACACAACTTCCTAGAACTTATGAGTGCATTATCACTTTTTCAAACTATCAATCCATCAATCCGATTGATCAACATTAAAGCTTGGTTTTCAACAAAATCCCAAAACAAAGCACTGATATCATATCATGTCCATATCCGAATCGTCAAAATCATGCGAAAAAACCAAAAACATTCAAATAATCAAAAAATCAAAAAACATTCAAAAAACTCATCAAAAAAATTCAAAAACATTCATAAATCTTGAAAATACCAAAAACATTTGTAAACATCTCAAAAATTCCAAAAAAACAGCCTCAAAACATTTGAAAAAACCAAAATGGTGCATCCATTTCATCTCGCTTTCACTCGTGATTGTCATCACTCATAATAAATCATCGTCGCTTTCACCCTTTGGTGAGTTAGTCAGAAGCAAGTTTAGCAGGTTCTAAAGTGAACGCCTTATCGTCAGAGTCTCAAGTCTAAGTCAGTAAGTCAACAAGTTGGTCAACTCAGAGTATCAATAGCTTATCACGCAATAAGTCTCACCAAAACCCTGATCACTACATGTCCTAGGATGAAGCTTTCCTGCGATGGACATAAGCATCAGGTACCCCACAGTAGTTTAGCCTTGGCTAGCGGTACGAAGAACATCACCTTGTTTGTTTACTTTATTTTGGTCTTTTAGACTTATCTTATTTTGCGCTCATTCCAAGGACCTCTCGATGATGCCTAAACAAAACAGGTTTAGAGAGAAAGGAATGGGACAATGATCATTATCTTTTTATCTACTGTGCTTGTTGGATGTTTTTGTAAAATAACTTGGCGAATACTTGCTTTGTTGGGTCTGTCCTAGCAGGGTTTCCGTATGTCGAGTGTGAACAAGAGCACTCCTATCTGATTGTCGAGTAAGAGTCCATCACACTAGGCGCAACGCCATCCTGGTTCTTAATACCTTGATGCATCGCCCCTATGTGTGTTATCAAACATAAAGAAAGTTACGCTCTTTATCTCCCATTCCTAGATAAGCAATACATCATCATCTTTCATCATCATCTCTAATAAAGTTGGCTTGTTGAAATTCTGCATCTTCTTGGATTCAAGGGTTCATCCCTCTCATTCTTCTATCTTCTGTCACGCTAACAATGCATCCATCTTGCATCCATATTCTCATTTCGCATAATCATGTCATACCATCATATCAGGACAACATCATCCATCTCATCCATCTCACATGTATTGCATAATCATTTAAAGTTGTTTACGATAATATAAATTTTTTATCCTAAGCATCTTCCAAACATCTCATTTTCATCATCATTATCATATAGTCTAACCATCCATACATCCATTTTGAACCTCTTTGTCGCGAGATCCACCTCAAATTGTATCTTTTCTCTTGATCTCTCGAGGGGGCAGTGTACTAGCGTATTTCTTTTCGCTGGGGCATGCGAAAAATCAGAAATTTTTTAATTTCGATATCGGCAACATCATTCTTTGAACCAATGCAACAAGTGCATTGCTTCAAAGAGGGGCAAAATGTAGACATGCAAAAATAACAATCATGCATCATACAAATTAACATTCATTTCAGCTATTAATCAATTAAAGCAATTTATTGATTAATTTCCTAAGGTTCATTAAATAAATCAAATTATTTAATCCTTATGTTCTTCTCATTTGATTTAATAAATCAAACTGATTTAATCAAATGTAGAAATCCCTAAAATCTCCTAAGTTAATTAATCTCATTGTCTATTTCACCTAGCTTATCAAGGATTGGGAAAGGGCTCTTTCACATACTCAAAGAACACCAATCCAATATGGGATAGTTTTATTTCATATCTTACATGTTTTGTTCATGTTTAGTTACATTTGAATTATGAAATAATATCTCATAAGGATGTGATTTCTGTTATTTTGTTTGTATCATGGTGCTAACACAATGGAAAACAAAAGAGAGTTAGTTTTCTCAAGGATGGGAAACAAAAGAAAGATGAGAAATTGGAGCTTGTGCATACGGATGTATGGGGAGCAGCTCAAGTATCTTCTCTCGGTGGCTCTCATTATTATGTCACATTCATTGATGATGCAACTAAGAAGGTATGGATTTATTTCATTAGGTAGAAATCTGATGTATTTGAAACTTTTAAAAAATGGAGAAGCTTGGTTGAGAATGAGACAAGTAAAAAGATGAAATGTCTCAGATCTGATAATGGTGGTGAGTATTACAGCAAAGAGTTTGAAGATTATTGTTCCTCTAATGGTATTCGTAGGTAGAAAATGATTCCAAGGACTCCACAGGAAAATGGAGTGGATGAGCATATGAACAGAACAATAATGGAGTGTGCACGAACTATGAGATTGCATGCTAGGTTGCCTTTAAATATGTGGGAAAAGCCTGTAAATACTGCTATTTATTTAATTAATAGAGGTCCCTCTAATCCTTTGGGTTGTGGTATTCTAGAGGAAGCATGGAAAGGTAAGAAGTTAAGTTATTCTTTTTTGAAAACCTTCGGTTGTGAAGCATTTGCACATATAGATTTTGAAAATAGAACCAAGCTTGATGCAAAATCAAAGAAATGTATATTTGTTGGATATGGCATTGATGAATTCAGTTATAGGCTTTGGGATTTTGAAAATAAGAAAATTGTGAGAAGCAGGGATGTCATATTCAATGAGAAAATGTTGTACAAAGATCTATTGCAACAGCATGAGAAAAACGAATAGGATTATGCAGTGCTGGATGATATTACAAACAACAATGTTCCAGTGGTTCCTCATACTTTGCAACAACAACAACAAGAAATACCACAAACTCCAGTGAATGTTAGGTGATCTTCAAGGTTAAGTAGACCTCCAGAAAGATTTTCTCCCTCTTTGTACTCTATTTTATTAACTGATGCTGGTGAACCAGAATGTTATCATGAAGCTATGTAGGTGGATACCAAGGTTCAGTGGGAGCATGGAATGGAAGAAGAAATGGACTCCTTGCTGAAAAATTAGACTTGGGAATTATGCAAGTTGCCTACAGGTAAAAAGGCTTTAGCAAACAAATGGGTTTATAAGATGAAAGAGGAGGATGGAGGTAAGAAAAGATTTAAATCCAGATTAGTTGTAAAGGGATTTGCACAGAAACAAGGTATTGATTTTGATGAAATATTTTCTCCAGTTGTTAAAATGACCTCTATTCGTACTGTGTTAAGTATTGTGGCTGTTGAAGATTTACATTTAGAACAGCTTGATGTTAAAACTGCCTTTCTCCATGGTGATTTGGAAGAGGAAATTTATATGGAACAACCACAAGGATTTGAGGTCAAAGGTAAGGAGAAACTGGTGTGCAGATTGAAGAAAAGCTTATATGGCTTAAAGCAAGCACCTCGACAATGGTATCTTAAATTTGATAGTTTTATGGCTGAGCAAGGTTACAATAGGTGTAATTCAGACCATTGTGTTTATTTTAAGATGCTAGGTGAAGATAGCTACATTATTTTATGTTTATATGTTGATGATATGCTTGTAGCGGGGTCTAACATGGATCACATAAAGGAGTTAAAACAATAGTTAGCAAATTCATTTGCTATGAAGGATTTGGGGGCAGCAAAACAAATCCTTGGTATGAAGATTACAAGAGATAGGAAAAATAGGAAATTGTTTTTATCTCAGGTTGATTATGTTAAAAAGGTGTTGCAGAGATTTCATATGGAGAATGCAAAAGCTGTCAGCACACCTTTGCCCAGTCATGTAAAATTGACTAAGGATATGTGTCCAAAGACACAAGAGGAGGAAGAAAAAATGTCCAAAGTACCATATGCTTCAGCTGTAGGTAGTTTAATGTATGCCATGGTATGCACGAGACCAGATATTGCACATGCTGTAGGAGTTGTTAGCCGGTATATGAGTAATCCAGGAATTGAGCATTGGAATGCAGTGAAATGGATTCTCAGGTATTTGAGAGGTACACCAGATAAACATTTATGTTTTGAGGGATCTAATACAGATTTAAAAGGCTATGTTGACTCAGATCTGGCAGGGGATATTGATACCAGGCGGAGTACCACAGGTTATGTATTTACCGTTGGTGGGACAGCAGTAAGTTGGATATCTCGATTGCAAAAGGTGGTTGCTTTATCCACCACAGAGGCAGAGTATGTGGCTGAGAGGCAGCAAAAGAGATGATATGGATGCAACTTTTCATGGAAGAGTTGGGAAAACAACAGGCTGAAAATTACTTGTTTACAGACAGCCAGAGTGCTATACATCTTGCAAAGAATTCTCTTTGCACTCTAAAACCAAACACATACAGTTGAGGTATCATTTCATTCGGTCAGTGATGGAGGATGGACAGGTAAAGCTGGCAAAGATACATACAGATGTAAATCCAGCGGATATGTTTACTAAGGCGGTGATAAGGGAGAAGCTAAGCTCCTCTTCAGCTTCGGTTGGCCTTCAAGGTTGAATTAAAGTATAAGAAAGCAGCAGGATCCAAGGTGCTTATTTCCAGTGGGAGCTGTAAGTGTAGCGGTGTCGTCCAGGTTCAGTCTCCAAGTGGGAGATTGTTTAGGTGTGGAGCCTGATCAGTCTCCAAGTGGGAGATTGTTGGTATGTGGCGACTGATCATTCTATACTGTACACTCTTCATGTATCCTCGCCTGCTTTTTCGCGAAATTACTGAAAAAGGGAAAAATCACAAAAAAGGGAAAAATCCCCGATTTTGTATAACCCTAATTTATAAAGGGTTTAGGATAGAGTTACAGTATTATAAGAAACAAGCGATTATTCGCGATATTGTAATAGGGTTTTACACTGGTTAATGAAATCATTGGATGGCTGCGGTTTGGTGGATGTAGCCCACATTGGGTGAACCACGTTAAATTCTCTGTGTTATTTTTCTGTGTGTTTTACTTCTGGTTTATTTGATAAAATCTGCATTTAGCTTTTAGATATCTGCCATTGAAAACCTAACACAGAACTCCCACTTACCCTCTTCAGTACCTAGGAGAAGAAAACATATAGGTTTTATATTGCTTGTAAGAATTAATAGAGTGAGGAGTAAGAGCCCATAATTTAGAACCTTATTTACTTCACCTGAAGGCCAAATTTTCTAAATAAGGATACCAGTTTACTCGATCCATAGTAATATTTTCTCCATGGCTCATGTACACCCTGTTACTCCTAGAAATTTTGTAACCTAGGATAGTGGTAGTCTGCTAAAACCACTTGTTCCCACAGATGTTTGGCTTGTCATACTCGCTAATGCCCTCAAGGCTATTATGAAATTCTCTAGGTGGGACTTCAAAAACCCTTATGAACACCTCCAAGACATAACAAAGGTATGTACGGTGCATAATATAGTAGAGGAAAATATTGGTTTGAGACTGTTTGGGGCCTCCTTAAAATGGAAGGCTCAAGATTGAAATCAATCTTTGAATTTTGTTTCTATCAACTCATGGGATCAACTCAGAGAAAGGTTTTTCGAACACTATTTAGAGAAAGGAGATCATTCTTCGATGTTACATAAATTAATCACCATTAAAAGTGTTTTGTAAGAAGCTATGAGTGACTTCAACACCAGGTTTCACAAAACTTGGTATAGAATCCCTATGACTGTCTGGCCTCAAGCTAGGATGGGATTTACATTCTACTTGAAGGATTTCAATTCGAATATTGCGGTGATGATAACCTCTATGGGAGGAAATATCTTACCTGACACATACAAGTTGGTTGTATGCAGAAAGAGTAGTTTAATTGATGCAGGGAAACTTCCACCATAACCTCTAATTCTTGAATTTGCAAACATTTTGGGTGGTCCTCGAGAGGAAGCTACTCTGAGCACTTCTTCTATGCAAGTAATGGTTTCGAGTCCACCACAATCCATTTTTGTGTTCCCCACCACGTAACCAAGAATGCCAGGTTCTTCCTCTATCGTAGTGGAAATTAATGATATGAAAATCCTCATGTGATTCTTTTCTAATGAGTTATTTCTCATCAAGTGGTATCAAGCGACCCTTGTGAAGTAAGCACCTCATACTTATCAGGGAGGAAGGCCATCCTATCATCAAAACACATACAAAGGACCCTCGAGTCAGGGAGGTCAACAAGCAACATCCACAAACTAAAAAGTTTTGGTCACCATGTTGTTGTAGATGGTCAAAGACAACTAGAGTAAATAGTTAATCCTAGGCTAGAACAAGTTGGTAGAGGATGAGAACACACGGTGCTTCCCATTCAATGATAGTCCTACGCCTCGACATTATCCAAGCGGAAATAGTCAAAAAAAAATAGCAAAACAAAGAAAGAAAGGCATGCTTCTTAATACAAAGGGTAATGAGTCTTTCAAAATTGAAAATTTATGCTTTAGGGCATAGATTCAACGAATTTCCTTGGAGAAAGAGCTAGATATTGCACCTGATCAAGCACTATTTTCGTGGATGGAGGAAGAGGATGTAGTACTCGTAAATGAGCCTTTGATGACCAACAGTATTTAGCTGTAGTTAGACTACAACACAAGATCCAAGAGAAGGCTCACTTGAGAATATGTGCAAAAAAATTCACCCCATCCTCAACCACGCCAACTGCCACTGCAAGAAAAATAGACCTCGCTGCCAACTAGCCGACCAACTTAGTAGTAGAAAATCTCACTGCTGTCAGCAAAGGAGTTGGATAAGATGTCAAACCCATTCATGATGGATCATTTTCCTCCAAAGACAAGGGAGATACTGCCATTTAAGCCCAATATTTTGCTAGTCATAGGACTCAATGTGGTAGAGCAATTGACTACCAATGTATCCCTGTGGGATGTTATATCCAAATCTTGAACAAAAGACAATGATTTGGGAAGCATAGAAAAATGAGGAACAAAGATGGTAGATGGATACAACTCTTTCATGCGACCAAAGTAAAGATAAAGAACCCACATTGGACCCACATTGGACTTGCAAGCTCTGAAAGCTATAGCTTATAAAAATGACATGGGCAATGCAAAAGAGAAGGAGCTAAGCAAGATAAATCCCACGCCTTTGTTTTTAACATTGATTGTGGGAAACAAAATTTTATATAATAATATGATTTATTAAAGAGCTAGTACAATGATCATGCCAAAGAAAGTGGGTGATGCCGTGATGCTTAATTATAAGCCCATTGAGAAGGGAATCATGCAATGCAATGGAAAGAAGGTTCGAAATGTTGGTCAGGTAAAATATCTTTCTTTCACCCTCTTTTCATGCCCAACCTAGATATTCTCAAAAGAAGTAGTCATGATAGATATTTCCCTGGTCTTCAAGATGTGTCTTTCAAGAGATTTCACCATAAATCTTATAAGATACTTGGCACTTGATTGGTCCCATCTGATATTGAGAACCAAGCACGGGGCGAAGATGGATATTGTTTGAATCTTTGTATCTTGAACATATAGTAGACAATGCAGTCTTATGTTTTGAAGTAGTGCATACCTCCTCAAAATAGGAGGGATATTGCATAGAAAGCCTAGAGAATGGAGAAGACACAAGTTATCGAACTCCTAAAGAGGAGGTCATCCTTAACCAGTTTATTGACTCCAATCTATTTAGCAATTTTCATTCCATGGGACTGGGCATGCACGTGATATTCGATTATGATTTGATCTACCCAAAAATAATGAAGAATTAGAATGAATATTATGATCTAACAGATAACCATCTATGGACCTTATACCTTGATGGTGCCAAATACAAGGATGGTTCTAGAGCAAGAGTCTGATTATTTTCCCCAACAGTATCAGAGACCCTCAAGGCCTATCATTTTCGATTCTCATTTTCTAATAATGATGCAAAATATAAAGTCTTTATCCGCAGTTTGTTTCTTGTCGAGTGAATGAGTGTAAAGAGGTTGTAGTCATTTAGAGATTTTGAGTTGATTGTGCATCAGGTTCATGGGTAAGAGGTTGCTAAAATTATAAGAATGAAGTCATATAGACATTAGATATGGGATTTGATTGAGTTATTTGAAGATTTTAATGTGAAAGTCATTCTCTGATCCCAAAATAGTGTAGTTGATCAGATGACATTAATTGGGTCATAGTTTGAACCAGTTCTTGATTCGACAACAAAGAAGAATGCAATACAGATCATCATCTGACCATCAATCCCCGCAAATGATCAAAACTAGAAAGTGTTTGAAGATGAAACTCAAATCACCACCTTCATACAAAATTCAGAAGGAGTTTTTGACTATACACAACCAGGAGCCAAACCTCTCGAAGAGAAAGTTATCTAGTTAAAATGGAATAAGCTCCCTCAAGGTTTAATTTCCCCTAAAAATCTCTTCGATTGTGAAGCTGTAAGGAATGAAAATAAAAGGTTCACCATGGATGAAAAGGATTATGAAGAGCTTGATGTTGGAAACGGTAGAAAGCTAAAATTCAGAAGGAATGTTCCATGGTAAGACAAGGAAAGGCTAAGGAATCTGTGTTCTAGATATGATGGAGTTATAGCTTGGACCTATGATGATCATAGAGGATACAATCGTGGCATAGTTTAACATACCATTGAATTAGTGGAAGGATTAAAGCCCACCCAAAAAAATTAAAAGTCAATCAATCTAAAGGTAGAGGTGTTGATGGTGCAAGAGCTCACCAAATTGATTGAGTCCCAAATCATATACTCAATTAAGCACTACATCTAGGTGTCTAATTAGGTACCAATTCAGAAGAAGAATGCTGACATTAGGATTTGTGTTGATTTCTGAGATATTAATAAAACTTCATTGAAGGACCACTACCCTTTGTCATGAAATGACCAGTTCTTACAGACTGTGGCCATATAAGAAATATTTTCATTGATTGATGGATTCTAAGGGTACAACCAATTTTATGTGAAAGAAGGTGACCGACATAAAATGATGTTTACCACCAAGTGGGGAACATTCACATATGCAAAACTTCCCTTCAGACTTTCAAATGTTGGTGAAACTTTTTAGTGAGCAATGTATATTACTTTCAGAGGATTGATCAATTTGATCATTCTAATTTATCTGGATGACCTAACGGTCTTTTCAAAGATAGAGTATGATCACTTTGATCATCTAGAACATGTTTTCTAGAAGTGTCAATAGTTTGAGATTTCTTTAAATCCCCAAAAATATGGTTTTTGGAGTACCCCAAGGTAAGTTACTTGGTTTTGTAGTATCCAAAGAGAGAATTGCAATAGACCCTAAAAGGGTGAGATCTATAATGGAGTTAACCTTACTAGTGAATTAGAAAGGATTGCAATATTTACAAGGGAAGATTAACTTTTTCAGTCAGTTCATTTGAAAAAAATTGGGCATCACAAGACCTATCACACCGACTCTCAAGAAGAACTTAATGTTCAAATGGACTCCTAAGGGTAAAGTATCTTTTGAGCAGATAAAGATAGCTATCTCGGCTACTTCGGTGTTGGCTAACTCAGACTCTGCTAAAGATCTATCCACTTCGCCTAGAGGTTAAAGTTTCCAAATAAGAATACCAATTTACCCTGTCTATATGAACCTTCTCTCTATGGCCCACATAACCCCTCCTACCCCCAGAAACTTTGTAACCTGGGATATTGGTAGTCCCTTGTTGCCACCCACTCCTCTTGATGTATTTCCCCCATACTTGCTAATGTTGTCAAATCCATTCCAAAATTCTTTGGGGAGGACTTTAAAACCCCTTTTGAGAACCTTCAAAATGTGGCAGAAGTATGCAGTGTGCATAATATTTCATAGGAGAACATTTTGATGAGATTTTTGGCCGCCTCTTTCAAAGAAAAGGCTCAAGACTAGTATAGATCTTTGATTTCTGACTCCATAAGCTCGTGGGATGATCTCAGAGAAAACATCTTTAAATTTTTGTCAGAGAAGGGAGATCATTCCTCGCTAATGCACCAACTGATCAACATCACGAGATCCCCACAAGAAGATATTAGTGACTTCAACACCAGATTTAAAAAAACCTAGCAGAGGATCCCAACAACTACACTACCTCAAGCTTCCATGGCATTCATGTTCTACTTAAAATCTATGAATTTGGATATCGCAGTCCTTATAAATTCCATGGGAGGGGATACCTTACCTGATGCCTACGAGGTGGCAGTACACATGAAGAATAGTTTGATTGATGTAGGAAAGCTTCTGCCATGACCTCTGATGACTTTTTTGTAGAAATATTAGGTGTGACACTTCAAGAGAAGTTCGCTTTAAACACTTCCGCAACCTAGATGATGGGCTCAATTCTGCCTCAGTCTATGTACATATACCCTATTGTTCAGTTGATCACATCAGGATCTTCGTCAATGGTGGAAGACTTAAATGATATGAAGAGCCTGATGTGATCTTTTGCTAATGAGTTAGTTCTCTTTAAGCGACAGTAAGCGGTCCCTCCAAAGAAAGCCACCCAAACATACAAGGGAGGAAGGCCCTTTTATTAGGAGAGCATGTACCAAGCACCTTTAGGTTGGGGAGGTCAACAAGAAACTCCCTCCAACTAGATAGTCTTTGTCACCATGTCGTTACAAACAGTTAAAAATAGCCATAACAAAGATTTGATTCCAGGTCAAAATAATTTGGTGGAAGACAAAATTGCATGGTGTTTTCCCTACAATGATAGTCATATACCCACAAAAATTTCTAAGGGACACATGCAACAAAGGATAATACAACAGAGGAACAAAGGTGTGTCACCAAATACAAAAGGATATGAGTCTTCCAAAATGGAGAATGCATGTTTTAGGGCACAGATGCAAGGGATGTTCATAGAGAAAGAGTTGGACATCACACCTGATCAATAATTTTTTTATTGGATGGAAGAAGAAGATGCGGTGCTCACGAACAAAGCTCCAAAGACCAACACTCCATAGGTATAATCATATTATAACACTAGATCCAAGGGAAGGCTTGTGGGGGAGTATGTGCCGCAAGCTTTGCCTCATCCTTATCTTCACTAACCACCATCGTATGAAATACAAATTCCTCAGCCAACTATTCAACCAACTCAACAAAAATGGATTCTACCATCGTCCAACAAATTTTCGAATAAGATAGAAAATCCATTCGCAGTGGATCACCTCCCTCTGAAACCTAGAGAGATTCTACCATTTAGACCAAAGGCTCTGCTAGTTGGGATGCTCAACATGGTGGAACAACTAAAAAGGGCACCTGCCAATGTGTCCCTATGGGATGTAATATCCATCCCCAAGAAAAAAACATTGCTTCTGGAAGCATTAAAAAATGAAGAACAAAGACCACAAATGGACGAAACTCCACCATATGATTAGAGCAAAGATGAAGGCCCCACACTAGATCCACAAAATCTGAAAACTAAAGCTTATACAAATAACACGGATAATGTAAAAGAGAAAGAGGTTTGCAAGCTAAATCCCACTCCTTTCTTTTTAACATTAATTGTGCGAGATAAAATTTTACACAATAATATGATTGACTCAAGAGCCAATACAATGGTCATGTTGAAGCAAGTGGTTGATGCCTTAATGTTCAAATATGAATCTTTGGAAAAGGGGATTATGTAATTGGATAGAAAAAAGGTTCTGATAGTCGGTTAGATAAAATATCTATCCTTGACCCTCTTTTCGTGCCAAAGCCAAATAGTCTTGCAAGAGGTAGTAGTAATAGATATTCCCCATGTCTTTGAAATTTTCCTTGTAAAATATCTCACTACAAAATTGGGCGGATATTTGGTATTAGACTGGTCCCATTTGATATTAAGGACTAAACATGGGGTGAAGATGAAGATTCTCTCAAAGTGTTTGCACTCCAAACATACAACAAACAATGGAGTCCTTTGTTCTGAAGCAGAACATACCTCCTTTCCAAGACAAGAGGTATATTGTGTCAAAATTCTAGAGGATGAAGATGATACAAGCGAGTAGTCTTCTGAAGAAGAGGTTATACACAACCAGTTTATTGATTCTGACCCTTATAAAAAATTCCATGCTATGGGACTGGGAACATATGCAATTTTTGATGATGACCTGGTCTATCAAAAAATGATGAAAGACCGAAAATTTTATGATGACTAGATAGATTATCATCTATGGACCCTATACTTTGATGATGCTAAATGCAAAGCCAGTTTAGGAGTAGGGGTTCGATTGTTGTTGTAGACATGCAAAATTAATATCATATTTAATCCTTTTCTCCTTAATTAAATAAATCAGGTTCATTTAATTAATCTCCTAAAATAATTCATTTAAATTAAATAAATTCATCTTTATTTTATTTAACACTAACATCATCATCTTTGATTAAATAAAACAAATATTTATTTTATTAAATCCAAAATCATTTTCTTCTCATTTTGATTTATTTTAATCCTAAAATATAAGTCAAAAGTCAAAATCATCTAATATCTCATTAAATTAATCATATCCTAATTAATTTAATCTAAACTCATGTCACATCCTCTAACTTTTCCCACTTGCACAAATAATTTCCTAATTTCCTCCAACTTGGCATCTTTGAGGGAATATTCTCCCAATTTGAATTTTCCCTCCCACATGACTTTTCCATCCAACAAAGCATTTAAGAGCTCTTACATGTATCTTACATATCTCTTACATAGGTCAAAATTGACATGTAATTCACCTTTCATCCCCCCTAAACATGTCATTTAATCAAAATTCAAATTTCAAATTGGCACATTGACCGAAATGTGCACAACCCTCATCCTCTCACATCTTGACAAGTGGCATATTATCATTGGCTCATGAATGATCCCAAATTCATCCAAATCCTTTAATCTTCCAACCTTTAATCTATAAATGCAAAGCATTTCTACGACAACAACACTACTATCTAGTTGGATGCATAATTTCTTGCATTTTCAACATCATCATATTGGCATCTTTTTCTTATTAGGGATTGGGAAAGGGATCTCTTTTCACATCAAGGAGCACCAATCCACTATGAGATTATTTTGATTCATGTTATTGTGTGTCTTATTTAGTTTAATTTTTTTCTTACTTAACATGACTCAGTATTTCATACAGATGTTGTTGTTTGCTTTGTTTGAAAGGACTAACCATTCTAAGGGTGTGTTTGAGTTCTTAACAATTTTTAGATTTCACCATTACACAAATGGCGCTAGAGGGAGGGCCTCATAAAATTTATTCACATTTTCTATGCATTGGTTATTTATTAGTATAGAATTTTTGAAAGTTTATGAAGCCTCTACAATAAATCTATTTTATGCTTCTGAAAGAAATAAAATTATTTCAAATAAATAATCTACCTTGTCTATGGTTCCACATCTTAAATATGTTTCAAACTAACCCATTTTGAGCGATAATCTCTTGAATCTATCAAGTTTATCCCTTGGAATTGATTCATCTCAGATGGACTTTTTTGTTTCTGAGATTAAAGCTCAGCTCTTCTTTAAACATACAATGAAGCATTTTTTATTTAAGCAATTGGACTTTTGCACTTTTTCTTGGAGTTTTTCAATGCTATCTGAAAAAAAAAATCTCACCTCTATTTGTTTTGTTCTCACCTGATGACTATGCATTAATGTCGATCGAACTCGTGCCTCTTAGATATTTGATATAGTTAAATAATTGTTGAAATTATCTTTATTACTACTATTGAAATATCTCTACTTAGGGTTTAAAGCACCCACTTATTGTTGATAAAAGAATATAGGCTGAAGAAATTTTGTAATTTGTTGTAGTTGCAAATGATTTGGTAGATATGCATGCAAATGTGGATGCATAGAGAAGTCACGTGAATTTTTTTGATAGTATGCCTTAAAGAATGCAGTCTCATGCTCCCTGCCTGCGCATGCAATCACCTGATTGTGCTACAAAAACTTAATGAGTTGGTCAATCTTCTCGGTTTCCACACAAAAATCGTGGAGTACAGTTCAGAATAAGAGGAGTCCCTTGTTGGATGCAAACCAATAGAGATTCATGTGGAATCATAGCCTCTCTATTCCAGGCATCTCAGACCATTGAACAAAGTCTCCCTCCAAATCTAGACTGTCCATGTCCACAATCCTCACAACCTCCCCATAAACTCCACAATTTACTCCTCCCATTCAATGATACATTCCTTTATTTTTATTGTCTCATATGTCTCCACTCGTGCAAGTCCCAAGCCCCACAACCTATTCACTTCATTGTAGAAAAATTAAGCGTAGATATGCAGTCATTAAATTCAAGAAATAGGTAAAAGAAATCTACATTTGTTTTAACTTCTATCTACAGGTTTATTCCAGGAGAAGGCTTGGGTTTACTCCAGCAAAAGGGACATTTGAAATCCAACATTGAATGTAAATTCTTGCGCATCTGACTGAACCATCAATGATCAATAAGATTTCAAATCTTTGACAGGCAGGTCAACATCACGTTTAGTTTCTATTCAGAGCGCAGGAAGATTGTATAGGCCTGATATAGACCCTGTTTCTTTGGGCTCATACTTTCTTGCAAAGAATAGCTAGTTTGAATAGAAAAGAGGACATTTACTTGAGAAAACAGTAAGTTTTATTTCTCGTGTGAATGTGTTGGTTGTCTTAAATTTTTCACATTTACTACTCTTTTTCTCTTTTTTTTTACTTGCTTCATTTATATTTGTTGCCATCGATATCTGGTGGTAAATGTCTTTTTAAATGGATTTCATCGTTTACCTTAAGAAGGAGATATGATTCCTCGATAGTCGTTCTTTCCAATAATTTAATACCACTGTCACTTTTCATAAACATACTTCAATTATCGTGCAAAACAAGAGGGGATTGCTTGATAACGTGTTGAAAGTTCATGTGGATCTATGGACAAACTCATTTCAAATTCAAACCATGTTTGGCACTTGGCCATTAAATAATTTTTCTAAACAATATAAAACAATACTAACTTGTGACATTGTGTGGAGGATATGAATGAAGTCAGATTCTAATTTGTAGGCCACTATGTAGACTGCAGATGATGTTTTTTGTAGACTGTAGATGTTTATTTAATTGTGTGGCCAAAAGCTCAGAATTGTATAATTATGGAAAATCACAATCAGGTGCTTGTAGGTATCCACGTGTTTAAGTGACTTCCAACTAAAGCCAAAGCTCATTTTAAGGTCCAAGTGTGCAAGTGGTAGAGGCATTTTTCTTGTTTGAAATCACTCATTCATGGTTTTTTTGCAGATATCTTCTTGGTTGGCATCACTCATTTATTGGAATCAAGGTGGTACTTTTTGCATTTAACCAAATCATATCTTTATTTGTCTACATTAAATCATCTGATTTTGAATTATTAGTGGTGGAGGCTTTAATATTTGTTAAGTGAATTTTCTAGTTATGGTTAAGAATCTGTGGTAGTTTATTACTTCAAATACTTTGATATTCTAACATTATCTTTTTTCAGATTTGTTGGAATAAGATATTAAGATATTTCCAATTTATAACTATTGGGTTAGTATTGGAGTTGGGCATTAGAGTTAAAACAAAGGTGAATGAATTGAAGTTGGAATCTTTTTGAAATTAAGACATGGAAAATAATTTTTTAATGCTTGTGCTTATAATTCGAGGCTCCAACTCCTTCTTTCGTTTTCTATTTTAAACCAACTCACTTTTCAATTTGGGTTTAAAATCAATCACTAATTTGATATTTTCAAAGTTGGATTAAAATTGAACTTTAAAAACTTACTAAATTTTAATTTGGGTTCTAAAATTTGACAAAAAACTCTCACACTTCAAATTTGTTGCTTAAAAAGAACTCATTTTCTGCTTTGAAGATTAAAATGAACATGTGCTTTTGTGTCTTGTAATTTTTTTTGCAAAGTACTTTCATTTAAAAAGTTGTATGCACTTCTCTCGTGCTTCACGATGATCTTGAGAATCAAAATTATTTTTAGTGATATTAAAATTGCATAAAATATTGCCTCCACATTTCCATTTGGGTATTAAAATTGAACGAAACATCTTGCGAGTGTGAGTAAACTTATTGCATGTGTTCTCCCTTTGTTTATAAATGAAGATTGATCAAACTACGAATATGTTTACTATATTTTGTTTATCTTAGAGGGCCTGCCTTGTGGGAAAAATTACTCACCTAAGGGAACGACCCAACCGGTAACACACTAAAGCCAAGTGTATTTCCAGCCAGGATATAAAAGTGGGTATTAGAAAAAAGGCCACTATCACATGGTTGGTCCCGATGAGAAGGGTAGCAATGGTCTCTTGACACATGGGTCGATCTCCATCAATGAAAAGTCTGAATTAGAACACCTTTTTTAGCAAAGGCCAAAATTCTTTCTATTTGTTGGTGCAAAAGGTCATGTCCTCTGAATCCGCCTCATATATACATGCGATTTTGTTGTAGAGATGAAAAGTATGCCATGGTAAATTCATGGGTACTAATTCTTGGCTAACCCAAGAAGTGTGTGTCGTGGAGGGGAGCCAGTATGGTCAAGCATATAATCATTTGCACTGAATATGCACAACTGGATTTATTCAAGTGGGATCCCAATAAATATTGTCTCTTAAACCTAGGATTGTACATGTTATTGGAGTCAAAAACACTTTGCTTGAGTCTCAAAATTTTTGAAAATACACATTCAACACTATCATAAAAATTTCAAACCCTTTAAGAAGAAAATACCATTGAAAAAATTCAAGTGTTATTGCTTTCCCTAGGGATTCTATCCATAGAGTCTTCTAAACATTTGAATTTATATCTCCATTTGCTCACTAAAGTCAACAATAGGTAACCTTTTCCTTGATTTCCTTGATGTCCACATAATGCACTTTGTGGGATGAAAGAAAATTAGGACATTAGACATTTAGTTTGAAAAATTAAGCAAGAAGTGATTGTGGTAAAAAGCAAGTCATCAATCAAGATTAACCCCAATTAAACCCCACACATGTTCTTGCAATCTTCTGTCTTATGGTTTTCCATGCGAACATTGATCTTTTGGTTTGAAATTCTCTTAGGGAAAAGCATGTTCTTCAGTATCTTGGTCTAGTAAACAAGTCCTCTTAGATTCATCTAGGATCAAGTCAAACACTTCACCCATCTCAACCAAACAATCAATCAAATCCAATCTCACCAAAAAGCTCTTGGGAACTTTGAAAACATCACTTATGCTAGACTTTTACGAAAAATCAACATCACCTTGTTGGACTTAACACACTTAGTCAAATTATCAATCCTCTTGAGCGAGTTTACCTCTAGGATAACACAACTTCCTAAGGTTTACAAGCTCAAAATCACCTTGTTTGGCTTAACACACCTAGCCAAATTATCCTTTTGTACAAATTTACTCTAGGATAACACAACTTCCTAGGGTTTACAAGTTCATTATCATCTTGTTTGACTTAAAAAATTTAGTCAATTTATCCAATCCATTATCACCTTGTTTGACTTAACACACTTAGTGAAACTATCCTTATTCAAAATCAAATCAAATCAAGTCCTAAAGTCTAGCATTGATCCAAAGTTCCTAAAATTTTAAACATCCATATCATTCACCCCTTTCATCCTTCATCTCATCATTGGTCCTAAATCCCTCAGAGATCAACAAGGCGAAAACACAGGAAAAATATGGAGTTTAAAATTGACTCATACATCATGAGTAATCCAAGTCAATCATACTATCCAAGTGTCACAATTCCAATTGATTATGGAAACTCATATTTATGAAATCCATACATGGCATCATTATCTCCACCAAACCTCAATGGTACAAAAAATGTGAGCATGCCCAATTTAAATTTTGGAAAACCTTTCCCTTTGGTATATTTAAAACAAAGTCCAAACCTACAAATTTATCAACCAAGCAATAAATGCATGAGTCTTATTCTAAACAAAATTATCCCACCAAATCCATACATGCCAAATACAAGTTTTCCAAACATGAACATTTTAAATCCACACTTGGTGAACTTTAGGATAGATATGCTTGCAAATCCCCCCAATTTTATTCAAAGTCCAAACAATATGTTAACGAATCCATGTATGGATCTAATTCAAGGTAACACCATCCAAATCAAAGTTACCTAAATCAAGGAAATATGATTCTCAACCACAACAATGTTCAATGTCAACCTATAATGACAAATTAAAACATCACACTGAATCAGAGAATTTTCTAGAATCAACTTGTCCACAATCCTAGGAAAAAACCACAAGGATGCATTCCAAATATGCTTGCGAAACAACCAAGTCAACAATATCAAGAATTTCAAGGTAAAATCTTGCAAAAAAAAATTGCTACACTCAAAAAACTTATCGATTCATATCAGAAAGAAACATATCCACCCCAAAATGAGTACACTCTTCCATTGGTTGAACCATGCCATCAAATAATTGGGGTATCTCCACAACCACATCAGGAACAATATGCCTAATGTCAAGAAATTGGATATCAAGATCAACAACATCAATAATCTCAAAGATCAATCACCACATTTTCAAAATCAATCGCCACAAGGTCAATTTAAAGTGAAAACCTCACAAGGTAACAAATGAAAAATACACACCACTTGGGGAACCAATCAAATCGGTCATGCAATGGTTGATAGAAGAAAATCTCATTAAAATCCCCATTTATGTGATTATCAAGAGTCCATGGTGAAACAACCAGGGTATAACGAGAAGCATTTTTGCGATATTCACAAAACAAAGGGACACACAACATAAAATTGTATTCAACTCAAAAATCTCATCCAAGATATGATTGATCAAAAGATAATAGCTATTGGGTACAATAATCAGAGTTCAACCACTACCAATAGCATTAAAAACCTCCCCACAACAATTTATGAAGACAATAATCAAAATCAATCCATTAATGAGCACTGTGAAGATATGTCTATCGCATCAAGTGATCAAATCAACATTCATTAAGAGCCACTTTTTAGTGATCTATTTCAAGATGTGTTAACATTATTTGATCCCATTGACATAATCTATGATCCATCGACCAATGATCATATTGAAAATTTCTCTACACCGCCTTATGAGTTAGAGGACATAACTCAAGAATTTATTCCAAAGCATGATCAACATCTATCACCAAGGTCTAGCAATGGTCTTTCCCAAGACATATTGACATCCCTCGACCTCATGATTACAGATAGTGAAGAAATCCTCAAAGATCAAAAGGATATTGAGCAACTACCCATGCCTAAGGATGATGTCCAAGAACTCACTATAATCAATCCATCCTTTGAAATTGACCCATGTCAAGAACTTGATCCAAAGAATGTCGAAAGCCATTCTAAAATCACTCAAGATCAAGAATTTGTATCTCCAAGATACTACACTGATCTAATGGGCACTCTTCTATCTATACAAGATGTCATAAATCATGATCATATCCATATAGAACATATTCATCCATCTACCCACAAGATTCTTTATTTGGATGGAAACGTAGATGATCTTCATTCAAAACAAGAGTCTCTTACTGTTAAAATTTATGCACAAGACCAAGATGTAGAAAAATTTGGACACCTAGCAGAAATAGATCATGAAGAAGCCTTCTACAGAAGTTGTGAATCAAACACATCATATGAAAGCATATCAAGAATGAATCATGAGGAATAATTTTACAAAAAATCTTTAACATTGCTTGAAGAAGCATTAAAATATGATATTTCATAAGATATCAATCAGGAAGTTATCCCACATATGCAGGATCTTATCACTTATAAAATTGGATCACTTTCCTTTCTTAGGGAAAGCTACCTCATCAATAAGGAAGTTGTCACTTTAGAAGATCCACCCCAAAGAGAAGAAGGAGTAGCACCTTGTTTCCAAGATAAATCATGTATCCTATTTCAAATACATTTTTTCAACAGATGAATTATGAAGGTATAGGATTAGGCCTACATGAACATGGTATCCTAGAACCAGTGTAGATTGTTGGAAATCCTAAGCATCAAGGTCTTGGTTATTCAATAATTAAGGGATCTAAACATATCAATAATACTTCCATAAAACTGGGGGCAACTTCGTGTCAAGAAAATGTCAACATAGGGAGCATGTAGAATCATTATGATGAAACCAATGCCAATACTACAACTCACCACATCACAAATCTTCATCCAACCATAACCCCATCCGTGAATTGGGACCAACATCAAGAGAAAAACTTGAATCAAAGGAAAAAAAGATAAGAAGCATATCAGGAAAATCAAATACATATGGATATCAAAAAATACAAAGAAATATTATCCCTATCAAAATCCATTAGTCAAAGAAACTATCAAGAAAAATAAAAAGTGAAAAGTATCCATCAAATATGCCCACAAAGGAAAAATTAGGCTTCTCAAGTAACGTACAAAATATATCGAGTTGTTGGTCCTAATTCCATGCACAATTTTGTATCCATCCATCATTGCTCATCTTCCCAAGTTTGGAGAGTCAAAGGTTCCAAACTATCAACCGATCGATCTTTTATTCCTAGACACATTTCATCCATGCCTCCATGCATGCTATCCAATTCTCACATTTACCATGTATTGGCAAAAACCCTTCATCGTAAGGATTCAGAAGGCACTCTATCACTATGTGCACACAAACATAGAGTTAACCTTGATATGAACAAATCAAATCAAGAATCTCAAAAGTTGCATTAAAGTGCACATATCTTGGAAAAGCAACTTCTTCAAGCAGGATATCTATGGAACATTATTATAGAAGCATTAAAATCAACAGTACTGGGTGGCTGAACATGAGCTTAAAATCTTTTAGCAAAAATCCTAAAATATCGGAAAAAGGATTGAAAACAGTAAAGATAAAAACCATCCTCTACTAAAAATTGCATGGGCGGTACTTTTGATAGGTACCATTATCAAAACTTGGCAAACAAGTTTCATGATTAGAATTGAGCATTTGTGTGTGCTAGTTCAGTTGGAAGCATCTTATCACATCCATAATAAATTCAACAATGCATCCATATCATTTGTTCATCCATGAACCATTTACCCCATCCATTTTCATATCTACATCCATAGTCTACCTAATCTTGATCTTGCCCAAGTTTGGTGTAGACTTCACACTTTCTTATGGTAGACATCTTGACATGGGTCATTTTCATTGATCCTATCCTACCCATTGTTATTTGAGCCTTGAAGCATTATCCAAATGAAAATCCTTTGTGCAAACACCTTACCTTATCGCAAAATGATACATACCCATCCATGCATCCATCTATCCAAGAATCCACACATGGCCTTGCTAAACATTGAGGGAAAATATTTGCTTCTTGCTTCAGGAATAAATCTTGATATATATCCTCCAACTTATGTGGTGATTAGAACATTGGAAAACATGAAATCAAATTGTTCAAGCATTTGTGAGCACCAATTCAAATCACTAGCCCATGGAAATTTTTGATAGAAAGACATTCTATATCAAGATTTATCTTTCATCGAACATAAATTTGAGCAATCAATATCAGTTGCATCTAACTTGCATTTAAGTGTCACATCAAATCATCAAAACAAATTTTGTTCCAAATCAAGCTTCAAAATCCAGATCAACCAAATCCAATCAATCCCTCATCACCTTAGGATTTCCTCCTGATCCTTGTGTTGCTTGACACTATACTTGCATTATTGTGTATGCTCAACAATGTTATTATCATCAATCTGATCAATCAACCCTAGCTTGGTTTTCAAAAAAATCCCAAAATAGAGAACTGATATCACATACCCATATCAAAATCATCAAAATCATATGAAAATTCAAAAACATCAAAAAAATAAAAAATCCAAAAAACATCCAAATCATGTCAAAATCCAAAAAAAGTCAAAATTATGGAACATGAAAACATGTCAACTAAACTACATCATCTCTAAGCTTGAACATAGGTAAGGTTGATCATTGATTATCCCCCGAGATATTTTAGGTCAGTCCTTTAGGTGTCTGTCGCAATGACAATCTGTTTTCCCATCTATTTCACATTTTAGGTCAGTCCTTTAGGCATTTGTCACAATGGCAATCCATTTTCCCATCTATTTCACATTTTATGTCAATCCTTTAGGCATTTGTCATAGTGGCAATCTGGTTTCCCATCTATTTCACATTTTAGGTCAGTCCTTCAGGTGTCCGTCACAATGGCAATCTGTTTGCCGGTCTATTTTACATTTTAGGTCAGTCCTTTAGGCATCGATCGCAATGTAAATCTATTTGCCTATCTATATCATCAGTATTCAAGTCAATTTTCATCTAAACTATGTAAGCAAGGCTAATACTTGATTGGCCCCCGAGACACAAATTGCAAAAACATTCACAAATCTCGAAAATACCAAAAACATTGAAAAACCCAAAAATCAAAATAGCCTCAAAACATTCAAAAACACCAAAAACATCCAAATATTTGAAAAAACCCAAAATGGTGCATCCATCGCATGTCACTTTCACCCACAATAATCATCATTCATAATATATAATCGTCGCCTTCATCCTTTGGTAAGGCAATCAAAAGTAAAAATAGCAAGTTCAAAAGTGAAAGATCAGACGTCAAAGTCTCAAGTCTAGGTCAGTAAGTCAACAATTTGATCAACTCAAAATATCAATAGCTTATCAAACAATCAATCTCACTATTACTTGATCACAACATGTCCTAGTAATATGACCTTCCTACGATGGACATCAACATCATGCATCACCATAGTCTAGTCTTGGCTAGCGGTATCAAGAACATCAACTTGTTTTTTTACTTTATCTTTTCTTTGGATTTATGTTATTGCACTCATTCCAAGGACTTCTCAATGATGTATAAACATAAATATTTAGAGAGAAAGGAATGGGGCAATGACCATTATCTTTTTGTTTGCTATGCTTGTTGGACGTTCTTGTAATATAACTTGGCAAATACTTGATTTTTTAGGTCTGTCCTAACAAGGTTTTTGTTATTCAAGTTTGAACAAGAGAAATCTTATCTAATTGTCAAGTCAAATTCCATCACATTAAGTGAAACACCATCTTGTTTCTCTATACCTTGATGCATCGTACCTATTTCTGTTATCAAACATAAGGAAATTTATGCTCTTTATATCTCTCATCCCTCTATAAGAAATACATGATCATCATTCATTGTCATATCGAATAAAGTCGAAATGACTCATGGACTTGTTGAAATTTTGCATCTTCTTGAATTCAAGGGTTGATCCCTCTCATTCTTTTATCCTCTTTCACTCTAACAATGCATCCATCCTATATCCACACTCTCATCTTGCACAATCATGTCATATCATCATAGGACAACATCATCCATCTCATCCATTTCACATGCATTGCATAGTCATTTAAGTTGTTTAGGATAATATAGATTTGTTATTCTAAGAATCTTTGAAACATCTCATTTACATCATCATTATCATGTAGATTGGTTAGTCTAACCATCCATACATCCATTTTGAATCTCTTTGTCATGAGATTGACCTCAAATTGAACTCTTAGCTCAATCTCTCGAGGGGGTAATATACTAACGTACTTATTTATTTTGGAGCATGCGAAAAAAATTGAAATTTTTTTAATTTCAATGTCGGCAAAATCATTGTTTGAACCAATGCAACAAGTACATCACTTCAAAGAGGGGAAAAATATAGACATGCAAAATTAAAATCATATTTAATCATTTTCTCCATAATTAAATAAATCAAGTTCATTTAATTAATCTCCTAAATTCATTCATTTAAATTAAATAAATTCATCTTTATTTGATTCAACACTAACATCATCATCTTTGATTAAATAAAACAAATCTTTATTTAATTAAATCTAAAATATTTTTCTTCTCATTTTGATTTATTTTAGTCCTAAAATATAAGTCAAAAGTCCAAATCATCTAATCCCTCATTAAATTAATCCAAGCTAGATTAATTTAATCTAAACTCATGTCACATCATCTAGCTTTTCCCACTTGCACAAATAAATAATTTAATTGATCTATTAAATCTTCTAATTTTCTGCAACTTGGCATCTTTGAGGGAATATTCTCCCAATTTGAATTTTCCCTCCCACATGAGTTGTTAATCCAACAAAGCATTTAATATCTCTTACATGTCTCTTACACAAGTCAAACTTGGCATTTAATTCACCTTTCATCCCCCCTAAACATGCCATTTCATCAAATTTCAAATTTCAAATTGTCACATAAACAAAAATGTGCACAACCCTCGTCCTCTCACATCTTGGCAAGTGGCATCTTGTCATTGGCTCATGAATGATCCCAAATTCATCCAAATACTTGAATATTCCAACCTTTAATCTATAAATGAAAATCATTTCTACAACAACAACACTACTATCCAGCTGGATGCATAATCTCTTGCATTTTCAGCATCATCATTTTGGCATCTTTTGCTTATCAAGGATTGGGAAAGGGCTCTCTTTTCACATCAAAGAGAACCAATCCACTATGAGATCAGTTTTATTCATGTTATTGTGTATCTTATTTAGTTTTCTTATTTTATTACTTAACACGACTCAGTATTTCATAGAGATGTTGTTTTCTTTGTTTTAAAGGACTAACCTTTCTAAGGGTGTGTTTGAGTTTTTAAGCAATTTGCAGATTTCACCATCATAGTTGTCTCTGACAGGATCAAAGACACTTGAGGCATATTGCTTCTAGTTTTTGTGTTCTAACAATGATGTGGAATATGAAGCCTTGATCCATGGTATTTTTCTAGCCGAGTGGATGGACACAAAGAGGTTTCAAATGTTCAAAGATTAGGAGTTAGTAGTGAGCCAATTCTGATGGCAAGCAACTACTAAAAACATGAGAATGAAAGCCTATAAACATTGCGTATGGGATTTAATTGAGGGTTTTGAAGCCTTAAATGTGCAAATCATTCCCGATCTGAGAATGGCATAGCCGATTGGATGGCTTTGATTGGGTCACAATTTGATCTGATTTATGACCCAAAGGTAAAGAAATACCAATTACAGTCCAACCATCAATCCATGAAAATGATCAAAGTTGGAAAGTGTTTGAGAATGATGCCCAGATAGGCTCCTTCATCCATAATCTAGAAGGAATTTCCAACCATTCACAACCAGTGGTTTACCCACCCGAAGGGCGAGTCATCTAGCTAAAAGGGAATAAACTCCCCTAAGGTTTAAATTCGCTTGAGAATCTCTTTAATTGTGAAGATGCAAGGAATAAAAATCAAAGGTTAACTACCGATGAAAAGGATTATGAGGAATTAGACGTCAAAAACTCCAAAAACTTGAAGGTCGGATGCAATGTTCCGTGGGAAGATAAAGAAAGGTTAACAGATCTATGTTCTAAGTACACCAGGATTATAGTATAGACCTATAATGATCTCAAAGGATATGATCCTGGTATAATCCAACATACCATTTCTTTGGCGGAAGGGTCAAAACCAGTCCGATAGAAGTAGAGGCATGTTAATCCAAAGGTGGAAGCATTGATGGCACAAGAGCTCACTAAGTTGTTTGAGTCTTGATTCATTTATTGAATTAAACATTCAACCTAGGTGTCTAATCTAGTACCGGTTCAGAAGAAAAATGGTGACATTCAGCTTTGTTTTGATTTTCAAGACCTGAATAGAGACTCGCTAAAAGATGACTATTATTCTCTCTCCATGGAATAGATCTTACAAACAATAGTTGGGTCAAAAATGTTCTCATTACTTGACAACTTCTCAAGATACAATCAGGTATATTTCAAGGAAGGAGACCAACATAAAATGACGTTTACCACTAAGTGAGGAACATTCACATATGCAAAGATGCCCTTCAGACTTTCAAATGTTGGTGCGACCTTTCAATGAGCCATGGACATTGCCTTTGCAGGATTGATCAAATTGATCATTCTAATCTATCTGGATGACCTAATAGTTTTTTCAAAGTCAAAGGTTGACCATTTTGATTATCTAGAATAAGCTTTCTAGAGATGCCAAAAGTTTTCAATTTTTTTAAATCGCAAAAAATGTATTTTCGGAGTACCCAAAGGTAAACTACTTGGATTTGTAGTAGCCAAGGAGGGAATTTAAATATATCTCGAAAGAGTGAAATTTATAATTGATTTATCCTTACCGGTAAATTAGAAAGGGCTACAGTCTTTCTTATGAAAGATTAACTTTATCAATTGGTTCATTTCATACTTTTCAGGCATTGGGAAACCCATCGCGTTGATGCTCAAGAAGAAATTAATTATCAAATGGACTCCTGAAGGCAAGATAGCTTTTAGACAAATAAAGAAGGCTATTTTTGTTGCTTCGGTGCTAGCCAACATGGATTCTTCTAAAGATTTCTTGCTATATGTATACAATAGTCAACATAGCATAGCTTTTGTGCTCACTCAAAGAGATGAAGGACAAAATCATGAAAATCTGATTTTTTTTCATTCAAGAACCCTCAAAAGCTACAAAATTAGATACAAATTTCTAGAGAAGCATGCCTATTCCATCGTCAAGATCCTTAATAAGTTCCAACACTTGGTGTCAGCCATTAAAATCATCATCTTGGTTGCTCACCCTAGTGTGAGGGAATACATTATTGAGAGAGAAGAGCCAATATAGAGCCAATTGGATAACGAAGATCCTATAGTACGACATGGATATCAAGCCAACCAAGCTGGTGTGGGGAAGAGGCCTCTGTGAGTATCTTGCACAAGAATTGGGATCTGAATCTGACAAGGAGATCGATCAAGGTTACTCAAATCAGTTTGAGTCTGATGACTCCTAGGTGGTAGACCAAACACTATATATACAAAAGGGATACTATCTGATGGTTCTCCCATTTCCCAAATGAATATACTACCAACTGTAAGGCACCAAGTATACATTAATTGAAGTAATTTTATTTAAAATAAATTATGATAGAGTATTGCTTCGATGTCTAGAGAAGAAACAAACAGGAAATTTTTTGATGGAATTTCATAGCAGTCCTGAAGGTGGGAAATTCTCTGCTAAAACTACCGCATTGAAAATAATGCAAGTAGGATATTATTGGCCCTCAATTTTTTCCAAAGCTCACCATTTTGTATAGAAGTGTACTCAGTGCCAATATTTTGTTAGAAAAAGAAAAAAAATCGCTTTACCTTTAAGTCCCATTGTAACTAAAGAGCCTTTTTCCCAATGGGGTTTTGATTTTGTCGAAATGATAAACCCTATCTCGAGTGCTAGCCATAAGTGGATCTTCACGATGACTAATTACTTCACAAGGTGGATAGAGGCTATAGCCCTAAAAGGTGCTATGAAAGGTGAAATTGTTAATTTTCTAGAAGAATTGCTGACTAGGTTTAGTTCACCAAAGACCATCATATCCGAGAATGCTTGGGCCTTTCTAGGTTCAAAAGTTTCATATTTTTCTATTAAAAATGTAATCTATCTCAAGACTTAATAAAACTATTACCCATAAGTAAATGAGTTAGCAGAGTCAACTAATAAAAGGATAATTAGGATAATCAAACGCATTAGCTCAGAAAGATACAAAGAATGGCACAAGAATCTACTGGTTGTTGTATGGGAAGACCATATCACACAAAAATAGATCCTGGAAACATCCCCATACAAATTAGTGTATGGAAAGGAAGTAGTCCTACCCATTTCTATGGAGCTCTCATCTCTATAATTACTATAAGTCGTAGGAGTAGAAGAGAGCGGCGAAATGGAAGTACAGATCGCAACACTCCTCAATTTGAAACAATATAGAGAAAAGGATTTTGAAGCCATGATTGACTGCCAATAGACAGTTAAGCAGTGGTTTGATAAAAATACTTCTAACCCAAACTTTCAATAAGGAAGCTTAGTGCTAAAATATGATGAACGCACTGCAAAACCAAAACAACACACTGTTTATGGTGTTTTTTGCACAACAACAACTAAGACAAAATATGATATCCTCTCTCTCTTGAAAGGTAAATCTCTATCAACAAGCCTCAAGAGATAACCCCAAGGTCTCTAATGTCAGGTCTTGACAATGCAATAAAGCAACTCATTGATAAAATGTGAAATATTGGTAATCACAAGGGGACCTTACAAATGAACAATTTTGGAAGTGTACTTTCATTAGATACAACAATATGGTGATTCTTTTAATCCTAAAACCAACCTAGATTCAAAATAAACAACAAAAGAGATAAGGGTTTCATAGAGATCCTAATGCTAGCACCTAAGATGAATCACAACAATGATGAATGTTGCAAATGGACATATCCCCAATAAAAACAATCTCTGGTTGATCAAGTACAAGCCCACAACTCCAAAAAAATGGTGCAATCATCTAAGGAAACTGAAGATTTTCAAACTATGAACATTCATCCACATACCCAATAAATGGCGCAATGTAAACAAGTATCCAAAGTTGAACTTAGCATAAAATAAGGCCCAGACTCACTTTACACAACAACTTACAATTAGAAAATTGCTAAAAGTATGGACTGAAGATTGGTCAACATCATTAACATTTTACCATTGACATGAAAGAATTGAAAAACTAGCATCTAACATTTAACACTGAGAATTGAGAATAAGAAACCATAAACTGTCAAAGGTAAATACAAATTTTTTCAAATCAAAAACTAATTTGCATTACTTCTCCTGCATTGCATAACAATTTCCAATCTCTCTCCTCTCCTACAACTAATTTCTGAAATCTACTTGCCAATTTTGGCCTTCTACAGCTTCTAATCAGCTCTTCTAACCCAGTCTAACCCCTTTACAAATGAGAAGGCACTAGCCTTTTATAGAAAATTACATTTTGAATCAATGGCCAAGATTTAATTCATCTAATGGAATAAATTACACTTCTAGAAGCATCCAGTTGTTATATTCAATTTGGTAGCTCATGGTACTTCATCATCCAATCAATTGGATTCAGTTGCATTATGGCCCAATGACATTAATTTTGAGAAAATCCTCATTGGAGAATAAATACAACTTCACATGACTTTCATCGTTAAATGCACCTCTCCAATTGGTATACAACTTGTGGCACAAATTCTTATGCAAGCCCCACTTTAATATTTGATTTGAACTTTTCCAAATTTTCCCTCTTGGCATGAATCCATATGGAAGTCCCCTTTTTTGATTTATTTAATTCTTCATCAAATCAAGTCTTGAATTAATCCTAAAATATCCTCTCAAGAAGAGAAAAACTAAAATTGACAAAGCCAAGGTGTAGAGATGCAAAATAAAAAGAGGGTCTCCACCTCCGGTGGGGCATGTGTGCGAAAATTGCACAAAACATGGTGAATATTGCTGGGAAAATGCTCTAGAGAATTTTGATGATGAAGAAGAATCATGAACCTAGAATCTCTGGTTTCGACCTCCCTGTCAGGCAAACAAACCAAAATGAAAGATTAAAGAATATGAACCAAAGGTAGACTGAACCTTCCATAAACTTAAAATCCAAGTGTGTGCAAGTGAGTTCATTTCTCTCCTTGAGCTACTGTAAAAACCAAGCTCAGTCATGTTAGGCTATGCAAAGATTCTAGATCAAAAAGAAACCTAGATAGATCCTCGCTGCAAGTCAGGCATCTATAGCCCCGATGAGGTTATCATTGTGACTCTCCCAAACATAGCTCGACTACCGGCCAAAAATCCATAGCCTCGGTAGAGATATTCAGATCCTCTCGATAAGTTGAATTCATTCTTTTGATTTTCAATATTTTCTCTTTTTCCCTCTTTTGATATTTCTTTTCTTTTCACTTTTTTCATTTCAACCTATGAAAAATGAAGTTCACACTCAGGGATGAGAACCACTATGGTACTGAAGAAAAAATAGGATTTTTCACCTAACAAGACCTCACAAGGACCCTACTACAACCTTAGGATTCTTAAGATGTTTGAAAGATATAAGATTTCAGAATACTTCATGTTCAAATCAGACCAATGACCCATCCTCTTTATATAAAACATTTAGACCATTTAACAAAAATAAAAGATCTCGGCCATCCATTCAAGACAGATGATTAAAGTCCATTAATGAAATACTCAGAACAGTCCCACATAATGAATAATTGTTGTGCAGGAAAGATACTTCCACAACTAGAAAATAGAGAAACCCAAGTTGTAGAAGCAAAGCAACAACCAAACTAAAACCCAATGTATACCTCAACTAACCACAACAACAACAAACCAAAATCCATCTAAACTAACCAAAGAAAACTTATCCTAAAGAAATCTATCCTAAAGAAAACAAAAACAAACTAAAGCAAAAGAACAAGGCAAGCTGCATTTATTTAGATGAAACTATGTTCAAAGAAACTCAAAATGGCTCACGATTAGACAAGGTAGACTGAGACCCATCCCCAAATGGTTCATCAATGCACAAAAAAGCAATAATGTAACAGTAATAGTCCTCAAGAATGCAAATTCATCTTTATGTTCAAAAAAATAAGGCTCAATGATGCATCATTCAAAATTAACCCTATTGATAGGAATAATTAGAAATTGAGGAAACTCATTAGGACCATGATCAATCCATATGCAATTTATCTTTCCTAAACTTCCATAATCAAATTGATAAGATTCATAATTCACAATAAGGAAAGAAATAACCTGATTTTGTACTCTTGTGGACTGAATATTGTATTCATCATCTCCCAATTTTGAAGATTCGAATCAAGAGGTCTCCACTAATGGTGCAATTACTTTTTTTGGGTTTCTTCATCAAGTATTAAAGATGAAAATGAAGTACCTTCATCATGCACAACGGATTCCTCAATAGGATGTTCATTAAGAGGCATCACAAACTGGTCTTTAAGCATATTGTGATCCAGCTCATCAATAATAACCACAACATTACTCTTTTCAATATCATTCATGTTTTCTTGCATATCAATATGAACCACATTAGCTACCTTACCCTTAATACATAAAATCTATGAATTTTCAGTGCTTAATTCATCAATAGACAGAGAAAAAACAGAATTTGATAAATGAGAGAACTCCCTAAATTCATATTTTGTTGGCATTGGTTAAGACTCTTGATCACAGTAATCAAGAATGTTGACCACTCCATTAAGTGCTTCCTCGTGTTCTTCAAGACGTTTATCAACAACTTGTTGAAATTCTTCCATTGGAGACTTGTTTGATGTATCTTTTTGTGTATCTCTTGTATGTTGTAGCAACTGCACTTGTTCTTCCACCTATTTTATGGTTGTCTGGCACTAGAAACAGGTGAGCTGTGAATGTTCTTCCTCATGTATCCTGCACCAAGTTGGTAACAAAAACTCCTCTAGGAATACTCTAAAACTTAGGCTTGACCAATCCTTCAAAAATCTTGCCACAAACTCATCATATCTAGTCTATATTAGACCTTCATCACGAATAGAGGAAATCCGACTTAGCTCTTCTTTGTGTTGTTGTTAGCTCTCAACTACATTTTCCATTTCAGAAACTTGGTTAGCCTCTATAAGACCAACATCCATTGTGTTTCCAGGTTGTTCTTTACTTCAATGTTCATAAACTACCTCCATTGCCTCAGATATTTCAGACTCTTCCTTCTAACATGTTGCTTGATTTGTTGATGGATCAACACTTGTTGCACATTATTTAGATCCATAATTTGTCTCCTTTATAGTACATTCCTTGACTGACTTCTCTTGCCATTCTAGATATCTCACAACTTTAACGATAATGTCCACAAATGAATGGAAAGTGAATTATGAATGAGATGCATTATGAACTCTGCACCATTTAGATGAGATTAAATATTGCAAACACTTACCACCACCATTATGAACTCTGCACCATTTCGATGAGATGAATGAGATGGATCAACACTTGTTGCACATTATTCAGATCCATAATTTGTCTCCTTTATAGTACATTCCTTGACTAACTTCTCTTGCCATTCTAGATATATCGCAACTTTAACGATAATGTCCACACATGAATGGAAAGTGAATTATGAATGAGATGCATTATGAACTCTGCACCATTTAGATGAGATGAAATATTGCAAACACTTACCACCACCAAGTTGATCTTTAACTATCTATGTAAATGCCTCAACTATAGCATCAAAAAACTCTAAATTTGTGGAGGCTAGTTGCTCAAGAAGGTTCCACATGAAAATATCCCTTTGCAAAACCATCTCGATTTTACCCAAAAAGATTAAGCATTCAAACTCATTATGCCTAAAAGTATTATGGATTCTACACTAGTCTGATAATGTATAGTGATGCATACCCTTACTATTCTAGAGATCCAATCTCTTATTCAGAGACACACAAAGTCGAGGAAAATCAATCTGAAGCCTTTTTCCATCATGGAAAGCTTAAGGTTCCTTTTCCATCTAGACTCAGAATTTGTACTTAATATTTAGAGATATATCATATCTCAGATTTTCAACATGAATGCTCATTCAACTTCCAGCAATGTCAGCTTTATTCCGCCCTCCTTCTAGCACCAATTTGTTGATGGTATTTTCTACACAATAACAACTTAGACAAAATATGATATCCTCTCTCTCTTGAAAGGTAAATCTCTATCAACAAGCCTCAAGAGATAACCCCAAGGTCTCTAATGTCAGGTTGTAAAAATGCAATAAAACAACTCAGTGATAAAATGTGAAATGTTTGTAAACACAGGGGGACCTTACAAATGAACAATGATGGAAGTTTACTTTCATCAAATGCAACAATATGGTGATTCTTTTAATCCTAGAACTAACCAAGATTCAAAATAAACAACAAAAGAGATCTAAGGGTTTCAGAGATATCCTAATACTAACAACTAAGATCAATCACAACAATGATGAATGTTGCAAATGGAAAGATCCCCAATAAAACCAATCTTTGTTTGATCAAGGAAAAACCCACAACTCTGTAAAAATGGTGTAATCTATTAAGGAAACTAAAGATTATCATACTATGAACATTCATCCACATACTCAGTAAATGACACAATGTAAACAACTATCCATAGTTGAACTTAGCACAAAATAAGGCCAAGACTAACTTTACACAACAACTTACAATTAGAAAATTGTTAAAAGTATGGATTGGAGATCGATCAACATCATTAAAATTTCACCATTGACATGAAAGAACTGAAAAACTAGCATATGACATGGGTATGTGCAGGATCATCATGGAAAAAATAGGCCCTTAAGTGGCAATAAAAAGACAAAAAATCAAAGTTAGACAACTTGATGTAAAAATTTGAATAAGTTATCTATATTATTTCAAAAAAATGTAAAAATAGAATTTGTATAAAATTGAATGTAGTTTCTAAACTACTAGACCTTTATTTTTTTTTAAAAATCTATTTGGTAAAAATTTGAAATTTCAATGCAGTAGTATTTAAATTTCAGGGTTAAAATAAGAAGCAAGTGTCTGTCTGACCACCCTAACCACAATAAAATGATAATATTTTTTTATAATCTTTATATATAAGTAGAGGACTCATGTCCCGATGTGATGCATATTTTTTTATTATTTTTTTCCAAGTAAATAATTAATTATGATT
Source organism: Sequoiadendron giganteum (assembly GCA_007115665.2). Taxonomy (NCBI): domain Eukaryota; kingdom Viridiplantae; phylum Streptophyta; class Pinopsida; order Cupressales; family Cupressaceae; genus Sequoiadendron; species Sequoiadendron giganteum. The sequence continues at coordinate 552,321,705 of CM021106.1, forward strand.
TTTTTATTACAACTTTTAAAAAATATAAAAGCTCATCTATCTAACCACCTTAACTTGGTCAAAAATTCATTATTATTATTTTTTTTTTTAATCCTATAGTATGTGAAGCATAGAATGTGACACATGTTTTATATTAAAAAATGTGATCCCGTTTGAAAGTTATAGATGTTTCTCAATCAGCCTATCAATCAGGACTTTATTCATAGTTCTAATGGAAAATGAATAATAATTATTTATTAAATTCAAAGTAAAGAATAATATATATTGGTGGAAAGTTGAGAATCTCCTCTAAAAACCCTTTTCGTTTCATCAATTTTGGGTAAAAAAAAGTCATCAGCCACATGGGCCATCATATGGCTTACATATCGCCACTTTTTGGCCCATCATGATCCTGCACATACCCACATCTAACACCAAGTTTTGAGAACAAGAAACCATAAAATGTCAAAGGTATATACAAAGTTTTCCAAATCAACAACTCAGTTGCATTACTTCTCCAACATTACATAACAATTTCTAGTCTCTCTCCTCTCCTACAATTGATTTCTAAAATCTACTTGCCAATTATGGCCTTCTACAACTTTTAATCAACTCTTGTAACCCAGTCTAATCCCTTTACAAATTAGAAGGCACTGGCCTTTTCTATAAAATTACATTTTGAATCAATGGCAAGGATTTAGTTCATCCAATGGCATAAATTACACTTCTAGAATCATCCAATTGTTACATACAATTTGGGAGCTCATGGTACATCATCATCCAATCAATTGCATTCAGTTGCATTATGGCCCAATGACATTAATTTTGAGAAAATCCTTATTGGTGAATAAATATAGCTTCACATTTTTTTCCCTGTTAAATTCACCTCTCCAGATGGCATACAACTAGTGGCATGAATTATTATGTAGGCCCTACTTTAATATTTGAGTTGAACTTTTCCAGATTTTCCCTCTTGGCATGAATCCATATGCAAGTCCCCTTTTCTGATTTACTTAATCCTTCATCAAAACAAGTCTTGAATTAATCCCAAAATAGCCTCCCAAGATGAGAAAAAATGAAATTGACAAAGCCAAGGTGCAAAGCTACAAAAGAAAAAGAGGGTCCCCGCCTCCGTTGGGGCATGTGTGCAAAAATTGCAGACCACACACCGAATTCAAAGCATTGTGGAATAGTCCTTTTAGAATTAGCGCATGTAAAAAAAAGAATGCATACAAATTGGAGGATATGGAAGGTAACACTGTAGAGATATGGGAAAATGGTATTTATTTGAAACTATTCCATTAAAGTATGTCATTCTTTAAAACAATTCAGAGATATGTACCTTATATAAAATTTGGTAAGTATCATTTTAAGAGTTTTAGAATAAGCCAGGAAAATTAAGAGACAAAAGAAATAAGGAAATACTATATTATATTTAATATTTTTATCAAAATTTACAAGTATGAGGCAGCCCGAGGCTTGGATTTTAACTAAAAATATCTGTTGAGAAAAATCGAGAAAGGATCTTTGAGCAAAAAGTACGAAAAAAATTGGAGGAATTTTGCTAGAAAAATCAAAAGGGATATGCCTCCGGCCATAACTACGCGAGCTTGTTTCCCATAGTTTGTTTTCTTCCTTTCTTCTTCTTCTTCTTCTTCTTTTTTGCTGGTAAGAAAGTGAGGAACAAACAACACACATCACACAGTGCACGGACTTCAACGTCAGTCTCCACGATTGTACGCTAGAAGATCAAAGTGATTTTTGAAGTTGAAACTAGGAGCGTCCTTGACACCATATTCTCGAAGGAAGTAGCTGGCGATGGGAAGAGATAGAGCATAATGGCCTTCAAGGTCCATGGTGCAGAAGTCACTCTAAAAAGGTAGCCAAGGCACATCCATGCCATGATCAAAAAACCAACGAGGGTCCATTGCATTGGGAATGTCGACACGAAGGATGGAAAATTCCATGATTTCATCAAGCCCTTATAGTAGAGAAATACCAAAAATTTAGTGACAAAGATCCACTATCTTGGGTTTGGCAACATTCAGGTCCAAGAGAGAGGCCACAAAGTAGGACATCACATTGCAATTTCTCCTCTTCTAGTTTTCATCTTCAATGAAGTCCATGCCAATGACCCAATGGAAGGAAAATACCCCCAGCCGGTTGCACCTCTTCACTAGGTGCTTGATTCTACTAGCAATAATCTCCCCAGTGAAGGCATATTGTGGCCTTCATGGAAGAAAACATAGATGAGTACCTAGGATGATAGACATAGCTAAAGCAGTAGAGAAAAATACAATATGAAAATGGAGGAGAGGCTGGCTAAAACTCAAAAGGCTTATTTTTCGAATGAATATAACCATAAGGTGGCATAGCTATTTATAGAAAGGAGGTGTCAGTGAACCCAAACAATAAAAGGTCTATTTTTGGCTAGACAATGATAGAAGAAGATCAAAACAACTAGTGAATGAAGGGTAAATCATACAAAAAATCTGACATAAGGTCCAAAAATTAAATTTTGGGTGTTGGGAGTAAATCCTCACATAAGCCTATCGTTGACATGTGTCCTTCACCATCATTGACAGTAGTTGGCTTACGCAAGTGAAGAGACATGGATTAGCATGCTACTCTCTGACAAATTAATGAGGGCATCTTTCCATAGGTATTTCGTATCACCTAAGAAAAATTGACATAATTAGGGCACTCTCCTTGAGGCAACAAACTTATTTGTCAAAAGAGGTGGCAAAAGGAATGTACTAATTCTATTCTTGCATATTTTTGGTATTCCCAAGGGATACAGATCTCCAACCCACACATATCACCTCATTGGAAATATTAAATAGACCAAGTGGTAATGACATGGCCTTAATTACATGTACTTCCCAAGAAAATTAATTATGCCAAAAATTAGATTTCTTCTATGGAAGCATGAAGCAAATGACCATTTAAGTGAAAAACTCTCTGCAACTTTTGAATTAGCCATGGCGAAACCATCAACAACTAGTAGAAGGGAAATATCTGCATCGAAAAGGTTGTTTTTTCCAATATATTTGGGTGAAAATCATTTGCTAATGCCTAGGTACCCAAAGACCAACCTTTCGAGCTTTGTAAGAAGGTGCATGTGGATAAAAGTGTTAAAAGGGAGGCAGTGCAGGATACTACTCACAATGGTTTTGACCCAAGGTTGGCAAATAACCCTAAAAATCTTAGGGAGGGAGCATTTCAGAGAATGAAAGAATACGACACCTCTGAGGGTTTTGCCTCTCAGCTATGGAATTGTGGTTTTCCATAGTTTATGCTACCAACTATACATCCTTGCCCCAAGCTAGTGGACACATGCACCAGAAGATTCGATGAGGAAATTGGAACCATATCATGCAACAAGATCAAGGTCACGATTTCTGCTACAACTATACAAGAAATGTTATGATTTTAGTTTACCATAGTTTATGATACCAACCGTACATCCTTGCCCCGAGCTAGTGGATGCATGCACCAAAAGATTCGATGACGAAACTAGAACCATATCATGCAACAAGATCAAGGTCATGATTTTTGCTACAACTATATGGGAAATGTCTTAAGCGAGGAAGGGATGGATACTTACCAAGAGGACGAAAATGAAAGGGAGGTTTTCTACTATAATGAGATAGAAGAGAAAATTTTGAGAGGTCACTTCGTTTTTCCTCTAGCATTCAGAAATTTCAAAAGCAACACAAAGGATCTTTTCTTGATGATGATACAAAGGTCCACAATTTCCAGATGGCCTTGGATCTGATACCAGAGGGAAAAGGAGCAGAGATATTTTGAATTTTCTAAAATAGTAGCAACAAACATGTTAATGCAGCTGAAGAATTACTAGATTGAGTCTAAATTCAAGTATTCTTCTTTCTTGGTTCACTTAATTTTGCATCAGAACTCTAGGTTTCTAGAAAGAAATTTTTTGGTCTCTGGCTTTGATGAAGAGGGTTTAATTCAATTGGTTTTCGTATGGAATATGTCTAATCAAGAACAAGTAGATATTACTAGTTTTTCCATCACTTTCTAACACCGGTGCTTCAAGAGATTTTTCCGTGTCTGATAGGTTTCTTGTCCCTCGAGGTTTTGCAATGGGTTAAAAATTCATTGAATCTGGTAGGTTATTTCTTCGAAGAATATTTTACATTTATCAAACATTATGGATTTGTGACAGATAGGGTTTTCACATTGGAGGCATGCCACTAGGCAACTCTTACCGACAACTCTTATGGTAGGGGAAGGAACAAGAAAAAGGTATATCCACTTCCCCTTTGCATTGAAAATATTAAAGTGGTGTTGGAGAAGCATGGAGCTTCGAGGGAACTTACAAAAGTATTGGCAGTCCTAGGTTTAGTCCTGATATGCAACACATGGGACTACAATCCGAAAAACTTGCTTCCCCTAAAACATGAAACATGGGACTATGTGGAGTCCAAGAAGAACCCGACTCATGAGAAGCTAGAATTATACGTCAACCTAGCCCTCATACCAACCAAAAGGCCAAAGTGGCTGAGTTTCTACACACCACAGGAAAAATATTAGAGGGAGGTCCTGACAAGTAAACCCTAAAAAAATAGATGAAGTAGAAAGTCCGGTCAGAAAGAAAGATGGTAGACTTCTGGAGGTTCCAACAAGAGATGTGAGGAATGTACAAGTTTCTCGGAGAATTTCACTCATATGATGGATAATTTGAGGCCATTTATGATCGAGAGGCTAATTTCGACAACAACAAGCTAGAGTCCAACCATGAGGTAATAGAGTAATGACTCCCATGAGACACCTCCCGACCACAAGATTCTAACAGAGGGAGGAGATCTAAACAAAGGGTTTCAAAAGTTGTATCATCCACTAGTGTCTGAAATAAGGGATAAAGAACCACACAATCCCCAAGAAGATTAGTCACAAAGCAAGAAGGTCAAACTTTAGTGGGATCAACTACTAGGGGATTAGAACACTCTAGCTAGAATCGAACAAAGTTAAGGTGAGTCTGAGACTTAGACTTACCCAACATATTTGTTAGAAATGAAGAAGAAGCGGAGTTTTCTCAGCAAAATGTTTGTGTGGTCGCAGTTCAAGTAAGTTTTTCTCCCCCTCTCCTTCCTTCTTTTGCATATTTCATAAATCCTTTTCCCTCGCCATTGAAAAGAATCCCCCATCCACAGACTCAAAACTATTGGTTTTGAATGAACCCCTGCCATTTTCAACATACCAAGTGAGGTACCCCGCATTCCGAGCAAGGAATATCCGCTTTGGCCACTTTTGACTCCTTCATCACCCTATTTAGGGACCCTATTGAGAAGGCCGAATCATCCATGTTACCCTTCACTTCAAGTTCATCTGCATTCAGACATAAATCACCCATTTCATTTGTTTCTCTTTTTACTCCAACTAGTACTTCTGGTGTCCAATCCCAATTTGGCATTCTACCATTTTCAATTATTACCCTCCAATTCACCTCTCCATATTCTCCCACATTTGAGGTCTCCCCTTTCGTTACTCTTTTCGGTTTTCCCCCTGGTGCTTCTCTTGTAGCACAGAGCATTGATTCCACACAAAATATTTAGAAGCATTTTGATGTGACCAAGCTGGCCCAACAAATAGGAAGCAAAAGAAGAAAATGAAGAATTTTGAGCTACTAGCTTCCAATAAGATCCAAACTTATTTCAATGAAGAGAGGAACTCTTTGTGGATCACTACTATGAGGCCCCTTACAACACAACCCAATGAATAGATGCAGATGGAAGATTATGACATTAGAGTTGTGGGTCTAGATCTAAATGAAATTTTCTCATGTGATAAAGTAGATCTAGCCAAGACCACCCAGAAGGTGGTATACACAAATTATGAGAGGCTAGATCAAAAGTTGGTAAAACAAGAGGTTGAGGTAGAAAATGTAAATGAAACATTGAATCAGATACAGTTGGAACTTAGGTCCCTAAATGATGAAATGAAACGCATAATGTAGGTGCATGACCAGTAGGAAGAAGCCACAGGATCTCTTGCAATGCTTCAAGATGAGTGGATTCAGGTGTATGCTGAAATAGATAGGATGAAAGGTGAACTTACAACTGAGCATCAATCTATTACATAGTAAAACATGTTAGGGAGAATATAAAGAAGGATTTTTATGATTGTCAAACTCAAGCTTCTGACAATTTGAAAAAGGCCGAAGAGGAAGCCAAAAAGATAAGAAGGGACAAATAAGAAGCTGATTCTACTTTGCATGCTCATAATCAAGTGTTCTGAAACTTAGTTTCTAAACTTACAAATGCTCTCAAGAGAAGAGATCAAATGGAACAAAGGTTGAAGGAAAAGGAGAACCAACTACATGATGACCTAGCAGCTACATAAAGGTTTGTGACCCTTCCTATGAAGAAAAGGTTTTTATCCGCCTATTGGGAGTGAATCATCATTGCACTCATCATTCTAAAACTGAACTTACAATTTTTGAAGGATGCTCAAGAGATAAATGAAAGGGTTGGCTTGTTGGCTAACCAAAATATTCAAGAATATTCTGCTCAAGTCACAAAGTATTATAACTTTATTTCCAAGTTGTGTGTGGCAACTGATGAGGCTCTAAAAAGTGAAGGGATTAAAAATCGAAGGGCTACCTCTAGCAAAGCAATTAAATTTTCCAACTGTCATAAGATAGTGGCCAAAACCAAAAATAGCCAGGTGGTGTTAAAAAAGAGGGTCGAAAAAATCAAAAAGGATTTTGGGGTCTTATATAGCTTCAAGTTACCTCCTTTCCTTTCAGTGAATGGGGATGTATTGTCCATTCAGAAAATTATAGAAAAGGTCAGGAATAAGGTTTGGACTTCAGCAGAACCTCCAAGGTCAAGTTCTACAACCATAGATGATGACATTGAGAGTGAGATTCTTCAGCTTTCTCACCTTTATTATCATTTAGGAGTCATTTCAGGAAGGTGAGGATTTATTTCTTTCAACGAATTATTCAAACTGGATCAGGCGTATAAAGTCTTTTGTAGTCTTGCACGACCAATCAATGCAGATTGGGAGATTTTGTACTCCGCTTTCCTCAAGCTCCAAGATGACCAAAGGTCTAGGTTCATGTCTTCAAAAGTGAATCCCCCCTATAAGTCACCAGAACTATGAAGAATTTTTTTTCCTTAATCTTTTTGTTGTTTCCAGCCTCATTTTTGTCTTCGGAGGATCCATGTGCGAAGAGGTTATGTTTTCGACGAGCGCATAATGCACTACATGGTGGCTATGCATGTTTTGGAAATTTATTTTCTCTAAGCTTAGATTCAAACAACATGTCAGCTTGGTAGATGATTCCCTAAAATCACTTTTCATGAATCTTAAATTATTTGCTTGTGTGACATGCCATCTCCTCGCTGTTGAGGAGTCATACCTTGGGGTCTTCCTTTAAAGTCTATCAAAATGCATCATGAATTTTTCTACAAAAGGATGCAAATCAGTTCCTTCAAAGCCACTTGATCATTTGACAAGACCTTTCCCAGACTATTCTTCTAGGATCTGAGCGATTACGAGGGGAAATCCTATTAAAATATCTAGATCACATAAATGTTGTAGTTGAAACTTGATAATCAAGATTGCAACTACCAAACTAAAAGATCTGGATCAGATTTTGAGCTATCAAATGTGAACATCTAGTAGTCATTACTTCTGGCTGAAGTTGGCATTTCTCTTTGCTTGGTGGCTATAAAGATGAAGCGGCAATAAAAAGAAAGGGTTCTTGAAGTTTTCCTTTTGTAAACAGTTTCCTTAGCTTTCATAGTTAGTAGAAATATTTTCTCTCAATTTTATAGAACATTGTTTTGCTCTGGCATGTTTTTTCCTTTATATAATCAAACTATTATCAGATTAATCTCTATTTTAATGTTCATTTAATACTTTAAGTATGAGTTATTAAGGAGAAATATCTGAAAATATGCATGATATGGCCTTTGTCAATATTTTATTCTTCGTATCTTCGTCATGAATAGAACACCATGTCTTGTTTAATCTGAATAGTTTTGATTATCAAATTTCTATTTTGTTTGTGTGTATGATTAAGTTATAATCTATAGAAACTGGATTATGTCTTTGGAATTCTCTATTTTCTTAGTAGGTTATCACTTTTTAATGATATGCTATATTTTGAGGAGGGTTTTGTGTATATTTTGAAAGGTTTTCTATTTAAATCTTGAAACTTCTATGCTTGGTTAGATCTTAATACACATTTCCTGTGGGTGGATTGAATGACTACATCTATGCTTGTATCTAGCCTCTACTATTCATTCTCCTCTCAACAATGAAGAGATGTGGTATTTTGTGTCTATCATATCATTCGTACAAGGAAACTTGTGGTTTTTAAATGTTGTAAAATTATTGGTGCATCACCAATTTTTAATTTTTTATGTTTTACATTTCTTTCTACTTTTTTCCAAAACTCAAAGAAGAGCCAAACTTCTATAAAAATCCTAGATGTATTTAGTGAGATGGATATTATCCCCCACATGGTGAATTTCCCATAAGAATATTGGAGAGGTGTAATATTTGATGATCAACAAATATTTTTGGCCACATGATGAAAAGTTTGAGGATATTTATGACCGAGAGGTCAACATCGACAATAGCAACCTAGATACTAGTTATGAGATTGAATTCGAGTAACTTGCACACTATACTTCCCATTCTAAGGAAACCAGGAGAAGACAAAGCTTAAAGTGAAAGGAATCACAAGCCACATCTTGTGCAAGTTTCTGCATTAAGGGAAAGAGAGTCTGACATTCCCCTAGAAGGTTCGTTACAGTTGATGAGGATAAAGCTTCAATGGGATCATCCGCTAAAGGATCACAACGCGCTAATTCAAGTTGTGCAAAGAGAAGGTGATCTGAGAATCTGGGTGCACCTGATGCTATAATCAAGGGAGAGGAAGAAGCAAAGTCTATTCTACAAAGTTTTTTGACTACCACAGTCCAGGTAATTCTTGCTCCCCCTCTTCTTCCTTCCTTTGTGTCTCTAGTTACTCCTTTTCCCTCATCTATTGAAGACAATCCTCTATCCATGAATCCTGATATTTTGGTCCTTAATAAATCCCCTACTAATTTTAATACACCCTATGATGTACCCCCGCATGTTGAACAAGCAACATCTACTTCAACCACTATTTATTCTTTAATCTCCCTATATAGGCCCCCTGTTAAAAGAGCCTAATTATCCATGTTTCCCATTACCCCAGGTTCATCCTCATCTGAGCAAAAATCTCTCATTCCTCCTATTTCCTATTTCCCTCTTTTCTCCAACTAGTTTTTCCCTGAGCCAATCTCAATTTGGCATCCCACCATTTTCCATGATTATGCTCCCACCTGCCTCCCTACATGCTCATATCTCTAAATTATCTCCTTTTGTTACTCTTTTTGGTCCTCCTCCTAGTGCTCCCATTATAGTACAAATAATTGACACCTCACAGAGTCTTCAAGAGAATTTCAAAGCAACTAAGTGGGCATGACAAGCCAAAAAGTTAAAATGGTTGTTAAAGAACACTAAGTTGTCAACCACCAAGAAGATTAAAGCTTGCTTTAATGAAGAGTGAAAATATTTGCTAATTATTACCATGAGGCCACTCATATCCCAACATGAAGGAAAAATTCAAATGGAGGACTATGAAATCACATCCATGGGTTTGAATTTGAATGAAATTCATGCACGTACCAAGGTGACCTAGATAAAACCACCCAGAAAGTGGTATATGTGGATTATGAGAGGCTAAATTGGAAATTGAAGAAGTGGGAGGTAGATTTAATAAATGTAAGGGAAAACATTAATAGGTTGTAGATAGAAATCAAAACCAGAGATGTTGAGATGGCTGACATAAGGAAAACATAAGATCAACAAGAGAAATCAACAAGGCTACTCATAGATACCCAAGGTGAGAAGGTTCAACTATATGCTAAGATTGAAAGGTTGAGAGTTGAGCTTGCTATTGAGTGACAACTAAATGCAGAGTGCAAGTGTGCTCACAAAAGGATAAACAAAGAGCTAGACACCATCTGATCTTAGGATTATAACAATTTGCAAAAGGCCCAAGTGGAAGAAGAAAATTTAAGACATGACAAGAAAGAAGTTGAGTCCACTTTGTAGGGTCATGATCAGGAAATCAGAAAATTAGGATCTAAGCTAGTGAATGTCCTCAAGGAGAAGAATCAAATGGAGGATAATTTGAGAGCAAAGGAGCCTTAGTTACATCAAAAACTAACAATTGCACAAATATTTGTGACCCTTCCTTTGTTGAAGTGGTCGATATCCACACACTGGGAGCGAATCATAATTTCGCTCACCATCCTAAAACCAACTCTACAATTTTAAGGATGCTCAGGAATTAAATAAAAATGTTTTCGCATTGGCTGACAAAATTTTATAGGAGTTTCTCCCCGAGTAGTGAAGTCCCAAAGTTTGATTTATACATTTTTTGTGATTACCGATGAGGCTCTAAGAAGTGCAAGAATTCCATATCGAAGGGCCACCTCCAACAAAGCAAGAAAATTTTCCTACTGCCAAAATATCATTGGAAGAAATATAGAACACGAGGTAGTGTTGAACAAAAGGGTCGATAAAATCAAGAAATATTTCAGTGTCTTGCATAGCTTCGAATTGTCCCCTTCCCTTTCACTAAATGGATATGCGCTATCAATCGAGAAGATTATGGATGAAATTAGACAGAAGTTCCAAACTTCTACAAAACTCCTAGGTTTGACTACAACGCTCGTCATCAATGACGTTGAGCATGAAATTCTTCTACTTTCTTGTTTATATAATAAAATAGGAGTTGTTTCAACAAGATGAGGAATTGTTTCCTTCAAAGAAGTCTTCGAGCTAGATCAAGTGTACAAGGTTATCTGTAATATTTTTTGACTGATTGATGTTGATTGGGAGACATAGAATTTCACTTTCCTTAAACTCCAATAATTTCCAGAGGTCTAGGTTCATTGCTTTATACATTTTTGGCTTCAAGATCATCTGCATAGGAAAGAGAAATTGGTTGTGAAAGGCGCACAATGCACCACATGATGGTTGTGTGTTTTTTATGTATCACTTTCCCTTTGGGAGAAATTTAGGCCATGTGTTAGCTCGACAATGATTTTCTCAAGAATGATTTTCACAAATCTAAGAATACACACTTACTCGACACGTCATCTCTTTGCTATGAAAACGTTCTGCTTTAAGAATATTTCTCTTCAAAGTATGTGGAAGCGTAATTTTTCTTTGGTTTTCAAGAGGAAGATTTGAGTTGGTGTTGCCAAGGCACATGATTGGTAAAAAATACTTTTTCCAAGCTGTTTTCTAGGATCCGAGCATTTATGAAGGGAAATCTTGCTAAATATCTGAGGGATATTAATGCAGAAGTTGAGAGTTGATGAGTGAATATTTATGTGACTTAATTAAAATATCTATGATCAGATTGTGAACTATTAGGTGCAGACATTTGGCAGTAATTACTTCTAGGTAGAGGTGGTGTTTCTCTCTCCTTTCAGTTATAATTTGGAGGTGACAACAAAGGAAGAGGGTTCCTGAAGTTTTCCCTTATGAAAATAAATTCTTTAGTTTTCCTTAGTTATAGGAGTATTTTCATTAAATTTTGTAGAACACTGCTTCACTCTGGCATGTTTTATCTGTTTTAACTAAAAATATTGTCAGATTGACATCCAACCTTATTTTTAAAGTTCATTTGATATTTAAGTACAAACAATTTTGGAGAAATATTTGAAACTGTGCATGATATTGCCTCTGTCAATATTTCCTTCTTTATATTTTCATTCATAATAGAACATTGTGTCTAGCCTTAGTTTTAATAGTTTGATTATTTGATTTCCATGTTGTAAGCTTGTAGAAATTGGATGATGTCATTGAATTCTTTATTTTCTTTAAGGTTTATTGTTTGTTCATGTTATGTTGTATTGAGAGGAAGAGTTTATGTAGATTTCTAAATGTTTTCTTTTAACTCTTTGAAAATTTATGCTTGATCGGACCTTAACAAACACTTCTTGTGGGGAGATATGAATGACTACACTATGCTTGTATCTATCCTCCTTTTCATTCTCTTCCCAACAATGAAGGTTTTTGGCATTTTATGTCTATTATATCATTCATGGAAATGAATTTGGGTTTTCAAATTTTGTAAAAGCATTGGCCCATCACCACTTTTTCATTTTTTATGTTAAAATTTATTTCTATCTTTCTCCCAAACACAGAGAAGAGATAGCTTTCTATAAAAATCTCAAAGGTATTCAGTGAGGCACAAATTGGTCCCCCACTGGTTGAATTTCCCATAAGGTTGTTGGAGAGTTACAAGATTTGATGATCAACATTAATTATTTTTAATTAAATAGAAAGGACCATTGTTTAAATGTACATTCGAATAAATTTCATTAAATGGATCTTCTCTCCTTGTTCTCTAAATTTTTATTATTTATTTATATTTCAAACCTTGGGTTGGACCAACAGATTAAATATATTGATATAATAATTGAAACATAGTAAAATGGTGTAGGGGTTCAAAGACATAGGGTTTTATACTAAATTTGGAATGTTTCACCAAACTTACTATAAATAGAAAGGGAAAAATGGGGTGAATGAACATACCTATTATTCTATTTCATTTAGGAAATGATATCACTCAAGTTAAAATCCACTTTCAACCCTTAGGTGAGTGAATTATTTGAGGAATCTTGTAATTTCCCTTTTATGTCAAGACGGTGGTCTTGGTAAAACAACACTTTGGGGAGAAAACCTAAAAATAGTAAACTAATTCCAAAATGAAATCTAACACTTGGAAAAATAGATTAAGCTCAATATTGATAGAACATGGAAAATAAAATTTAGTCTAGAGAAGGGTAGAAGGATGTGTACCAGTCACCAAAAGTCAGTTTCTGAAGCTGATCTAGGACTCATTCGCCTAGGGGAAATGGTTCTTGAGTTAGTTTTTTTCTAACACTTTTGGGAGCCTCTGCTATAGATATGAATCTTCAAATTTCCTAGATTTTAGGTTCTGAAAGCTAGAAATAAATTATGTAGATGGGTTTCCTTCAGATGACAACTTTTACAACTTTGAAAACTTCTTCAATTTCCTTCTTCAAGAGATCTTCAATACTTATTCCACCTAAATTTTTAATCACAAATAAAGAGGGAAAAATGTTTTTTTTTGGTGAATAGGGGTTTTCCTTGGTCAAACCCCATTTTGGCAATCAAACCTTGAAATTAAATTAAAATATGAAAGAGGGAATGAAGAATGAACAAAGAAATGTTACCACTCAAAAAACCCCTGCATAAACCTTAAAATTTAAATCTGAAACTTGCATGAAATGACCTCAATGGATGTGCACCCTAATACTTCAATCTTGACTTGAAGTGATTGTTTTTAACACTTGAATGAATTATGAACCTACATCATCATACTGGCTCCAATAACATGCATGATACAAGAAGACATTGACATGAAAATTGGATCTTGATTGCTATAATAAATTTTCCTTGGAATTCAATTGATCATAATATTTTCTCTAGGAATGCTTCTTGAAATCTTTTGTGTTCTTGAATTGGTTTCCTAGGATTTGAAATGATGAAATAACCTTATACTTATAGATATGTATCAATAATTTCCAAAAATTCAATTATCACAAGCCAAAATATGAATATAGATTTGAAAACATTAAAATAACACCAAAAAAATAATTAAATTTAGATCCTAGGTCTAAAGGAGGACCCATTCGCCCATGGGTTAATGGTTGCTAGGTCTCTAAACCTAGGAAACATATTTCTCAATGAGAAGTGTTATGTTAAGGCATTAATGAATGTCAGGATTCCTCTTTGGAATATTTAGTGAAATAGGCTTGGTAAATGAATTAAGGGGCCAATTAAGGATAATTAAGCTCAATTAATTGAAGGATACCTAAATAAGTGTAAAAGTGTAAATAAATACATTTTACAACACTAAATTAAGGCACAATTAAGTCCAAGTAAACAAGGAGGGCCCAGAAAAGTGAGAAAATATAGATGGATAGAGGGATACATTTTTTGTCACTACACTTAGCCCCAAATTTAGTGAGAGGAGGACCTTGTGTCAAACTCACACTAAATTAGAGATTCAAAACATATGTATGCAAAAAAAACAATATTAATCTATCATACAACATCAAAGACTTAAGGAAAAGGTTCAAAAGATTAAAAATGGTAGAGCAAGCCTCCATTGTCCAATGTGATGTGTAACAAGCCTTGGTTGTTTGGTCAAAAATGTTCACAAGTAGAACCCTAGTTGTCCACTATGCAAACAACATGTATGCATGCTCACACGAGCTAACATAACTCCAATCATCCACTAGGTGAGCTCCCAAGGGTGTAAAATGAGAGAATATTATTAGTCTCCCATACCATACCAAAGCTATCCCTCTAATAACTTCAATAAGGAACCATAAAACATAACAAAAACTTCGAGCCTCATAAGGCCTAACGAGTTGCATTATGCTAAGCACCTTTGGAAAAACAAGGAAAGGCTCTACTAGAAATAAAAGTGTGTTATTATTGGTGGCATTGAAAAAGGTTTGAGCTTCACAAGGTTAGAAAGTCATATTATGGAAAACACTTATGAAAAAAAAAATTAAATTAAACATGTTCAAAATGATTTTTATTATTTTGTGTAAGGTCTCATGTTAGGGAACATCGTGCCTAATGTCTCCAAGAGAGGTGAATTCAAGGATAAAAGATTCACAACTTGTGGAATGCAATGCATAACATTACCACTAAGAGAGAAGTCTTATGTCAAGATACATCACACTTGTGGAGGACATAAAACCCAATGAAACCACCAATAAAAAGTCACATCACAAGAAGAAATGAAATCACACAATGAAATATACGGAATGTTAAAAAAATTATAAATAATAATGCCAATCTATGCCCCCACTTTAAATAAATTCTTAACACCATTTTTGTGAGAAATTACTTTAAAGTAGCCAATAATCAATGCTAAACAATAAAGAGACATGCAAGCTCTTATTCAGAAAGCCTTATGCTAAGTCATATGTTTCCAAATGAAGCTACATCATTAATATGGGTTATTCCTAGAAATACAATGCTAAAGAATAACATAGTACATCACATGTGAGCCAACTTAAGGCATGCCATCCACATCCCAAGCTTGCTCTTATATATACATTGAAGGTAGTGAACTAGCCAAGAGAGACAATGACAAGTTCCATACTAGGACAAGGCTACCTATCCCATTGCTCCCCAAGGATAAAAGGTGAGCCAAAAATGGATGATAGTATGCTACTCCTTGTGAAAGGAATATATGATTGTATAAAGACAAGTTTATACCCTCATGCATGGTTGTGAATATGCTATAATACTGCAACTACGACATGAAAAGGAGAAAGAACTAATGTTATTCATTATAATGAGTAGACAAAATACCAAATTGATGCATATCTAATGAGATATTCCCACATGTAGTATCTATTAGTTCAGGATGCACCAAAGATAAGGTTGGCTTAGAATAATCTTTGGTGATAGTGTTCATATTGAGTGAATTCGTTATGGATGTTTTTATTTCTTTCAAAGGACAATAAGACATACCTCTAGTTTTTTATTGTGTGTTAGGCTCTATAGGGACACATATACCTAGTTATATAGAACCATATCCTTTTCCACTATAAACAAGTTGTTTCATAATTTTTTAACCTCTTCCATAAAGATTGTTCATTTATTTTAGATTCGGTGGTTGTCCATAATCAACTTCATCAATTTTTTTTTTATATGTTGTCTCTTCTTATAAAGTTCTTGAAATGGATTCTTTTGATGGTTTTTTCTATGTTTGTGTTGTCATTACCATTGGTTATTTTCCCATTTTATAATTTTATCTTATGATCTTGGGTTTCCCATCAAATTTAGGCATGAAATATAATGATCTCCAATCATCTTCCATTAACTTTGTGACTTCTTCAATATTCTTTTCTTTATCTTTTTCTTGTACGGGTTCAACTTGTGTAGTTGGTGTCAATGTTGCAAGAGGATTTTTCATTTCTTTTTCAAATTTTAAAAAATTGTAAGGTTCTAGATATCTTTTATCCTATAAAAATTATCTTTATAAACACACTTCAATATACGATGATGAGTAGAAGGAACTGCATGCATCTAATGAATCCATGGTCTCCCCAAAAGAAGATTATATGAAAGATCTTGAGGCATAACATGGACAAGAGTTTTCAATGTTTCCTTTCCAATCTAACAAGAAATGTGATCATAAAAAATGGTTGTTTCCCTATGTTATCAAACCCATGAATAGATAAATAATGAAGTTGAATTTAGTTTTTTTTCTAGTCCAATCTTATCAAGAATTTTTACACTACACACATTAAGTGTCAAACCATTATCAATGAGACTTATCTTTATCCTCCATTTTTTTTAATGTGGGCCACTATCATGAAAGATTCATTTTGGTTTTAAACTTCTAACAAAGGTAACTCATATTGATGGAAAGTAAATAAATTAAAAGCATGTTATGATAACTAGGTGAATCTTGAATAATATCTTAGTAGGAGTGTTTTATATTTGTTCAACAAGGTCATACTGATTTCTACTATGTAGAGGCAAACAAGGAGCACTAGGAAAAATAGGTTGAGACAATGAAAATGAAGTAAGAGTGGTTTGTGGTTGCCTATTGTTCCTTGTATTATATGTGTGAGAAACACTATTGTAACTTGATTTATATGAAACATTGTTACTATCAAGTTGCCTTGTAGGTGATTCTAAGATAAGCGCAAGTTTATTTTGAACTTGAGGTTGATGTGAGGGTGGGTAGATCATGGTAGTAAGTAGCTTAGGATATCACTTCAAGGGATATCTAGTATGCATAACCTCAAAATACTTATCCTTATTGTGATGATATCTTATTTAAGGGGAGTCTAATGTCACTTCATCATCTTCATCTAAGGAAGCCACATTACTATTATTTGAAAGACTTGTATCCATTCTATCATTTTCTTGTGTCTTGATATCTTCCCTAGTATGAGAGATTTTAGGAGAGAAGAATAAAAATGTTGATCACATTTCATGGTTAGATTTTGTAAGATAGCCTCATCACAAGTAAGGGAGGCATCAAGAGAAGAACAACTCTGATTTTATTTTTTACCAATGATTCGATCCTTTTATTTAGATAAAACTTTCCAAATGATAGGAGAATTAGGAAAGGGAGAAACAATATTCTCCTAACTCAACGAGTGTATCTTCTCACACCAAACTATCTTATTCATGTCTAGGAGAGATATTAGGAGAAGAACAAATGTGATTGTAATGGTCATGTATGATTACATCCTTTTATCTTGTAATGTATTCCCATGTAAGAGAGGTAGGAGAAAAGGAACAAATAGGATTGTCATAACTCTCAATAATTGGATCTCTTAACACTAAAATAACCTCTTCACAAATACGAGAGATTTTGGTAGGAAAAATGTGATTTTCATGATTGTCCATGATTGCATCCTCTTTCACTAAATCATTCTCACAAGTAGTGAGAGATGTTGGGAGATGAATGGAGATTAGGTAAATTAATGTTAATAAATGTGTCAATGATCCCATCTTCTTTTTTCATAATATCTTCCCAAGTAGGAGAAGGAGACAGACAAAAAAGACTTTCATGATTCTTAGTGATTGTATCTTCTTTCACCAAGATACCTTCATCACCAATAAGATAGTTATTGGGAGAAGAAAAATTATGGTTTTCATGATTATCTATACTTGTATCTTCTTGTATCATATCATCCTAAAAAATGGGAGAGATAATAGGGTTTGAGTGAGGGACATGCAAGGTGATATTAAGCAATATGTCAATGGTTTGATTCTCTTTCTGTAAGATGTTCTCATAACTAGGAAATATAGTGGGAGGATGGCTAACATGTTTCCTAATGACCTCATTTTTGTGCAATAAATTGAACTCATAAGATGGGATGTTGTACTTATACAATCCATTTTTAACCATGTCAAAATCACATCTTTGAAAAGGAAACATGTTGATATGAAAAGTAATCTATCCAACTTATGCAATTCTTCAAAAATGTAAACAATTTCCCTACAAATATAATGATTTTCAATATTGATTTATTTTTTGAATGTTTTAAAATTCCTAAACTAAATGGATGATTAGACCTAGATGCATAAAATATAATAATTAGAAACTTGTCAAAATGAAATAGTGGGTTACCAAGGGATTCGTGAAGTGTACAAAACACCAAAAAATCTTAGAAAATATGGTTTTAAGAGGCCCTATTGCATGGAAAAATGAGTCGCTGAATAGGGTTTCTAAAAAAAGAAGAATGCAATTTTTGAGTGATTACATGTGTTCTTTGTTCCAAGTATCAGACTATAACTTCTGTAACATAAGTCTCCAAACTTTGATTTCTAAATGAAAGTGAAATTAATGAAAAATGATGAGTTATACGACACTTTTAAAAATGCGATTCTAACTCAATTTTTTAATGTGAATGATTGAACATACACTAATATGTAATTACTATGCAAAATTATTCCAAAATTATGCAAATTTTATTGAATTTTCAGGTTTAAAATGAAAGCAACATGAAAGTTTACACCTAAAATGCAATGCAAATTTATTCCAAATTTAAAAATGCTTTAAATGCAACTAATCAATTCAAAATTTAGATATAGGGTTTGAATGCACTCCAAATAAAAAAATAGAATGTTTAAAATCTCAGGCTCACCAAAATGTAACATATTAAAATGGTTTAGGGGTTCAAACACATAGTTTTGTATACTAAATTTGGTATGTTTCACCAAAGTAACTATAATTGTTTTTCGATAAATTCATTGAATGAACCTACCTATACTTATATTTCATTTGGGAAATGAGACCCCTCAAGTTTAAATCCACTTTCAACCATTAGGTGAGTGAATTATTTGAGGAATCTTGCAATTTCCCTTTTGTGTTAGGATGGGTGTCCTATTCAAACAACACTTTGGAAAGAAAAACTAAAAATATTAAAATAACTGCAAAATGCAATCAAACACCTAGAACAACTAGACCAAGCTCAATACTAACAAAAATAAAAAATAAAATGTAGAATGGATAAGGGAAGATGCATGTGTACCAATCACCAAAAGTCAATTTCTAAAGTTGATCTAGGACTCATTTTCCCAAGCATGAATGGGTCTTGAGTTAGGGTTTTTTAAAAACTTTTAGTAGCATTTGCTACAAATTTGAATCTTCAAATTTTCCTAGGTTTCAGGTTTGGAAAGCCATAAATAAATTATGTAGATTCAATTTTTGTGAGATGACAACTTTTTCAACTTTGATAACTTTAATTTTGTTCTTCAAGAGATCTTCAATATTTCTTCAACCTAAATCTATAATAAAAAATCAAGAGGGAAATTGTTTTTTATTTTTAGTGAATGGGGTTTTTCCTTTGTCAAACCCCATTTTGATAATCAAACCTTGAAATGAAGTAAAAAAATGAAAGAGGGAATGAAGAATGAATAGAGCAATGTTACCACTCAACAAAACCTTGCATAAACCTTGGAATTTAAATCTACAACTTGCATGAAATGGCTTCATGGATGTGGATCTTGATACTTGAATCTTGGCTTGAAATGATGGGTTTGAATGCTTGAATGGATCATGAAATATACATCATCATATTAGCTCCAATGAAATGCATGATGCAAGAATACTTTGACACGACAATTGGATCTTGATTTCTGCATTAAATCTTCAAGAAATCTACATTTGAATGTCTTCGATCACAATATTTTCTTTAGGAATGGTTCTTGAGTTATTCTAGGTTATTGTATTACTTTTCTAGGATTTGAAATGATGAAATAACCTTATAATTATAGATACGTATCCTTAATTTCTTGAAATTCAAATATCACAAATTGACAACTAAATATAGATTGAAAACATTAAAATACCAGCAAAATAAAAATTTAAATTTAGATCCTATGTGTAAGGGAGGACCAATTCTCCCATGGGAAAATTGATCCTAGGTCCCTTCACCTAGGACATACATTTCTCAATTAGAAGTGTTAAGGCATTAATGAATGTTGGGTTTCCTCTTCAAAAAATGTAGCCAAATAGGTTTGGTAAATGAATTAAGGGACCAATTAAGGAAAATTAAGCTCAATAAATTAAACGATCCCTAAATAAGTGTGAAAGTGTAAATAAATACATTTTCCAATGCTAAATTAGGGCACAATTAAGTCCAAACTAACTAGGAAGGCCCAAACAAGTGATAAATTGTAAAGGGATACATTTTTCGTCACTACAATAATTTGTAAGTTTGTAGTCTATGGAGTATAACTTCTAAAAATTATAATTTAAATATATTTTACTTTATTTATTATATCAATTTTTATTATTTTTTAGTGAGAATGGTATTTTCAAAAAACATAAGGGTCCCACTTCCACATATGTGAAAAAATAGAAACAAAATATTAAATTTGTAAACAATATCTACATAGTAGGTATTGATATCATTGTTTTAATTATTATTTTTTTATTATATTAAAACTTAAAGGGCCAATACCCAATACAAAATATCCAAAAACTAAAACAAAAGCTTAATCTTAAACAGTTCAACCAATGATTTTTTTTTTTTTAAATCACACAAAATCAAAAGCAACATAGCACCATAGGACCCCTATAGATCTCCCACCATCTTGACACTAGTGATCATATTCCATTCTTTGGGGAAAATTTGGAACTTCTTTTTGAAAGTCATATGCCCCTACCGAATGGCTTGAATATTCACTATGACATCATGGGCCGAGGTATCCACCATTTTACCTTTCTTCTTCTACATATGACCATCCTCTAGACCATCATCTGCAACTCGTTTCTCCTAGAACTTCCTTAATTCATCCTGAAAAAATTGGAGGGTGAGGGAAGTGTTCTTCATGGTTTCTTTACTATAATCAATGATTACCTAGAGGCATTGCATGGTTTTCTCCTAGTTTTGATGTATAGCATCAATCTAAATAAATAAATTATTTGTATCTTCCTCTATACCAACAATGGAACACAACTAATCCAACTCTTTCTCTAAAACCACCCACCTCTCAAACAACTTATCCAAAGAAGAAATCATGTCCTAGTGCCCCTTATTCTCCATCTCCCCTGGACATGGGGTCTGCTGCTCAAGAACCTCATCTTCTAGAATTTGGATTATTTTTTTAGCCGTTACCAGTTGGCCCACTAGCCACTTCATTATATCCTAGTAGAAATTAATTTTCTCTGAGATTTCATTGATTTTCTTATAGAGGGGGTCACTAGAGGCACAAATTAACCTAGTTGTAGTTCTAGTTTCCTCCTGATTGATATATAGATTGGGATAATTTTGATGGTTAGGGTTAGAAATAAGGGGGTGTTGGGAACATTGGAGGCATTCACATGAGAAGAATAGTGTATAGGAGAGTTGGTCAAGGCTGGATTCCAAGAATCATCATCATTTGAGTTATCAGACTCCTCTGACCGAGAAGATGAAATAGGCATGGATTTTAACAAATGGGTACATTTGATGGGGTCAAGAGGGATTTTTAATTGAAAGGGGTTTTACCTTGAGGCTAGGTGCTATGGTGAATGGTAGGAGGGGTTTCATCTATCATAATAAAGGGACTAAGGTTCATGGAGGGATTTGTGGGGTCACAAATTATCATAGCGTTCTTTCAAATAGTTGTAGGGAAAGGTAATAATGCAGAATCAAACTTTTAGAGATCATAAATAAGGACTTTGTGGATGGGTAATTTCTTGCATTTATCCTAGACATTTCTAATAGATTTCTCAAGTGAGGATAGGAGCCAAAAGGAAAATTTCATTTTAATATTATAACTAAGATGGTTAAATATGGGGAAAAGATGTGCACAAAATTAGTAAAACCAGTCTTCAAGTATGACATACCTCATAAGGAATTCTATAGTTTTTTCCCTAATGTTGGTCAGGTCTGCATGGTTAAAACCATTCTACAATCTATTCACCCTCATGCCCTCTTTTAAAAAATATTGCATATCTTTATGGAAATGGCCTTTCAACTTTTGAGGAATGCACACCCCTTTTAGAGAGAGCCCTATCACCTCCACAATTAGCTCAGGAGTCACCATGAAGGAAATCCCTTTCATAATAATAGTGCCATTCACCCAAGAATTATCAAATGCCACAAAAATCTTTGGGCCTTGCCCTTGCATACCATCCAAAAAAAAAGCTAGCCTTCCCATTCTAGAATGTCCCAAACCTGTCTGTCCTCCTTCCATCCCTTGAAACTATAGGGTTCATCGTGAACCAGATCACCCCCATCACAAAAATCACAAATTTCAAAGAAAGGTCATAAAAATTCTAGAAATGGCTATAGAAAAACTATAGACACAAGTAAATGTATTTATAAAAAGATGGATTAGCCAACTTAAGTTTTCATAATTGAGGAGTGTGGAAAATATAAATAAGAGTTAACATTGTATCTAGCTGATATAATTTTTATAGTACTTTAGAATCATGTTGAATTAATTGGAGTACTTGACCTAGGATATGGAGGAGATTATCCCATATTACTAAATTTGGAGTAAAGGCTCCAAGATTTTTTAATGCATCAGTGAATTTATTAGAATTCCTATACACATGATTAACACTACTATTTTTTAGGTAAATCATCAGTTTGTGAGCCGAGAACAAGGGGTCCTAGAGGGTCCAATAGGGAGAGGCTTTCCCCATTAGTAAAAGATTCATGTTTCTAGAATCACCTTCTATAACCAAATTTGAAACCCTAGCTTGTGTGACAATTTGTATGCCAGAGAAGGCCACTACCATGTCAACTAAACTAGATGATTAAACCCCCAAGTTGACTATGTAAGCTAGAATTAATTCCCCTTATGGTCATGGATGACCCCCACCCCTACCTGCCCGACATGGGTTAGGTTTGGCAGAGCCGCCAAAGTTGAGATTCAACAAACTAGGCTCTGGGGAGGACCTTTTCAATAAAAAAGTTAATTTAGATATATAGAAAAGATATTATGTATTATCAAATAAACCTATGTCAAAATTATAATTAATTTGTTTTCAAAAACTAATTTTAAAAATTATGCAAAAAAAAAGGCTACAAACTAGATATTGCTATTAGCAATCTACACTTAAAATTTTCTATTTTTTTCTTGGCAAATGATATGAGTTATGGAATAAATATCAAATTTTTAAAATAATTTTAATAATAAAAATAAGCTATTATAAATCTACATATAGAAAAAATAGATAATTTTAATTTATTTTTAAAAATATTTATAATTTACATGTGAAATCTCAAAAATCCTTAGCTCATAACATCTTCAAAATCATAATGATATAGTTATACAATAGGTAATAAATTGTGAAATTTTAATTTAAAATTCTACTTTCAATGTACCAATATGATTAAAAAAGAAGTGAAACACACTATTTTGGGATTACCTTGAGTGATGACTTATCTTACTTTATTGGTACATCTTGTGTGATGTATACTCATGTTGTCTCAACTTATTCCTAGTCTTGATTTTGTTTAGGTAACTTGTGATAGTCCTATGTCTAACAATGTAGAATCATATTTTTGTAATGATTTAACTTTTGAATAATTTAAGAACAATTATTTATGTGATCTAAAAACTATTATATAGAGAATCATATTCTTTATAATCATTATATATTTGTATAAAATGTAAGTCTTATGAATACTCATTACAGTCTTTTAACTAGTGATAATTTTGATAATTTTGATAACATTCATTTTGATGTTAGCTCATAGATTATATGGATGATTCATTGCCCTATTATTTATTACATTATTATATTATCATTTTTACTTTGTATTTAACACTAATTCATTTTAATTGTATATTGATGCATCTTTAAATATGTTTACTTATTAACATTCTATTTTTTATGCATAAATAATAATGGTTGATTGATTAGTAAGTTTATAACTCATTTAAGTTTTGAATAATTATAAGGGTTTAAATCAACTTTCTTTGTTGATTTTTTACTTAAAAATTTATCACATGATTTAATTTATCATTTTATCACCTTAATGAGGTTGAGGATACTATGGACTTAGTTGAGCTTAAACTCAAATCATATATTTCGATGCTTCTAATCTCCATATGGATAATACTTATCCTAGCTATCATTCATATCATTTATTCTTAAATTTATACCTACTTTTCATTGTAGTGATGTTTAATATAATTATCTTACAACTGTACAAACACATCAAAAATATCTAGGGATCAAGATGTTACATTTATATTACTAGTTTAACCATGAAATATAGTTCATCCTTCTTATATTTTTCAATTAGGAGGACATGATGAAGATTCTCCCTGGAGGCTTGTGGGCTCTTGTCAAAACTTCAAAAAATTCCCCTCTATGCAAGTGGACACTAGGTTTAGATCCTTCAGCTGACCTAGAATCAATAGCTCTTACATGGGTCTGGCTGATGGGCTTACCCTTAGAGTTTTGAAACCATAAGGTTTTTCAAGGGATCTCCAACTCTTTTTGTAGTGGGTATGTGCAGGATCATCATGGAAAAATAGGCCCTTAAGTGGCAATGAAAATTTAGAAAATCAGAGTTAGGCAACGTGACATAAAAAGTTGATTAAGTTATCTATATTATTTCAAAAATATGTAAGAATAGAATCTGTAGAAAATTGAATGTAGTTTCTAATTTACTAGGTTTATTTAAAAATAAAAAGATCTATTTGGTGAAAATTTGAAATTTCAATGCAGTAGTACTTAAATTTCAGGGGAAAAATAAGAAGTAGGTGTTTGTCTGACCACCCTAACCACAATAAAATGATAATATTTTTTTATAGGATTTTAGATATAAGTATAGGACTCATGTCATGATGTGATCCTTTTTTTAGTAAATTTTTTCCAAGTAAATAATTAATTATGAATTTTTTATTACAAAATTAAAAATATATAAAATACTCATATGTCTGACCACCTTAGCTTGGTAAAAAATTCATGAAATTCATTTTTTTTAATCCTATAGTATGTGAAGCATATAATGTGACGCATATTTCAGATTCAAAAAATATGACACCGTTTGAAAGTTATCTAGGTGTTTTCCAACTAGGCTATCAATAAGGAATTTAGTCATAATTCAAATAGATAATGAATGATAATTATTTATTAAATTGAAAGTAAAGCTTAATTTATATAGGTGGAAAGCTGAGAATCTCGTTTAAAAACCCTTTTCGTTTCATCAATTTTGGGTAAAAAAAAAAATTCAGCCACATCGGCCATCATATCACTTACATATCACCACTTTTTGGCCCATCATGATCCTGCACATACCCTAGTCAGCTAGCTATTAATAAGGTTAAGTATATCCAAAATTGTAGGCTCTTCTTTGCTAGAATTTATGTGAATATGGCAATAAATAATGTTTTCCCTTCCTCTATTTATTTTAAATATAAATTTTGGGTGTGGATATAACCTATTGAGTATGAGAAAGTAAGCCTCTTCTATGATTTTTGTGGAAAATTTGGCCACCTTAGCCATTCGTATAGAAGGAATCTAAAATAAAAATACAAATCTATTTCAACTCTTGTTTCTTCTCCATGTTCTCTAAGGGACCTTGTTAGGATTCACATGGCAGAGTTGAACTCTCCCAGATTGTATGGTGATATGGATCCAATTTTTAAGCCAACTGATAGGGATGGTGATGGTTTTGGGGAGGATTCTATGAAGGTTGTTTCCTCTCATCCTTCTAAGCCCCATATTGAAGTAGCTTCTCATGTCAAATCCCATTTGAAGGAAGAAATTTCCCCCACTACTTTCCCTTAATCCACTTAGATGAATATTGGTTAGAACTTACTCATTTCTTGAGATGGAGAGGATTTAGTTTCTAAAGATAATATAAGTAAGATAATGCAAGATTCTCTTGAGTTATTGGGATTTAAGGAGTTGGAATCATATTTGTATCATAAGAAAAAGTAATGGAGGATATTGGGATTTAAGTTAATGAAAAATCTAAAAAGAATAGAAAAGTGAATATAGGAAATTATCATAAGGTGGAAGAATGAACAAAAAAGATGTAGGATAAAGAAATATGGCAAGGGATATTTCATTAGGGAAATGGAAGACACTTTAGGGCCTCTCCAATTAGTCTAAACCCAATAATTAAAGTTAGGAAGGATACCCCCCTCGAGTTAGTATTCCTTATATATTGACTGAGCTTATTTTTTCTTATGAATATTATGATATGGAAGATTAAGGGGTTGAATAACATTTTTAAACACCATATTCTGAAGTGTGCTATCATAGATCTGAAGGTTGACATCCTCCTCATCCAAGAAAATAAACTGTAGCAAGAAACATTTTAGAAGGTAGTTAAAAATGTCTGGCTGAAAGAAATTTTTTGTCTAAGTAATGTTGAAGGTGTTTTAAAAGCCTTAGTGACTCTTCAGAATCCAAAAAAGAAAATTTCATACAAAGGACATTATAGAAATACAAATTGGAAATTGTTATGGAAGTTAGAAGGGATAATATAAAGTAGAACCTTCTTAATATCTATGCCCCAAATACAAGGATTGATAGAAATCAACTTTGGAGCTTTTGTATATGATTTTGTTTAATACTAACATGGTTAGATGGATGCTAGTAGGGGATTTTAACACCCCTCTCTAGCCCCAAGACAAATTGAGGTGTGTGGAGGACTTCTTAGATAACATTATGGACTTTGCTAATTTTATTTTAGACAATGGTATATAAGATGTGGATCTCATAGGCTCAAAGTTTACTTGGTCAAATAGATGACATGGTCATAACTATATTCAAGTCAAGTTAAATAGAATGTTGACTTCTAGTTATTGGGAAATCCTTCGAAATTTAAATCTATTTTCCCTTCCTAGGTCCACCTCTTATCATTGTGGTTTGGTTTTCAATTCGAAGGACTTAATACATAAGGGTCCCTAACCCTTCAAATATGAGATTACATATAATTTTTACCTATAGTTCAAGGATCTCATACGGATCTGGTGAAATCTTCTTTGCCAAGGTACATTAATGTTTTCTTTGGCTCAAAAACTAAAAGGAATTAAATGTAATATTTAAGGATCAAATAAATTTTCTTTTGTAAACATCTTCCACATAAAATGGAACATCCTCAATAATCTTAAAGATAACCAAGAGAGGATGGAAAATGAGATGGTGGATGAAGACACTTCTAAAAGAGAGAGGGAGATAAGGAAATAATGGTTACATAATGCTAAAATAGAGGAAATCATCTAAAAATATAAATTTAGGGTGCAATGGCTATAAGAAGGAGAAAAGAATACTAAATTCTTCAACCAATTGACACTAAAACATAGAAGACTTGGAACAAAATAAATTTACTTATCACTGAGAATGGTGAGTTTCTAAATAATGAGGAATACATTGCTAATGTGGCTATATATACTTTTTAAATGTAGGAGTAGCTCTCAATCCTCCTTCTCAAGATCTATATCCTCTATTTGATGTCATTTGAGGGTGATTTTTGAGAGGAACTTAGATGGTGATGATCTAGGAGGTTAAATTTTTTGTTTTCTCCTTTTGAGCTTATAAAGCACCTAGCCTAGATGGATTCCCTCCTTCCTTCTTCTGGGATTTCTAGAGTATCTTATCCACTAAGGTTTTCTTAATGCAACTAGAGAAATTTTAAAATCGAAGAGGCTTCTTCACTAGATTAATTCAAGTACCTTCTTTGTTCTTATCCCAAAGAAAAAGGATTCTTCCTCCATAATGGATTATTGGCCAATACACGTTTGTAATATGATGTATAATTTTTTTTTTAAGATCATTGTAAATAGGATAAAAGAAGTGCTTGACAAGATGATCTCACTCAACCCAAAAGAAACCAAGTATGGTTCTCGAGTTAGATATTTTGAAATCTTATCATAGAGTGGCTTGGATTTTTCTATTTTTTGTTCTTGGAAATTTTGGTTTTTATGGAAAAATATTGAAATTAATTAAGGAATATGTATCTACTCCTAGATTTTTTATATTAATTAATGGTATTCCCAAAGGAATTTTCTCATATGGGAAGGGTTTAAGGCAAGGTGACCCCCTCTGCCCCTACATATTCATAAGTATTTTTGAAGTAGTGGGTCAAAATATTCATAAAGATCTTGATAAAGCATTATCAAAAGCTACTTATTTCTTGCCTCCTTCTCATCAAAATTTTTTTGATGACATGATCCTATTTGGTGATGCATTTTTTTTGAAGATACTAGAATTTTAAATCTGTTGTGCCTGTTGCACACAGGCCCCGTTCAGAACGGGGACCCTCTCTTCCCTCCTCTTGATTGCTAGCCCTCCCCCCCTTTCTTGGTTCACCTCATTTTGGGTGTCCATTTTTGTGCCCTAATTGGTCAACTCACCCTTCAAAGTCACATACTAGGTTTGACCGAACTTGACCCCCTTTGAAAAATGCTAAGTCTAAAGCCAGTTCAGGTTTCCCTTGTCAGAATGCCCTTTTTGATGTCCATGGCCCCTTCTGGGCCCGGACCCTCGAGTTTCCTTCTCTGGATTTTTGTCGTAGGTTTTCTATTGCTGGCATCTGGTGCCTGACGTCCTCCCGGACCCCGTATCCCAGAACCCAGATTTCCCCTTCGAGAATTTCACTTGCGCTTTGGCATTTCTCACGGCAGTGGCTGGACATCTTCCCGGCCACCGAACTCCAGATCTCCTGCGGCCGCTTGTGAGATTTAAACTCACCAACCCTCTGCCTACCGTATGAAGGAATTAATTGCTGCATTAATGGCTATTTTGGCTATTTAAATGGATTTTCCAACTGTCATTGTCAAACCGACCGGGTGATTGAGAAACTTGCAAAGCTCTGAGGCATCCAGCATTTTCAGCCCGATAGTCCGAATTCTTTTGCCGATGTCCTCCATGCAGCCAACAACTTAATTCTTTGGGATCTTGAGGTACGCCTACCATCCACGCGCCTTGTCCTTTATTTTGCTAAATTTTGAGTGCTAAAGCAATGTAAAATGTAAAATTGGGTTTAAAACTAGTAAATTGGTGCCCTCCCCTAAAAACCCATAAGTTAAAATATGAAAAATTCATTGTTTTTGGCCACGAAATTCAAACCGGTGCTTAACCTTGTCATGATCATTCTTCGGTACAGTCACTGGCATCTCCCAGGCCTGGACATTCCCGTAGCCAGCCGTAAAACTCAACTGAATTTCAAAATTCATGCGGCCAAATTCGTCTCAGATCCCCGGATTCGGATTTCCCCTCAAGGGTTTCCATTGTGTCCCTGCCATTCGGAACGGCCTTCCCTAAGCATCTTTCTGAGATCTGGGCCCCGACTGCATGAATCCCATGTCAAAAATTGCAGAAAGTCAAAAATCGACAAAAAGAAACCAATGTCCAAAGTCGATCTGTACTCTGCTATTCGAAAAACCATCCTCGGGATTCTATTTGGACTTTGCCCCTCTAAACGACAATGGTTAGATGACTTCCTGCCTCCTAGGCCCCGACCATGCATCCTCTATTTCAAACTTACCAAAATCCGAAGTATCTCCAGACTCCGACCTCTGAAATTCCTTCCTCGAAATTCCGTGTCGCTTTTGCTGTTTTGAACGGTCGTTCCGAAGCAACTTCTCAACTCCCAAACCTCGGTTCGCTTCTCACCAAAACCAAAATCTAGGAAAACATTTGAATCCCAAGCCTCTTTCGGGTCCTGACCCCCAAAATTTGGCTTCCGAAATTCTGTTACATTATCACCGTTTTGAACAACGAATTCAATTTGGCTCTCCGACCCCCGAGTTCCGACCCTTTGTTTGCCGCCAGACTTTCCCATCTCCCAAATTCGTCTCTGGGGACTTCCTTCCAAAATTACCTTCTCAGATTACCATCTGCATTTTTCTGTTTTATATGGCCAGACCTGACTGACTTCCCGATGATAGCAACCTGAGCTCCGGAACCCGGTTCTCAGAGTTGCATCTACCCTGCGCCATTTCAAATGGTTGTCCTATAATTGATGTCCGAACTCCCAAATGAAGGACCAAATGACCTTCAAATCCAAAATGGATTTAAACCCACTTGCTAAAATTAGGTCTTCCTTCACACCAACCCTTTTTTGACCAAATCTAACACCAAGAAACCCCTTTGGGAGTTCCATGCTTAATTTTCCCTTCCCAACAACATTCTTCCAAGGGAATTCCGGCCCTAGGATCCTGGATAGCGTGTTTTACTTTCTTGTGATGTTTCATCAGCTGTTAGATGCTTATTAAATATGAGTTATGATTGTGGATCTAACCTCAATGTGCAGGGAGCTATTCGAGGCTATTTTCCATGTTTAATATTACTAAATCATGTTTCTCTATATAGGATTTTTTGAATCCGGTGCAGAAACTTTTGGTACCACCAAAGAAAAGGGAAAAGGGACTGCCAGGACACCCCGAGGCAAGGAGGATAAGGATCAGATGAAGTTCCAATTCTAAGGGGTACCATTGCAGTCTAGGATCACCAACCTTTGGAGGGACATCATGGATACAAACATCGAGTTGGTTGACATTGATGAGTTTACTTTAGAGAAAATTCTTCATGGTAACGTTCCTTTCAATTGGGGAGAAATAATTAGTAATTTCTTCCACGAGAAATTTATCAATGTAAAGAAGACATCACAATTCTATATGATGTCCTACCTGGTATACTCGCTTGCTAATCGATGAAATTACCATGGATTGAAAATTATGCCCAATGCAGTGCTAGGAAGGGAGCTTAATCCCTATGACCGATACCCCCAGCTACAATACCAGAACTCTAAGAATGACTAATGCAGGGTAAACGATGCCTTCATTGCCTACATCATTCGACTGCTTGGAGGGGATTTTCATAAAAGAGTATCACATAGTGCCAGGGGCCTCCTCAAGCACTATGCCTTTTTGTACATATAGTTTCCCAAGCTTACATACATGTGCGCTCAAGGATTCAATGAGAGGCCAAACAAACTGCCCCGGTACCCTAATGACCGGATCTTACTATTCAAGCTGACTCGACAATTGCGACATATTCATAATATCTTGAGCGACAAACACTTGGCAGGGACACTTTACCCTATTGGCCTTGGTCAGGGAATGTACAAGATCCATCCATCCCACTGCATAGGTTATTCAGAGAAGGAGCTGGTTGAATACCACTTCAAGCAGTACATTGCTAGCCCGTGAATGGACCCTTATGGTCATATCAGGAAAGCACTAGGATGTGAGTATGCCCACCTCCACAATATCAAGGATTTATGGGCCAACTGGAAGAACGACCTTGAGGTATGGTTGTGACACTACATGTGCATGACTACCATTTATGTGTGAAGGATAACTTTGTGCCCAGTTCCTGACCAACTTGAAGAGGATGAGGACATGGTGATAGATCCAGGATACGATACTGTCGCCAATCTATCATTTCCTGCAATTGACTGGAATGAGCGAGAACTTGATGACATCAACGTGCTCACTAAACCCGTCGAGATCCGAACAAGGGTTGGATCGACCAACAGGTGGCCTGATTGAAACAATAGGGAGTCACCTTAACATTTAAGGGACTCGAGAGTGAGCATGGTTTCTCTAGTGGTGGTTTACCCACTGCAACAACTGGGGAAACCTCCAAATCCCCACCATCAACCAAGACTAAGAAGAGAAAAGAGGCTAGCGAGCAGCAACCCAAACCAAAGGTTTATGCCTACAAGGCATCAAAGGGTGAACCTTCCCAAAAGAAAAGGAAAACAACCGGAGGAATGGGGACATTTGGGACACCCAAGGGTCTACCACATGGGACCAAGGGAGAGGGATGAAACTCACCAAGGTCTCCATCTACTATAATTACAATCATTGTTGCTGCCACCACCCCGCATGCTTTGCTTGTCATTTCTGCTTCTTCCCTGCCTGTGGTGGACATCTCTGTTCACCTTGCTTTCACCTCTCTGATCATGCAAATTATTTTCATGGATTCTTCCTCTGCCATGACCTCGCTGATCTCCTCTTCCTCTATTTCTCCTTCCCTTCCCTCTATTTCCACTGCTACAATGCCTGCCCTCAGCCTCCCATAATCCTTTCTGAAATACATGTAGAATGTGTCATCCAAGCTTTTGGGGATGCTTACCAATCTGGTGGTTCAAGCTACAATAGCTCAGGCTATGGCCCACACTCCAACTCTCCCTCCACCTTCCAAACCACTAAGAACGGAGGCAACCATGCAAATATTTGATGAACTAGAGTGGTGATAGCTAGAGGCTGCGACAAAGCCAGAGGAGAAGTGGTTGATCAAATGACCTATATTCAGGAATGGTTGTCCCAGGGGAGTAGCCCATGACATCATCTGCCCCACCTCAACTACTATCCCAAGAACAGATCAATAAATTAGAGAAGAGAAGGAACCTGGATAAGACTATAGAAAACTAGTTCTGGTAGGTCTTGGACATGGGGAACACAGGTATCAACTTAGCTGTCTAGAGAGTGAATAAATTCTTGGAGGTACAAATAACCCTTGAGCTCACAAGGTAGGTCTGTGAGGAGTTCCCGTAGAAATACAGAGCATCCTACCCGAAAATCAAGGCCACACTCGCATTGCCAAGTGAGGTCTAGGAGAAGGACCTTGCCCTTAAGGATGATGATCACTGGCTGGTGGATACATAGAGGCGAGATTTTGATCACGAGAAGCAAAGGTTGGAGCAAATCTTGGAGCATATAGCCCCGGATATCGAATGGGCCAAGGAGTCAAGAGAAGAGTGCACCCGGTACCTCATGTTAATGATAGGGTACGAGCTACCTACTGCTAAAGCCACACTTCTTGAGGAGCATGGAAGATGGGATGTCAGTTGAAATCACAACAGAATTCATGAGTTTTTCTGCTCGAGCCTTCGCACAACCAGAATTTTTCAGAGATAATGCTGCCAAATATGATGATCACTAGAAAAAGCTCATTAGCAATTCTCAGGAATGCAACTACCAAGTGCTGTGATTGGATATCATGGAAGTAGATAAGCTCCAACTAATGATCTTGAACTTTGTGGAGTATGTAGTGTTAAAGAAACATGAAGGAAACCCTATCATAGATGAAGAATTCCTCAAGGAATAGCTATAGCAAAGGGATGAAATTGCTATAGTGCTTCCACTAGATGAAAAAATATAGAAAAGACAAGAAAGATCTTATACATGAAATGTATTTGGGGGTAGGTGAAACCATAGTGTAAAGTGAATCTTGGCCACACAATAAAATCAAATTGTGGCCACTCATTTTTCTTTTTGAAAACTATAAATAGGGCTCTCCTCCTTTCATTTTAAGAGAGTTGAGTTGTTCTAAAGGCATACTACAAAAATTATAATAGAAAATACAGTCATTCTCTGGTGTATTTCTGGGTTTCTCCACATGTTTCATGATTGTTCTCCCTTTAGTTAAAAATTTGCTTCAAATTACTTTGCTGCTCTAGTTTCCTTAGTTAGTTGTAGTGGATTTAGTATGTTGTCTTTCGTTTTAAAGATTCATGTTGTGTGTATGCTTTCCTTGTCCATACTTTTGGTCATTTGCTACTAGTAAATAATTGTGCAAAGGTAGCCTGGACTATAATTTCATAGCTGCTCATCAAACTTTGTCTTTGTTCACATTGCATGGTGAATGAATGATGAATATTTGTCCTTAGAAGATAGCATAGATTTCAGGACATTGTGGGAATTCAGATTAAGTGAAATTTTGTTTAAAGAAACTGTCCACAACAGGTCCAAGAATCATCCTTCTTTCTCGCCTTTTTTCCTTTTTTCTAGAAACAATTTGTGTTAAGGTTCATTTCAGATTGTAAAGCCAAATCTAACAAAACAATGGAGTCCATGACTATTGTTCAAGCCTACAATGAAGTGCAATAATTCCATATTTGAAGAACTCCATTCATTGAACCAGTACTCCTATAGCTTCAAACCACGTAAGACTGCCTTGTGATTCCAAAAATATCACATCAAAAAATTGATATATTCCAAGCCTCATCATGACCTGACATCCAAGAGAGCTTGGGATAGTGTTCTACAATTTTATTGTAGAAGATTGTCTTTCAAGAGAGGTAGTGCACCTATGTATTACCTATGTTGTGAAGTGCATAATAACACCATCAATAGAACTGGTGCTAAAAGGAGGGCCAAAGGGTAAAGTTGGATCGAATTGGGTCATTCTCCCCTGAGAGATTCCACCGGGTCTTGAGGTCTACACCAAACAAGGTAGAGTTTAAGGAATTATTGCTCCCTATTTGAGCTAAAAGAGCTAAAAGTGGGGAACTATCCATCACCAATTCCATAGATCAGCTCACTGCTCTTTCACCTCCATCTCCTTCATCTTCACTTGCAGCACCACATTTCGCTCATGTAATCCATACAGTCTCACAGGTTACCTCTCCACCTAGGCTGAACATTGCCATTTAGCCAAACACAGTCACCAGTTCTACTGCTGCCCCATCAGTTGCTATCATCTCATCACAATTATAGACCAACTTGGCATTACCACCTCCATCACCTTTCCCAATGGCGTGGTTGGGTAATAACCCATCTCCTCTCACCTTTAACCTCTACAATGATATGCCAGAGAACCCTGAGAATTTTTGCACGAAATTCAACTCCCGGGATCCGCAGAGGACAACCAAGGAGCATGTCAAGATTTTCAAAATTTCCCTAAAGACTATGCAGATCATCTATGAAGATGTAGCCTGTAGGCTCTTTCCCTACTCCTTAGGGGAGGATTCATTCTACTGGTACATCAATTTTCCAGCCGGAACTATCAACATATGGGATCTTCTGAAAAATGCATTTTTGTAGAATTTTAAGACCCCGATTAGCCCTGTAGATTCATATCGACATTTCATGTCGGTTTAGAGTGAGGTCAATGAACCGATCAGTTCCTTCAATGATCACTTCCATAGAGCATACACTCGATTACAAGCTCTGTACGTCTTCAATGGTGCTATTGTCCTACCCTTGTACTATGCAGCTTTGGACAATCTCACTTCAGCCCTAGTTGAATGAGACCACCACCAGCTAGGTTGGTCGATGCATACACTGAAGCCATTATCACCAGCATGAATTTGGGACAGAACATATCTGGTCAACTGCCTTCTCTTGGGTAAATCGCACATCCGACATAGATTTTGGTACTCACATAAGCCTTGCAGCATCAGACGCCCTTGCTAAACCAAGTGCCACAGTTACCTTTGGCTCCACATCTTGGGCAGCCAATGAACCAGGCATAGCCGGTACCTCACTACTTGGTGCCCCAGTAGCAACAGTCACATCCTCAATAATCCTAGGTGCTTGTGTACTTTCAAGTAGCCGAATTCCCACCTGCTCACCAAAATTAGCCAGTGGCACAACCCATGTTCCTTCAAAATTCCACACCACAACCGAGCAATGCTGAAAAGGATAGAATCGACGAGCTCAGAGAAATGATCAAGAAGATGTCAACTGAAATGACACACCTAAGGAATCAGAACAACCAGCTACAAGCATCACAAAAGAGCATCCAGGCCAACCTTAATAGGGAAAACCAAGATCAGTGTGAAAGTCGGGGAAATTGTGATGCCAGCATGTCATTGGGGTAGAACTATGACAAAAATCAGAATTCGGGCCAAAACTTTGACAGAAGGCCCTTCCAAAGGAAAAATCGGATGTGGAATACATGCCCCAACAATGGTGGTGTTCCCATGCATCTTGACAAAGCCAACAACAATAACAATCAAAATGCCACAAGCAATGTGTACTTGGCATAGGCTACATTGTCTGGTTGGTGTCACATTCACAAAACGAGCCACCATTCTAAATTGGATTGTCTAGAATTCCAAACTGCCGCCGAGATTTTCCAGGTAGAAGTTCAACATGTGGTCGACAATTTGGGATGCAGAGACATTGTACCATCTGATCCATACGATTCCTTCGTGTTGATGCTAAACTAGGCTCCCTTCCCAAGGGCACAATGCAACACGCCCGAACTGGAGAACATTGATTCGAGCAATAATGATGCGGCAAGAGAGGTAATTTTTGAAAGTCCTTTAGCTCAACTTTTCGATTTAGTAGATAATGGTCCCAAAGATGACGAAGAAGAGCCTAGGGAGGATGAAGTCCAAATATTTTACCAAAGGAGCACCCCTTACAACCTGAGAAATAGACAAGCTGGTGGTCATGTTGGAGGTCCTTATACGACCTCCACTTTGCCAAATAATTTCAGCACCCCTCCCGATTTGAATGCAAATAATAACGCAGTTTTTCCCCATACCCCATGCGGTACCTCAGCAAAAATAAACAGCAAGGCAACAGCCAAAGCCAAGCTGCCACCTCCTCCCAAAATGTGTCCTGCCATCAAGAAATCAAGTAGATGGGGGAGTATATTGCTGAAGAGTTTAAAAGGGTAAAGCTGAGCATGTCTGGATTTGAGCTTCTAAAGGTGTCTGTTGTCAGGAACACCTTTTTACGGATGATAAACAGGACTCCACCATAGGGGTCAGCTTAGGAAGCTCTAGTAAAGAAGGTTTATTTAGGTGATCAGCCAAATGAGCCAGTCGTCAGGCATATTTTCAACAACAAAGATGACCCGCTAGCAGGTCAGCAAATAAACAAGCAACCCGATAGAGCCGCTAATCAGATACAAACCCAGAGCAAGGGCAACAAAAAAGATAAGGGCCAAGTCACTTAGGTGGACATTTCCAGAGGATTGTTTCAAGGGAAATTTGAAACTCCTCCCTTTCTGACAACTATTCGTGTGTTCGAGAAGAACCTCCATAATTGCTTGCTCGACTTGGGAGCCTCAACCAATGTTATGCCCCTGAGCATATGCAAAGCACTTAGAATAATGCCCACTCCTTCCAAGCAAAAAGTAACACAACTTGACAAGACCGAAATCAGCATCGTGGGGGAAATTAATAGAATACCTATGCAAGTTGTTGTTGATCCCCGGATCCAGCAAACCATTGACATATAGGTGGCCGATATTCCGAATACCTATGGTATAATCCTAGGAAGGGATTTCATGAGAGCATTGAGCGGATATGTCATGATTGATTACTCGCACATGTGGCTACCATGGAAGGGAATGTCGATTCAGATCAAGATTGATCAGAAGCCATGAATGAGGTTTATGATTACTGAGTATAACAACACAAATGAGGTATTTTATGCTGAAACAGGTTTGGGGAATTATTCCCCAGTGTCATATCAGAATGAACAGGAATGCCCTGAAGAGGAAGGAATGAGCGAAGTCTTCCTCGTACTATGTAGCCCACCTACTAATTTGACCAATGTTTCTCAGAGCACTGAAGTGCTCATCTAGTCTGATGATGGAGAACTAGGAGAGAATGACACTCAGGGACTACTCGATGGTTTCCAAGATTTTATGGAAAAATGTGTTCAGGACTAGCTTAGCCTGGGAACTCGAATGAACTTCTGGGAGCTCTTACTCCCTAACTGATGCAGGGTACACAATGTTGCTCACTCAGAATTTGACTGTTGCCTGTGTCAAGTAGCAATCGAACATGTTAGAAAATAGGCTACTTCGCTAGAGAAAATAGGATCTACATCATATGAACAAACATGTTTTTTCTCTATATCTCCTAAAGCAGTCACTAAAATGAAAGCTCCATCGAAGGTGGAAGTCAAAGCTGCTAGTGCTATGTCCAAGGACTCTCCTGGCTTCTAGACATTGTGTTTTGATGGATCTAAGTCCAAACACAGAGTTGGGGCAAGTTTTGAATTGATCAGTCTCAAAGGTAAGTCATACTTTTCTACTCATAGGCTACAGTTTTATTGTACTAACAACATAGCAGAGTATGAAGCTCTAGTCTTGGGCCTCTTAATGGCATTAAGGAAAGATTTCAAAATGCTCCAAGTGTATGGAGATTCAGAGTTAGTTGTAAAATAGGTTAGGAAGTTGTATTCCTTCTATGATCGAACACTCACTAACTACCGACATCGCCTATGGGATCTTTTGGAAGGGCTAGATGCATTCAACATTTAGTTGATTTCGTGCACTCAGAATCATACCACCAATGTCGTAGCATAGGTAGCGAGCACATTGTAGTCATTGTCCCTATTAGGCCTTAGAAGATTCACAGTGGAACTCACCTCCGTCCCGTCAGTTCCAAATAATGTAGCCAATTTCTAAGTATTCAATGACAACAAGCATATTCTGGACTTCATCACTAATTCAGATGTGTTATCTATGCAGATAATCGACAAGGTCAAACCTCAAGAGGCGAACCTAGATATAGAAGGGATCATCAACTTGAAAACCAACACCTTCCCTAGGGGAATGGTCTAGTTGGAGTGAATCTTTGACCTTGCTCAGATCAGAGACCAAGATCAACAAGTCAAAAAGGATACCATCAACGGCCAATGTGACACTTACAATCTAGGTACGGCTGGAAGTGCCAAGAATGTGTTCATAGGTAAAGTATGCACCCATGAAGAAAGAAAAGGGATAATCGAGGCTCTATGAAAGTATCATGATGTCATCTCTTGGAGCTATGATGATCTCAAGACATATGATACATTGATCATCACGCACACTATCCATCTCAGACTAGATGCAAAGTCGTTTCGACAATGGTAGCACCCTGTCAATGCTCTACTGGAGCCAATAATATATAAGGAGGTCTAGAAGCTACTTTCAGATAGGATCATCTTTCCAGTTAGACACTCCACATGGGTAGCAAAATTGGTTCCTATTAGAAAGAAAAATGGAGAAATCAGATTGTGCGTAGACTTTCGCAATCTGAACCGGGCCTTGGAGAAAGACAACTATCCTATATCCTCATTGGACAAGGTGCTGCAAGTAGTAAATGGCTCCCAGATGATGTCCTTCCTGGATATATATTCGAGATATAACCAGGTCATCATGCAATACGAAGATCGACACAAGACAACATTCACCACCAGGTGGGGAACCTTCACATATAGGAGAATGTCGTTCACGCTAATCAACATTGGCGCTAGTTTACAGTGCACCATGGATATTGCGTTCAAGGACCTAATAGGAAAATGCATAATCATCTACATGGATGATCTAACAGTATTTTTTAAACAGTGAGGTAATCACGTCGTTGAATTATGCAACGTCTTTGAAAGGTTCCGTGCATTCGAGGTTTCCCTTAACCCAAAGAAGTGCATCATTGGGGTCACTGATGGGAAGCTCCTTGGGCATGTCTTGTCAGAATGGGGAATCTCTATCGACCCCGAATGCATCCAATCCATCATGAAAATCCAGCTGCTAGGCAATAAGAAGGAATTAATGTCTTTCTTCAGAAAGATCAACTTTGTCCACAAGTTCATTACAGACTTCGCGGAAATCGTCAAACTGCTCAATGCCATGTTGAAATAGGACACTAAGGTCGAGTGGACTCTTGAAGCGAAACAGGATTTTGGGGAAATCAAAAAAGCAATTATTGACACCTCTGTACTAGTCAGCCCCAATCACCTGAAGCCATTCTACATATGATCCTTTGCTTTGGATCATTCCTGTGCCAACATCTTGACACAAAAGGATGACGAGGGGAGCAAGCATCCAATTCCCTTCATGACCTATCATAAAATTGAAAAATAGGCTTATGCCCTAGTTAAGGGAGTCAAAAAATTTAGGCATTATATCTTATGCAACAAGGTGTTTGCTATAGTTCCCGATCCCGCAGTGAAGACCTTACTTATGCAGAATGAGTTGGGGGAACGAAGGGCCAAATGGATTGTGTCGTTGCAGGAGTATGACATGGAGATCCAGCCGATGAAACTGGTAAGAGGACAGACACTCACTTGAACAATGGTAGAGGTAGTTATTGATGCTGGACTTGAACTCATGGTACACCAATACCATCTAGAGGATGTCTCCCCAGGAGAGTGGTACGACGATATAGTGTACTACCTACTGAATCATAAATGTCTGCCTCATCTGCAGGGAGTCCAAAGTTGAACCCTTAGGCTGAAAAGAAAAACTATATGTTAAAAGGCACCATATTATACAAGTAGAATCATGAAGGTATCTATTGGAGATGCTTGGGTAAGCAGGAAGTTGGTCGCGTTCTTAACGAATTCCATGACAAGTTCGGGACTGGCCATGGCTCGGGTTTATCAATTGCACACCAGATATTGAGAGCTGGGTATTACTGGCCCACTGTTTTCAAGGATGCCCATGGTCATGTTCATACCTTCCATGTGTGCTAGACTACTACCATTAGGGAAAGGAATTTTTCTCACCCATTGCAACCTGTTCTAGAGGTAAGACCTTTCGCACAATGGGGTCTCAACTTCATTGGTCTGGTAAGCCCTCCATCATCTGCAGGACACAGGTACATTCTAACCGCTTCTGATT
The DNA here is from genome assembly GCA_007115665.2 of Sequoiadendron giganteum. NCBI lineage: Eukaryota > Viridiplantae > Streptophyta > Pinopsida > Cupressales > Cupressaceae > Sequoiadendron > Sequoiadendron giganteum. The sequence continues at coordinate 552,362,065 of CM021106.1, forward strand.
ACTACACTAGATGGACAAAAGCAATAACTTGTAGGCAATGTACAATTGAATTCGTAACCAATTTCTTAGAAAGTTTCATTTTGAATCATTTTGGTTGCCCGTATGCTCTAGTATGCGATAACGGCCCTGCGTTTGCTTCATTAAAATTCACGAGTTGGGTCTTTGACTATGGCATCGCTCTCAAATTTTCATCCAATTACTACCCTCAAGGCAATGGCCTTGCTAAGTCCACCAACAAGAACTTGATCATGGTGATCAAGAAGCTGCTAGATAGGAATCCCAAGGATTGGCATACCCAACTTCATTTCGCCTTGTGAGCAGATCGCACCCATCACAAGGCTTCCCTCTAGGATTCCCCATACCATCTACTCTATGGCTTAGAGCCTATCTTTCCCATACATTTGAAAATCCCTACCCTCTAGTTTGTCAATGATTTTTATGGAGGAGGAGACCGTAGAAAAGGTCACCTCACTGAGTTATTGCACCTCAAAGAAGTGTGAGATCACACATTAGAAAATTTTGCCAAGCATTGGGCATAATCAAAAGATGGTTCGACCGCCGAGCCAAAGTTAAGGCCTTCTACATTTATGATCTAGTCCTTTACTAGGACAAGACCCATGAAAAGAAAGGGGGATGCAAAAAATTCGACAAGTTTTGGCTTGGCCCCTTTCAGATTGCCGAAATCCTTAGAGATAATGCCTTATGCCTAAAGACCCTTACTGGTGAAGACGTCCCATTGCTGGTCAATGAGTAGCATCTTAAGCATTATTTCAAGGCTTGAGATCTTTTGGGAGCTATCTTTGTAAATACCTGTACATAGGTTAGAATAGGTTTCTCGCTTTGTCCTTTGATTTTGCTCACTGTCCTGGCTATTTTGTCTTCATTTTGGAAGAGCCTTCCTGTTCTGATATGGTGGTCGTGCTTGGCTCAATAGATGGTTCACCCCACTACCCACTCTGGTGTTGTTCTTTCGATAAGCCTTCATTCCCTATTGCTAACCTCTGAGAGCTCTCAAGCATTGGTTTTCAACTTTCGAACTCTGAATTAACCTAGGATGGTTGTCTGTTTGAATCCCCTACTTTTGTCATGGAACACACAAAACACATTTTAATGTTTCTAAAGAATGCTATGGTGACTACTAGGAAGAGGGGATAAGTGAAAAATCCAAAGTCTGCTCC